>ML976686.1:593536-769079 GCA_010015655.1 Bimuria novae-zelandiae CBS 107.79
CTCCTTAGTAGATAGAACGAAAAAACAAGCATTAATTAACCCAATGTAACTCGTTATTAAGTATTTCCTTTTAGCACTAGTGCAACAAGTCCTCCTAACACTAATTAGTAATCGCGAGAAGCTATTATAAATAGTAAGGAAAAAGAGACAGGCTGTTAATAACCTAACGTAAGAAATCTCGGGTTAATACAGACTGTGCTAAGAATAGAGCGAGGCAAAGATAACACGAAGCACTCTTAACCAACCTCTAAAGCTACTAGTTTAGGCTAATCCACGGACATAGAGCGCGTTAGCAACGTATTATAATTTACTATATAAATATTTCTAAATAACCTAGTTACGTACACTAACACACGTCGGAAACAACTAACTAACGAGACAACCACATTAATAATAAGTTAACACCGCTAGTATAATAGTAGATAATAAGAGTAGCGATAGCGTAGTAGACGATGCTAATGCTTAAGCTTAAGCTTAACTACGCGATAATTAGTTAGAGCATAGCTTAAGTAAACGCTAGGAAGCTACTTCGCGCTAGGCTAAATACACTATAAAATACCTTATAGGAGACTGCCTATATCTAGTAGCGCTAGAATCTATCAACATATCTCTCTAGGACGTACCTATACTAATAGACGCAGACAAGATACACGCAATAACCTAGGTTATTAAAATTATTTACGATTATAACGCATTAATAGCCTAGGACGATAATCTATATGCAGACTACTATTGCGATTTTAAAGGATAAATAAAGGAGCTATTCTATAAGGTTGACCGTAATATACTAAAATCTCTAAAAATGGTCCTACGGCATAGAGGAGTCTACACAGGCAATAACCGCGTGAGGCTTGCTAATTCCCTCTATAATCTGTCTACTCTAGAGAATACTCCCGAATGGGACCCTGTGGAATTTAAAGCTATAATATTCGACCAACGATCAAGGGCATATAAGCGCTAATAGAACGTAAAATAGACACCTCTAATAGCTAAGTAGTAATAACTATAGCAGGATAGTCTACTAGCTAGTACACATGCACCATAGTTATAGCAGCCAGAGCACTCGCAGCAAGACGGGTAATAGCAAGAGTAATTATAGCAAAGCGAATAGCACGGAGTAGGACACGACGCTCGAAACTAATCTAAAACACGGGAGCTATAACTAATACACTAAATAGATAAAATCTAACTACTAAGATAGAGTAATAATAGTTAATAACCACACTTCATAAGTGGTGCGCTTAGAGAACCTCAGTCTCGGCAATAGTAGAAACAAGATACGTAATTATAGTAATAGCGACTGTAAACACAGGCACGGCCGCCAGCGATTGCATATCGCGAAATTACGCCGTTTCCATAACAACCTGTGAACGGTGTACCGGGCAGACCACCGAAGCTACTACATGACCCATATAAGACAATGCCGCCGCGCTAGTCCTGTAACAACTAACTTAACGCTAACACAATCACGCAGTTCTTTAAGCTTTAGGATAATAATAAGAAATACACAGGAGATATGTATAATCTGCTTAATAATAAAATTAAGATCTTCTTTAGAATCTGTTGGCAGGTGGACATTTATAAAGAGCAGTTCCACGCTGTGTTTCCCCGTATTCTTACTAGGCGAGCAGAGATATTCTATATATAAGTTATGAATAGAGGTGACAGCTTTTCTAATGCGTACACAGTAATTAAGAACCACTTTAATTACAACGTCTACTATTAACACTACTACATAGACTAAATAACTACAACCTTCGCCCGTACGCGCATAGAGAACCCTAATAAGAGCTTATATAAGGTGCTATAAATATTACTTAATAAGCTATAATTATGCTAACGCGCGCTTAGTAAGAACTTTAAAAGTAAGAATACCTTACGTATAACTATTATTAACGCGTGCTAGGGAGTTCTAGAACTTAAAATAGCACTCTTTAAGCTAGCTATAATCTACGAAGGACTCTTTATAGACCTATAGTTTATAGTTAAGACGCACCTTGCACGTTAGCAAACAAGACAAATGCTTATAGGGAGTGAGATAATCGCTATAGACTAGTACTACCTTAACCGCCGCTATAATAATAGGAATAAAAGAACTTAAAGAGGATTTAGAGGCAAAGGCGGATTTATAGGCGGATTCTAAGGAGGCTAAGGTAATAGAGGCAATTAGCGCTTTAATAGCAACGATAGCAGACGTGAATTCACAACGCCACGCTAGAAGAAGAAGTGCTTTATCTACTAGAAAGAGGGCTACTAGTTAACTAACTATACTAATAAGGAACGTAAAGCTACCCGCACACAGTTCTTCTCCGCATGTTACTTTACAGGCACACTACTACCTACAGACTTCTCTATGCACCTTACAGAGTATAAAGGTAGTAAAAACTACAAGGATAATAATAATAATAGCGATTAGTAGTATAATATTAATAATTAGTAATTTATAACTGCGTACGCGGAACATTAATTTTTTAAGGAGTAATAACTTATAGATTAAGCGTTTATACACTATATCTTTAGTAAAGATATATACAGTAGAGACGTACCGTTATCACCAGCGTCGCAATTCCTTATTAAGGACCAATACATGCGATCTATGTACTAAGGAATCCTCCCTAATACAGGCGCCGCCAATGTATCTACAGTCAGTAAGGAACAGTACCTCGCACTCATACAAGAAGACCCAACGGTCACGATAAACACATCTATGGCAGGAAAAACGTCTATCAAATTTAAAAAAGGCAGTGTTACGGTGTCTATTAGCACCGCACAGATTCTAACAGAAATTAGAAAAATCGACTTTAAGGTGCTAGATGCGCCCACACCGTTCTTGCTATGCCTTGCGGACATGGACAGGCTAAAGGTCTACTTTAACAACACTACAGATAAGCTCGTCCAGGGCAATGTACGCATCCCCGTAATCCGTAAATAAGGATATCTATAGTTCTATCTTAACAAGAGAGAGCGTGCAACTATATTTCTTATAAAGATAGAGTTAAGATAGCTCTATCGCCGTTTTAGACACCTAGCTATTATAAGACTAGCTAGGCTCTTAAAAGATGCTGGTCACAATAACTTTAAAGAAAGAACTCTTAAGCAAATTACAAAGTTTTACTATTATTATTAACTTAATAGCTCTGCGCCGCGCCGCTTTAAGTTCACCCTTAAGGACGACTATTACTTTAACTACAAAATCCTTATAGATGTAATGTACTTAAGAAGCAAGCCTATATTATATATAGTAGATTTAGCAACTTTATTTTAAGGCGCAAAGTTTCTCAACGCTATTTTAGCTAAGGAGATATAGCAGGCACTGCAGATATTATAGATTAATACTTACTAAGAACCACCAGACATTCTTACATATAACGCAGGCACGAACTTCGCAAGTGCAGAATTTCGCGTAAAAGCAAAGATTATAGAAGTCACATGCAAACAAGTACCTACAAAGGCACATTAGTCCGTTAGCAAGATAGAGAGGTATCACGCGCCCCTGCACCACGCATGGGATATACTCTACGCTAAACTTACTAGTACTATATCTAATAAAACAATTCTTTAGATAGCCATAAAAGCTATTAATAATATAGTAGGCCCTAACAGTCTAGTCCTAACTTTACTTATCTTTAGCGCATACCCACGTATAACTATAAAGTCACCGCTGTTACCGTCAATGGTTAAGCGCAGCGAGGCTATTTAAAAAGTAATAAAAAAACTACGCAAGCTTACTACTAAACGCCAAGTTACGGATATGTTAAACACCTGTAATGGACCTAATACCGTAGACATGCTTGCGCTCCCGCTACAAAGCGAGGTTTTAGTATAGAGAGAAAAGGATGGATGGAATAGCCTGTATAAAATCGCTACTATAGACGGCCATAACGTCACTATCGACATAGTTAATGGCCCGATAACATTTCGGTCGATAGTTATTAAGCCGTACTATAGACTAGACCACCTCTAAAGTAACCCTAATGCGCCGCAGCAGCAGCACGCGTCACCTATAGATATAATAGTGCTACTAGTAAAGTAACTACGCAAAAGAGGCCGCCTACTAGGATTAAGGAACAAGAGAAAGGCAAACGTTTATATTACTAAGAAGAAAAAGGCTAACCTTAAGCTTGCTATAAAGCTACGTAACGATAGAGTTATTATAACACCTAGCGCACCCTTTAAGACATCTAATAATTAAGAGATTAGTAACCTAGTAGGCCGTAGAGTATTTAAGTTTAAATAATATAATTAGGAAGTATATAGTAAAATCTATATATTTAAGTCGCGTCTAGTGCGAGAAGTTAAAGGAAAGATAACTAAGCCCTATAAAAAATTCCGTCTTATTATCTAAGGATACTAGGACTATAGCAAGGAGACTATCTTAACGTAATTTTTAACTATTTAACGCTGTAGCCAGCGTGTAATTATAGCCCTAGCACCTATGCTTATATAACATAGGATAAATCTTAAGCTCCGCGATATAACGCAGGCATATCCACAGGCGTAGATAAATCTTAAGAGAATAATACTGGCACACCTCCCCACTAAGCTAGCACCTAGATATCTAGAGGGCACGCTGCTCTATGTGATTAAGCCGCTATATAGAATCGCGAAAGCAGGAGTCTATTAGTAGACAACGTACTATAGACATTACTATAAAGAACTAGACATGTCTACGTTAACATATAACCTATGCTTGTTAGTAATAAACAGCAACGCAGATAACTTTAGCATAGTTAGTATGTAGACTAATAATACTCTTATGCTTAGAATAGCCACATTCTTAGCGCATAAAGAGAAAATGCTTAAGAAGGTATAGTTTAAATTAAAGCTAAAGACTATGCTAACACCAGACGCGCAACTGGACTTTAATAGCTATATACTTATAATAGATGCTAGCAATATAGATAACTATAAAGTAACCCTAAACCTTAAGTAGAAGGGATAATGAGGAAAAATTAAGCTTATAGACATTAATGCTCCTAATTACGCGTAATAGTATACTAAACAGCGCGCTTGCGGGGCGTATATCGCATTAACATGTTAACTAGAAGTATCTTTTAACTTATCTATAGCAGCTTAAGCGCAGCAACCTTCTAATAAGGACATTAAGGCGCTTAATAAGCGCCTTAAATAGCAGATAAAGAATCTTAATTGTAGACTACGCTACATACCTATCACCCTTATTAACACTAAGCTAATGGTATTCGTGGACGGCTCCTTTGCTAATAATAAGGACCTTAGCTCGCAGCTAGGCTTTATACTCATGCTTATTAATAAGTCTATAGATAGTAATAATACCTTTACAATCTATAGTAACATAATACACTATAGCTTAATAAAGTGTAAGCGTGTTACATGGAGCGTACTAGCCTTTAAGATCTATAGCATAGTTAACGGGTTTGACATAGGCATTGCTATTACTACTACTCTATAAATAATTATAGAGCGCCTTGGTCTGCCCGCAGTTCCCTTAGTTATTTATATAGACTTATACTCCCTATACAAGTGCCTTGTAAAGCTTAGGACAACTAAGGAAAAGCGCCTTATAATTAACATTATAGCACTACGCTAGTTATACGAACGCCGCAAGATTATAAAGATCTAATAAATTAATGGCAAAGACAACCCTGTAGACGCTTTTATAAAGGTATCACCAAACCGCGCCCTGGAACGATTTGTTAATAGCAATAAGGTAATAGTCCGAGTTAAGGGCTAGGTGTAGAGGCCGATACTCTCTGCCTAGCGCATTTAATATCAAGAAAGAAAAGACTTCTAGTGTTAGATTAATAACTTTAACGGCCTTAGGCATGTTACAAGGAAGGTGCGTGTGCGAAGGAGCGAGCATTCTGTTAATAGTTATTAAGGCCTCTATCGTGTTGCAAAACACTATGTGTATGGAGCGAACCCCATATGGGACTAGCTTCCATACCCCGCGATATACTTCACTCCTTAGTAGATAGAACGAAAAAACAAGCATTAATTAACCCAATGTAACTCGTTATTAAGTATTTCCTTTTAGCACTAGTGCAACAAGTCCTCCCGACATAGGGTCTTCTTCTTTAGGGAATAGGATTACTTTACTATTATAGGTCTTTTAGGCTTATTATATATTAGTAAGATATATCTCCTTAGTATTATTTTCTTAGTTATCTAGCTCTAGTAGGATAGCTTCTATAGGTATAAGGTAAGTGGTTTATTTTTATTATGCGAAACCCTTCTCCTCTTAATAAATTTTATAGACTAGAGCCTATTGCTCCCTTCTATTAGTTAAGACTGTATAATTAGGTAGCTTAGAGACTATTACTAGGACTAATTTTAGTATCTTATTAATGGAGTCTTAGAGGTACTATATAAGGTTTTTTATCCTTTATTTCTTTTTTTCTTAATCTAATTTACTAATTAGCCATTCGTGTCGTTAACGACAACTATTATTAATATTAGAAGTAATAATAAGATGCTCTTTATTATTAGCCTCAAGTTTTATTATTACTAGCGTTTATTACTTAGCTAGTATCTCCTTAATAATAGGATCTTTCCGCTATTAGCTTAGAATATAGTACTATTAATAAGAGCAATCTACTAGCTTATTCTGTTAATAGGTATTAGCTTAGTAATTAGGGTTAATTTAGCTATAATTAAGGGTAAGAGGCGATAGTTTAATTACCTAGGCGAACCTAGCTAAGGCTAATTTATTATCTAGCTAGATTAGATTTATTTTTTTATAGCCTAAATAGAGGCGTTAGCTGCGTAACTACCTTATCCCTATAAAGACCTCGTGTGTGGACTTGATAATCTAGAACTCTAAATTTAAGAAGAGACGTTTATTAATCTTAAAGGATACTACTATCTTTATTTTTACTTAACTCCTTAACGTGGTTCACCACCGAGCGGGCCATCCCCACCGAGCGGGCCATCCCCACCGAGCGGGCCACTTTTTAAAAGTCAGTCTATTGCGAAGCGCCTCCTACAACACCACTATAATTTACTATAATTCGCAGAATATAGAAATACTATTTAGACTTATCGCTATTAGATGTATCTATAATTTCTACTGCGCAGGTGCGAGCGTTGTGGCCAGCTTCGCCGCAACGTTCGCAGCGCCTCTGCCCACGCACCCTCTTTGCAGACTCTTCACCCTCCTTTTGCCCACTACTATCCTTTTTAGCTATTAAATTGACTACCTTTCCTACTATGAGTGTCTTAGCTGCCTAAATATACTTCCTCTTTTAACTTTTTACCTTTATTACTATCTTTACTGTCTTGCGAAGCCCTACTATTTCTTATTATATTAACACTGTTTCGTGCCCTATTAATACAACACCTTTATTAAGCTGCTTAACAGCTCTAAGAAGCGGAGAAACTAGTAAATCTCTATACTTCTATACACGCTCACAAACTAGCGTTAACTAAGCCTCTATCTTGCGGAGGTTGCTTAGTGTTTTTAATTCCTATAGGGTGTCCTTTACGTTAGGTAGAGTTGGCGTACGAAGAACCACATTAAGTCTTAATAACACCGCCTCTAGGTCGTATAGGACTAATCTAGCGCCTCTAAAGCCTGCGCAGATATTCGCCTTTATTATTACTTTTTTAAAAGCTACTTTAAAGGCTAGTAGAAAGGCCTCCTTTTTAATCTGCTTAGTACCGTACTATGCTAAGCTACTAATCTTATTGCTGTACGCCCGCTTTAAAGGCGAAAAACAACCTACATTAAGTGGCTGCAAGAGGTGTGATGAGTGTAGAGGCATATAAAGAATAATAATCTTCTGTTCCTTATAGTATTTGTGGAATTCGTGTGAGCAGTGGCTCTCGTAACTATCTATAATTAGTAGCTAGTTTGCACCTAAACTACGCGCCTTAGTATAGGTATTAAAGTGCCTTAGCTAGGCAAGACTAAGCTTGTTTAACGTCTAGTCATTAGGACTAACTTTAATAACTTAGTCTTAGGGTAGATTATAGAACCAGGACGTGATTAGAACCTTGCTAGGGAAGATAAGAAAGGGTAGTAAAGCCTAGCCTTTAGCGCTAACACCCTAGATATTAGTAACCTACTTATAATTACTAGGTTAAATCTTCTTTAGGTTACTTCGCTTCTTAGAGCCTGTAAAGACTATCTAACCTTGTATTACCCCTATTATAAAGCCTGTCTCGTTAAAGTTGTACGTGTTGTTATCAGCGATACCGTACTTAGCCTTAGTATTAATAACCAGCTTAAACTAGGGCGTTATAATACGTAGATCTTTATTTAGGGCTTACTAATAATTATATAGATAGCTCCTTTAAAGCTTAATTTCTAGCGTACGCGTCTTAAGCCTGTCTATCTAGTGCTTACTAATAGGCTATCCACCGCGCTTAGCAAGTAGATTATTAGCTATATCTTAGACTATATCCCTTATTGCACCTATTCCTCGCTAGTTAAGCTTAAGTATATATTAGACTAGAGCCTCCTCCTCTAGCTTAGTTAGCTTCTTTAAGTTGGGCTCGCGATCGCGTCGAGAGAGGGCTCCTTAGCGTTGTTATTATACTATTATTTAAGGCATGCTAAAAGCTATAATAACGCGTCTTTTACTCTTATCGCGATCTTTAATTATAGCTTAGATAGCAAGCTATAGTGCGTTTTTAGTATAAGGTTGTTGCGCGTTATGTTGTAATAGCATTATAGTATAAGCTAGAGGTGGGCTACATTTAGCAAAGTTGGCCCGCTCGGTGGGGTTGGCCCGCTCGGTGGTGAACCACGTTAATAGTTCTTAGAAACTAAAAGTTTACTTATTTTTATAATATAAGCGCCTAGGTATTTTTGCGCTTAAGTAATAACTTACTTATTAATAATTAACGCCGCTGTTACTCCTGTATTTAATAGTACTATAATAGAAAAGCGGGTGCTATTTACTTTAATTTTATCTAAATAGGTAAAAATTTTATATTTATATTTCTTATTACTGCGCCCTAAGGATCCTAGTTTAACTATTAACAAGTTTTTTAATAGTCTTACTTATTTTCTAAATTAGAAGTAGAATTAGTTTTTAGTCCTTTTACTACTACTTAATGTTGTGGGTCGCCTTCTTTAAATATTTAGCTATAATGTAGCCTTATTCTCCGCACTAGAAGTAGGTACCTATAAGTAAATAAGCTTTACGCTCTGCTAAAGATAGTTACGTTATTAATTTATTAGTAAATATATAGTCTATTCTACTAGAGTTACATTTAGTCCTCTAGTTAGTTCGTTTACATATCTTAATAGGGTAACTACCCTTAGTTTTATTTAGTAGAAGGCTTATATCGCGTTTAGTCGCTCGTTTCTTATAGGCGCGTTATTTAGCATAGGCCGCATCTATCACCTTATAATAGAACACTTTATAGCTAACGCCAAGGTCGCACGTGAGACTTATTAGACTTGTGTCTATATTAGGTAGTAGGTACTCTTATAAGATAGCCTTTAGCTCTTCGCGTGCCTAGCTAGCCTATTTTATAAGCTAGTTAAAGGTGCTAATAAAGGTAGTAATATTAAAATTAGGTCTTAAGTTATACTTTAACTTTACTAAAGTAGCTTAGGCTTTACTAGCGTAGTATATATCGTTAAAAGCAGCGTTAAGATATTATATTATCTTAGTTAGGCTTTTAAATAGATTAGTCTTAGATACCTATTAAGCAGAGATTATTCTATATACTAAATTTTTTAAATAACTAATTAAATATATTTTCTAAATTTTTTTAATATACTAGATATTTATATCTTCTTTATACTTATTCTCTATCTTAGTAATCTAGTCTTTAAATTAAAGATTACCCTAGTTATTTAAAAACTTAAAAGGGTTAGCTCTATATTCTTTAGTTTTATTATTATATAGGTAGCTACGTTGCGTAAAGTTAATAATAATAATCTTAAAGGCCTTTGCTATAGATATGCCTAATAGCTTAAAGTGCCTAGACTAAAAGCGCTATCTACTAGCGTAGGCTTTTACTATTACTATATTATTTTATTATCTTAATTATTCTATGTAGCCGTCTTACTAGCTTGTATTATAGCTAACTTAGCTTATAGTAACTAGACTAGGGCCTAAAGTTTATTTATCTTTAGCTAGTTTACTATTTTAGTAGTTTTAGGTAATACTTTATGTGCGTTCTTTTAAATAACTTTAACTAATATAAAAGTAAATAGCGTTTTTATTTTATTATCTTTCTCTATTAGTAGCAGGTTTAATTATACTAACTAGTAGCTTATAGAAAAGTTTATACTTACGCTCTTACAGGCGTGTGCTTTTATATAGGTAATTAAAAATTAAGATATATATTTATTAATTACTTATTAGCAAAAGGAGTAAGAGTGTTTATTAATTACTATATAGCAAGAGAGGAGCTTTAAGTAGTGTAATAGCTAGTAAGATATAGCCTTGCGGCTGATAGATTAGCGCTATATATAAAGACTTAAAGCTAAAGAAGAGAAAGGGATCAAGAGGGCCAAGTAGGTGGCATATAGTCTGCCGCTATCTAGTAACTGCCATCTTAATGCTGCGACTGCCTTCTCAGTGTAGCAGCTGCCGTCCATCGCCCTTGTGACGATGCCCAGGTCACAGTAAGTCCCACGATCGTCACAATAACTTAATTATAGCTTTATAATATAACTAGGGACTATACAGACACTTTATTTATATATATATAATTATTTAAATGTAATTACTATAGTAATTTATATAGGAAATTTATTAATATTGTTAAGGCAAGGGGGCCGTGCTACGCACGGCCATTTTGTTACAAAATCTCGCTGTTAGGGCCGAGTGAGGTTTTCTCTGGCGTTCCTACGTAAACCTCCGTAAGTGTTCTAACCGCATTCAGCTAAGCTTCCTTTGACGGATCGCTTAATGACCCACCCAACCATTCACACACAATAATCAGCACATCAAGGTTTGACCATTCCTTATTTCTACTATTCACAGCGTCGGCGATTAGCGTAAGCACCTTGGAAGCTTTGCGTGTCATCTCCACCACCGAAAATTGCATCCACCTGGGCACGCTTTGCAACGCCTCCGTGAGAGAAGTACAGA
The DNA here is from genome assembly GCA_010015655.1 of Bimuria novae-zelandiae CBS 107.79. NCBI lineage: Eukaryota > Fungi > Ascomycota > Dothideomycetes > Pleosporales > Didymosphaeriaceae > Bimuria > Bimuria novae-zelandiae. The sequence goes on from ML976686.1 coordinate 604,573, forward strand.
AAAGAGCGTTTAGCATCAGCGTCAATCAGAACAACAAGATCGAGAAGAACAGTCAAGTCGGAATTATGGATCTTCTTTACAGGGGCGCCGAAACGGTGTACATATGACTGGGCACGGAAAATAAAGAGAGTGACGAGGGTATTGAGAATTTGGCGGACATAGGAACCGGGCCACAACATACCGTAGAGCTTGCTATTCCAAAGCTCCAGATATGTATACGTTTTTGGACCGTCCCTGGCTCAAGCGTTGGGGGACATTCTAAGAACTGATATTCGCACGAAATCTCTTATCCTCTGCGGTGCTAAAAGCTCAAGTTGGGCTGTATTTCGGAGCGATATAGAGCGACTGTGCAACTAATTACCGGGTCCAAAAGTTTTGAGGCAAAATTACCTCACGATTTATGAAATCATCTCACTGGTGTAGTGGTGGAAGGAAATATTTCGCGAGTGGTTCCTAGATCTGAAATTTGGCGACTGGTTGGTCTGGACTGGCCGGCCACAAGACGATGAGGGCGGTCCAATCTGGACCCCATGGCCTGATTGCAAAGAGCACGATGACTGGTTGGATCTAGAATTCATTCTCGGGGATTGTCGGATGTACTGGCAATCACTTATTACGGGCCGTACCGTCGAAACAACCTGAAGAACTTGTCCCCGCATTATCGGGAAACAGTGGTTATCGTTTAGGCTGAGGTACTGGTAGCGATCCGAACAGCTTCAGTCGGGCATAATATGCCCTACGGATCGAAATCCACGAGTGCAAGCAAGCTACCCCATGGAAAGCCAATGCTGTGTGGCGGCGAGCTTACGCGGATGTCGTATGTGAGGGGAAAAAGAGGAGCAAAGAACTCCAGCGATCGACAGGGCCCATAGTGCTCCTGTGTATCCTAACCCCATCCGGATAAGTGAAACCTTTGTTAGGGCCGGCTGCCCCACTCATTACTTCACCGCGACCGTTGAAAGGTACAAAGACGTAACCTCACTTTATGCAGGTTGGCAGTGTTGGCAGCAACGACGGTAGATAAATTCTTTGTGCCCCGCGTCGCTTTTCGCATCTCTTTTTGGTCTATATGAACACTACGTATTCGAAAATTAGAAATACATCTGTACAAGCAACGCAAGTCATGTCCCACATTCAGCCTCACTCCCCCACGACCGGTATCAAGCGAGAGCGTTCGCCTTCTATACCCCGAAACGACTCGTTCATAAGCCTCAATACAGAATATCCGTCTTCATCGCAGTCACAAGCAAATTCACAGGAAGAAAGTCTTAGGAAATACATGCAACAAGATGACGGAAACCGCAGTCAGGCGGTTCCGGTCGAACATGTGAACCTCACCTTTCGTCATTCTGGCGACGCACCTATCAAAAGCGAACCCAATGACGCCCCCCAACTCATCGATCGCGAGCCTTCAGCTTCCGCCTCAACCGTGAAGACTGAACCGGATACTGGCGGAGAACCAGTCAAGCAAGACGATGCGCCTTCTTCTTCGGCCATGCTTGAAGAATCGGAGCCATCTGAACACGAAGGAGACATCAAGACCAAAAAGAAGGAAGCCCAATTCGTCGAGCCAGGCTCCGACTACATCTTCGGTTTCGGAAAATTCGAGGGCGAAATTTTTTTACTCGGGGCTCTGAAGAAGACCTACACGGCATGTCTAAGCCTGACTATATTACAGACTTCGTTATCGAGCACCACCTACCCGTCCAGAAATATCGCGATTATCCGTACGAGGGAAATCTTGCTGAAGGTCTGGAGTACTATATCAAACGATATCATCTGAACTATGAAAATAAACACGGGAAGAATGCAGCGAACACTATAAACGTGGGAAGATTGGCAGGAAAGCGCTTCGATGAGATGTCAGATCGGGACGTGGAAAAGGAACGCCGCACTCTCCGAAAACAGTGGAATAAAGAGATGAATTTGATGACCCGCTGGCGTGATCACCGCGACAGAACGAACCGGTGGATGTGGAATATGTACTGGGACCGGGACAGACATGTTTGGGTGCCAGAGCGTTTGGGCCCGTTCCTCTACCCTACCACCAGAAAGATTGAGGAGATCCCTAAGATCCACGTGCTCGATTGTACCTGTGCCACATGCCGATGGCGGTTTGTAAAGCAGTAGAGATAAGCTACGCTTAGGGCATCTCGCTGTTGTTGAACAGGGTTTACGGTATGAGTCTGAATGTAAAGTTACGAATACAAGAGGTGCCTCAATGCACCCGCATCTGGTTCTTAACTATTAGTATTCTTCAAAATGACATGGGAAAATTACTCAGAAATGCATGAGAGTTAGGCTCAAACGAAGATGGTACAACCGCACATTTGGACGCGGTAGCATGACGTCATCAGGAATCCACATCTTTTCTCCCGACCACCACAGTGAGCGCAAGAGCTCTCCTAGCGTGATGCTCCAGCCATGGGGGTTGGAAACAGCTCAAATACAAGCAACTTCTTTCACTAGCGTTTCGATCGAACTGACAATATTATTGGTGCCTCGACGTGGAACGGCACATCAATCTTCAGCATAGCGGTACATAAACTTTTCTTTATCGTCTTCAACGACCTGAATAGATCGTGCGACACCTCAAGCAACCCTCCCGCAAAGCTGCGCAATAAATATAGCTACATCTTCCGACTGGCAAAACATCTTAGCGTAACTGCACAAAGCTGCAAATGCAGATAGCCCGGTCCGGTCCAATCACGTGCCACCGCCCTCGCGACGCGTCTCGCGTCGTTCTTTCCCCACCACGCAGTGGCACGCGTCTTCCCTCCCACCCATCACCACAACACCACCACACCACAAACACGCTATAGCTATACAACTCTCTACCTCTCCCGCCTTCCTCTCGTGAACGCCACTCCGCCTACCCGCCGCCATAAAAGAATCAACAACGCACAATGGACCACCCCCAAACCCCCCGCATCCTCGCCCCGCACCTCGCTAAATTCCAGCACAAAATCGTCCGCATGCTCGGCCGCGTTGTGCAGCTGCGCGGCGACACGGCGACGATCGATGCGGGTGGGGAGGTGGAGGTGATGTTGAATCGGGTAAGTCCCCCCTCACACCACATACCCATGCCTCACCACCCACTCTCCGCCTCGAGGATAGCATAGATGGAGGCAGGAGGGCAGGAGGGTGTGGATGAGGGGTAGTGGGATGTGGAAGGGTGAGGTTTGCAGCTCGCTGACGCTCGCTGGGTACAGGACAGCCATCTCGCCGTCGGCCACGCGGTCGAGATAATCGGAAAGGTGGATGGGAATCTGCACGTTAAGGTGCAGTTTTCGTGGGATTTTGGGACGAATATAGGTATTTCCTCCCGCCCCAGTGGTAAAAGGAGTGCTGGCGGGAAGATTGGCTAATAGGATTGTGTGGGTGCAGATTTCAACGCCGCGGCCGCCGTCGTCGAAGCTACGCACCGCCATCGCGAGATATTTTATGATGCGGATTGAGCGATGATACCATGGCAGAGGGAAATGATAATGGATGAGGAAAGCTTTTCGAATGGCGAAGACGCAGATGCGACAAGCACCGCATCAGGAATTAGGGCGTTGGAGAACGCGACGTCGGGTACGGAAATGACATGTTGGCAAATGCAGGACAACTGGAAAATGCTGCTTGCTGTATATATAACCGCGCTCAATGCGCACGCGATATGTTATGATCGTGTCCATCCCACACGACCTTCATGTCTACTGGTATCTTGCCAAACCCTTGCCAAACCCATCCATCCCATACGCCTATCACCCCCACGCAGAACGCGAAACCCGCGCCTCCACTCGCATTTCTCAAATAACGCGAACGCTCAGCATCTAAAGCTTACTCCTCACACCCTCCAACCGAAACTTGACATCCTTCAGCCTCTTATCTGTAGGCTTCCACTCCTCAAACATGGCCAACAGCCCATCTACCTCCCTCCCCAACTCGCGCTTAACCACATCCTCCTCGAGCAGCCCCCTCATCGCCCAGGGCAGAAAATACGGATTCTCACCGGGCTGGCTGCTCGCGCTCTTATACTCCCTTACATGCAGCCTATACACATTCTTCGCATCGAACTTCGCGCCCGGGACCGGAATATTAATCCCCGCGAAGGAATTCACCTTCGCGGCGGCGTTCTGTGCAGGAACGGGGAGGGAAGTGGTTTCGAGGGTGTGTTGAATGGCGAGGGCGTACACGCGGGGGTCCTCGTAGACGCGCGAATGACCCTCGCCGCCGTAGATGGAGCCCGCGAGGTGGGGCGAGAGTTCGCGGATGAGGCCGTGGTCGGGGAGGCCGAGGTTGCGCAGCTTGAGGGCGAAGCCGACGAGGTGGGTCAGGAAAGATGGGGTGTGCAGGCGGCCATCGACGAAGACGGCGCGGTAGACGTAGGGGTGGGATATCACCGAGAACGTTGACGACTAGATCTCCATTAGCATATCCGACCGTGGAAAGGGATTGGAGAAGGGAGGGGAGGGGGAATTACTTCTAAAGAGACGAGCTGGTCGTCGATGCTGCCGATGTAGGTTACGCGCACACCGAAGCGGAGCACTTCATCCAACGCCGCGAGATACATCTGGCTGACCAGGCTCTTCGGGTCGCCAAAGTTGAACAGCTCCGATGCTATGGGGCCGAGGTACTTTGTTCGATACTCGGGAAAAGGACCCATGTTGATGCCGGCCATGGCGCAGATGCCGATGCGGGTGGAGCTGACGCAGCCAAACTGGATGAGCTTGGCTACCAGCATGACGGCGACGGGCACGCCTTGCGAGTGGCATGCCACGAGGACAAAGTCTGCTTTTCTGATGGCGTCGACATCGTTGAGCAGGAGCGTCCAGAGCGTCTTGACGCGGTCTGCAATGAAGCCTTCGCCCTCGAGCGCGATGTTTGAGATTTCGGGCCGGTAGCCTCGCTCCTCGCACCAGGTCTCGATTGCGGTGGCGGCGGCAGTTGAGAAACGTATTGATGTCCCCTTTGGCTCACCGATTACCTTCCTGAACATAGGCGAAGGGAAGAAGCCGTGCACGCCGATCGCCACGGCTTTCTTTATGCGAGGAGGGGCAGGGTTGATGTGAAGATGCGGTTGCGGAACCTCGTTTCCGAGGAAGTATTGCCGTACCTGCTGCCAGAAGGAAGGCTGTTGCACCAACTGGTATGTGTTCTGAAACTCTGGTAGGAGAATGTTCTGGGGTTCTTCTTTGGCTTTCGGAGCTGCCTTCTGCACAGGCTGAGCACTTGGTGCTGTATCGGGTCGAGTTGGAGATGGTGCGGGCGAAGTCTTCGAAGGTGTAACCGTCTTGCTTGAGCTTGGTGTGTCTGTTACGATTTCCTTGGGAGCAGTCTTTGCCCGTGTACGACCGCGCAATGACAGGAACGATCTCCTAGACGCAGCAGGTTCATCTATCAATGCTTCTTCGGGTGCTTTCGGTGCGTCGGTCTTTGCCTGCTCCAGCTCATTAAACTGCGCGGGCTCAGGATGTGACTGCGAGGGCGTATCGGACACTGCTACCTCTCCCACCAGCTTGTGCGCAACTGCACCGTCGCTGTTGACCTCCGCTTTGGGCTGCGATTTGAACCAGAACGCCCAACCAGTCGAGTTCGATCGCTCTTTGGCTGTCGCATCTGGGGCAGGCGCATCCGACGGTGCGTCCGTCACTGCCGATTCTTGAGCCGATTCTTGAGGTTTTGTCGTCTCGGCAATCTGTGGGTCTAGTATTTCTTCGTTCGGCGCATCAGGGACGTATTCGGTCGGGGTTGCGGCGGTCACAGGCAGATTCGCTGGTGCACTCTCTTTGCTACTCCAAGACCAGAACCATGATGTCCTTGCCGCTGGCGCGCTCGTTTTGGCAGCATCTGCATCTTTCATTTCCGCGTCCTGCGATTCCGGAGCCACTTCCGTGGGCACGTCCTTCATCTCGACGTCCTGCACTTGCCGAGACACTTCCGGGGAGGCAACTTTTCCTAGCTCCTTCCCAGCAGCATTAGGGTCTTCCATTGGAGTGACACCAGGTAGTGGCGTGCCTTGGGCGTCTTCTGTGCCAGATGTCTTAGATGTTTCCGTATACCCGTCTGGTCGCGACCACCACGACCGCCAGCCCCACGTGCCCGCCTGCTGAGTCGCATCGATCTTAGGCGGATCTGGAGGTAGCGGTGGTTCGTCGACTCTGGCCGGCTCTTTTGGCGGTTCCTCAGGTTTCGCTTCGTTCTGCTCGTCTATAGAACCATCTGATGATACGTTGAACATGGTCATCGAAGCGGGTATGCTGTCGGCCTTGCTCGACTTGCGCTTCGTCAAGAACTTGGCAGGCGACTGGTCCTTTGCTTTCTTCTCGTCGTCGGTGGGTATCTCAGATGCTGCGCCCCCGCTCACGCTAATGCCGATGCTTTGGCTTGCGGTCTTCACTGTCGCTGAGGCCTTCGACCGCCAGCTGCCTCCGCTTAACCACTTCTTGCTGGGTTTCTTGCTGAGCCAGGGCTCATTTGTTGTGGTTGTCTCAGAGGCATCTGAAGACTCGGATCGCGCTTCGGTAAAGGAATGCGAAGATGTGGTCTGTAGGACGGTGCTTTCGTTCGGGGTGCTCGTGGAGGGCGTGGGCGCCTGGGTACTGACGCTGCTATCAAGCGGAACCTCGCCCGCACCGGGTCGGTCTTGTTCCGCCAAAGGATTCGGCTTGGATTTCTTGCGTGGGCTCATTCCCGTGAGAGTCTCTAACAATGCATACGCTCTCTTGAGGGGAATCGCGAGCGCAGGGCTCTTGGACGCGTGGGTGTTTACCTCAGCGGCTGGGTGATGGGCCATGACGTCCCGTGCCAGCTCCCTGTCATGCACTTTTGGGCTTATCGCCCGCCGTACTCTAGCGACCCACGTACACGCACACGCCGCCACCACCCGCACACTTTCTGCCTGATCTCACCGCCTCCGCGGCCTGCATGTTCTAAATTTTTGGAGGGTTGGATTTCGGCGTGCCTCTTACTATTGACACGCCGCGTTGTAACAGCCAACCATGGCGATCCAAAAGAAAGTACGTATTCACACAATTTGCATCCACCGTAGGATTCCACTAACATCTTCTCCAGCACGGCAAAGGCCGTCTCGACAAGTGGTACAAGCTTGCAAAAGGTACAATCACTGCGCCTTCCTCGCCTTCGCATTCGTTGACACTCGACTATAGAAAAGGGCTACCGTGCCAGAGCTGCTTTCAAATTGATCCAGCTCAATAAGAAGTCAGTCTCACCCGCAAATCGCAACGTTCAGCGCGCTTACGATGGACCAGGTACAATTTTCTGGAAAAGAGCAAGGTCGTTATCGATCTTTGCGCTGCTCCAGGATCATGGATGCAGGTTGCGAGCGAAGTGATGCCCGCGGGCTCTCTCATCATTGGTTGTGACTTGGCTCCCATCAAGCCCATCCCAAGATGTATCTCATTCCAGTCCGACATCACGACCGACAAGTGCCGTACGACTCTTCGGCAGCACCTCAAACATCTGAAGGCGGACACCGTGATGCATGATGGTGCGCCCAACGTGGGAACTGCGTGGGTGCAGGACGCCTTCACGCAAGCGGAACTCGTTCTTCAGTCTATGAAGCTGGCGACGGAATTTCTAAAGGAAGGAGGAACTTTCGTCACAAAGGTCTTCCGTTCGAAGGACTACAATTCCTTACTCTGGGTCTTCAACCAGCTCTTCAATAAGGTACGCAGCGCTGGACGCAAACATGTGAAGATGTTGGCTGACTCCCCGCCCAGGTTGAAGCTACCAAGCCGCCGTCTTCGCGAAATGTTTCGGCTGAGATCTTCGTCGTCTGTCGTGGCTACAAGGCACCCAAACACATAGATCCTCGTTTTCTCGACGCACGGAGCGTTTTCGAAGAATTGAACACAGCGGCACCGAACAATGAAGCCAAGGTGTTCAAACCGGAACTGAAGAAGAGGAAAAGGGAGGGTTACGAAGAAGGCGACTATACTCAGTTCAAGGAGGCTCCTGTCTCTGAGTTCATACAGACCAAAGACCCCATCGACATGCTGGGGACTCTTAACAAGCTCTCTTTCCAGCAGCCACCAAACGGGGATGTTGCCATTGCCACGATCGATAAGCTACCAAAGACAACACCCGAGATCAGAAAATGCTGTGAGGACCTCAAGGTGCTCGGTAGGGCTGACTTCAAGAGATTGCTGCGTTGGCGCCTCAAAGTGCGAGACATCTTTGGGTTTGCTTCCAAGAAGAAGGAGCAAGAGGGCGAGGGCGAGGAAGTCGCCGAGGTTGCGCCTATGGATGAGGAGATGCAAATGCTCGAGGACATGCAGCGACAAGAGGAGCAAGAGTCCAAGAAGATAAAGAAAGCGCGGCGTCAGGAGAACGAACGCAAGCAGAAGGAGGTGATCAGGATGCAGATGAACATGACTACGCCATTCGAAATTGGCATGGAGCAGGGTCCGCAAGGAGAGGACTCCATGTTCGGCCTCAAGTCCATTGACAGTGCCGGCGCCTTGTCCAAGGTTGCGCGGGGCAAGATGGCGACCGTGGTCGAGCGCGAGAAGCCCGAAGAGTCCGAAGAAGAGGTCGAAACCGACGACGAAGGCGATGCGCTCGACGCAGAGCTGGACCATATGTACACTGAGTATGTCGAGCAACGGTCTGCGCGAGACGCGAAGTACCGTGCCAAGCGCGCAAGGAAAGAGGATGAAGACGGCGAGTGGCATGGCTTCTCTGATGAGGATAAGGAGGATAGTAGTGACGAGGAACTGGTACAAGACGAAGACAGCGATCTCAGTGACGAGGACGACGAAGCACCGCGGCCCCTCATAACGGATCTCGACAAGAATGGCAGCAAAGGCGGTCTCACAACTCGCGCTGCGCGATTCTTTGACCAAGACATCTTCAAAGGCATAGACGGCCTGGACGAGCTGGAAGAGGATGGTGAAGACAGCGGCATCGATGTGGACGGCGAAGAAGAACACACCGTCGCAATCCGAGAGAAACCCACTCCCGTCAAGAAGGTGAAGATCGTTGAACCGGCACCGCAAGACGACGCAGAGTCGTCGGACGACGAAGACAAGATCGAAGAAGTGAAACGCGACGAAAGTCAGTGGGAGCAGGACAACACACCGATGCGCAACGGCCGCCCTAACATCGACATCATCACCGCCGAAGCAATGACTATGGCCCACCAGCTGGCAACCGGCAAGAAGACCAAAGCCGAACTGCTTGACGATTCCTTCAACCGGTATTCCCTCCGCGACGTCGAAGGTCTGCCCGACTGGTTCCTGGACGACGAAAACAAACACTCGAAAATCCAGCGTCCGACCACCGCCGCGGCCTCCGCCGCTATCAAGGAGAAGCTGCGCGCGCTCAACGCGCGCCCCATAAAGAAGGTGCGCGAGGCGAAGGCGCGCAAGAAGTTCAAGGCTGCGCAGCGCCTGGAGAAGCTGAAGAAGAAGTCTGCGATGCTGGCGGACGAGGAGGGTCTCACGGAGAAGGAGAAGGCGCAGAGTATCGCGCGGCTGATGAGCAGGGCGGCGAAGAAAAAGCCGAAGCAGAAGGTTACGGTCGTTGTTGCGCGTGGGTTTAACAAGGGTAAGGGAAGGCCGGGCGGTACGAAGGGGAAGTATAAAATGGTGGATCCACGGTTGAAGAAGGATGTTAGGGCTGAGAAGCGTCTGGCGAAGAAGAGGAAATGAGGGAGTGGGCGTGGTCTTGTGTAGTTGGCGCCGAATTCGAGCATAGCGCTACCGTTCAAGTTGTTCGCGGCTTCATGGTCTCGTAGTCATTACGTATCTGATAGGCTTTCTGGCTATGGGACAGATGCGATTTGCGAAAATATATTTCCTTGCGATATGTGATGTTGAAGCGATCCAGTTGCATCCCTACCGTGTCATGAACAGAATGGACATCGTCATGATCATTCCAAGAGCTCGTGAACATGGACCTGGCCCGGTGAAAGGGTGCCGCTGGTACTTAGGCCGCTCTGTGGCTGACAGTAACGCCCGTGCGAATGCCCTTCCCGCTGTAGTAGTACCTTCCATGCCCAAGCCTCTCCTACCCAGTGTACTAGAAACCTCACACGTACATCACTAAACACCTAGACAGTCACGTGATACTTGATCCCCCATAGACTTGGTCCTTCGTAAGAGTGCTAGCTTACTTCCTGCTTGCGGCGTCGATGTTCCAATGTTCCGATCGCTGGATGAAGCACGAATCCCGCTTTTGAAAACAACGAAGAGGTTCAGGCAGGAGGCAGGACGGAGTCAGTGTGAGGTCACGGCGATGTAGTTGAATAATTTTATATCCAACTCATGGCATTGATATTATCATGATTTTGAGAAATAGATCAGTAACTATGTAAATGTACTCTGGGCAACTAATTGAAACCAGGGATTATAAAGCAAAGGGTAATGAAGGAATCAGTGGATGAAAACATGAGAGGAGGGAGGGCACGAACGATGCACCTGTATGTCGGAAGAAACGTTCCGGGTGAAGGGAGATCGTGGCGTGTGTGGCTGATCGTGGAGGGTGGTCGTCGTGTTTGTATAGGTCGGTTCGGGGCGGTGGGATTCGAGGCTCGATCTGAGTATCTCAACAGGAATGGGGCCCAATGTCTAAATCCACCGTATATTTCCTTTGCACCCAATCCAATAAGGCGCCCGAGCACGACCTCGCACAGCTAATGTCAACTTCTCGGCGACGCCGTGGCCGTGTCTTCTGTTCGAAGGCTGCAGCCTAATCCGTGTGTTCGCGAGCGCACGGGGTGCGATCTCGAGCTGGAGGAATGCTAGCGGGCGAGAAGGCGAAGGATCCGTGTGTCGGCTGCTATGCGCTTTAGACGTGTGCGGTTCATGACAGTAACCCTTGAAGTCCTGCGGGCGTACTGCCTATTCGGCGGTGATATGATACCAAGACTGGAATTGCCATGTGAGTCTGTATGTGAGTTCTATCGTGGAAAGGATAGAGATGATCTCGGCGTCAGTGGAGCGTTGCAAGGGCCGCGGGTCTGGACCAATGTGCCGGTGGCGATGCGAGTATGGAAGATTTTCCGGCCGTTGGTGGATCTCAATCGGGTTCGTATGTTGCTTCGATATATCCGATTTTCAAACAGGTCGATGAGGGCGCGTCTGGGGCCTGTGGGTCCGAGGGTCCACCCGTGGAGCTCGAGCTATTCAAAACGTAGATTTCAACGGCTGGTATGCGATTCCCTCTGACGATCTCTGGTTCCGAGCTGCGCGCACGCCCAAGTCGATGAAAGCTATGGTTCCGTCACGATTGAAAACAGCCAAACATCTCTCAAAAAGGCAGACGTCCGGGAGATCGGGGCCGGTCCAAGGCGAATTCTGGAAGTCAGTAGCATTGGAACCGAGATGCATTTGTCACCGTGTCCATGGCGGCGGATGGCGCTCTAAATATGCTTCATCAGGTACCCCCAGCACAACGACCAAACTGCTTTGCACCTCGGTGCGATGTGTTTACGCCAAACTGATGTGCACCTCGGTGCGATTTGTTTACGCCAAAAGGTCCAGACACCCGCAAGAGCTCTAGGGACCGACCCCAGGGCCTGGCATAAGAAACTAATGCACAGCTACAAGTCGCATCCCAGATCACAAAAGTCGGCACTGAATGATGATTCAGTGTTTCCCGGGCAGGCCGCTCCAGGTGCGTGACGGTGATAACAGCACGGCCCGGCATCGTAATGGAATGGGCAGACGCTGAAAGACGAGCGCTCAGCCCTTGCGGCCTCGAGCATCGGGTACGAGGAGCTCGTTTTTAGTGAGGAATACGCCAAGGTTTTCTCAATCTGACAGTGCTGCATTACAACCGCAATATTAAATATTGATTTATAAAAGTTTAGGAGCTAAAAGAGGATATTCGGAGCTAGTTTCTTATATATTTAGCTTGTTTTAATAATTTTTTGAAAGAGTTTTAATGTTGCGCTGTTAGATCGGAAAACCTTGGCATAAGCCTCACTACAAACGAGCTCGTAGAATCACGTTGGCAAGGACTCGAAAAGCTGTTCGGCGGTCAGGGACGTCTCGCGGTTGATGAGCCAAGCATCGTCGAACTTCCACATCGCGATATCAGCCAGGATCTTGCGTAAGCTGAAGTGTTTGGGAGTAGCCGCGAACACCCTTATGATGCATGACATAAGGGTCTCGTGGGACGCGTTTCCCATTTCAATGCGTCCGCGAGCTCATTACAGTATGCATCGTCTTCAAGATGTAGACCGAGCAGGTAGCGTTGACAGGTTTGTTTCCAGCCGTGCTCGCCGTCGATCTTCTTCAATTTCGGTTGGTCGGTCTCGCGGCGGACGTGTAGCCAGCTCCGATAAGCTCGGAAGTCTTGCGGGGCAAATCTATTTATTCCTGTCAGACAGTGGAATATACGAGTGAGAGGAAGAACTTACTCTGGAAGTGTAATGATCTCCTTCTTGTCCTTGAACGCGGTAGCGAAGCACGGAGAGGCTGCGCAAAGGAGCTCTCGGCAGTCATAGTCGACGTAGAAGTCCTTTGCGTTGGCATTTCCGACACGTACGATGACTATGTCACAAGTGTGCTCGGGTCTGGTACTTGTGAGCTCGGCTATCTTGTCATGCATCCGCGATACTTACTATTCGCCGTTTCCAGCGGCAGTCTGGGCTTGATGTCCGACCGTAGGTTTAAACTTGAGCCTGCAGCCTGTGAGTGTGATATTACAGCGTATGTGTTGTGTGTGCTTACGATTGCTTAGTATTGACTCCGTGCTGCGTCATGGTGCTGGTACTCGGGTGCTGCATGTTGCTGCTATTGATGTAGAAGGTTTGAGGATCTATGACTGTGTGGATAGAGTGTGTATGAACAATGAAGATCTGGGGGTACGGGGTAGCGGGTGTTTTTGTGGGCGGGCAAATAAGGACAACAAGCTGTATTGCTATCTGCAAAGAGTGTGTCGAGTGAGGAGTCTGTCGAGGAAGAAAGGAGTGGGCGAGAGCTTTATCTTGAAGTAAGCGGTCTGTGCACCTAGATGGAACCTTCTACACACACCACCTCTGACGTCAGTCACGTGGCTACAGTTTTAATAGAGCGTCTGTCAGGTACACGGTCGCGACTAAGCGAGAAACGCCCGGTCGGAACAGCTGAAGGAGCGCACTGGTCCTTCATTCACGTAAAGTTGAGAGGCGTAATCAACCCAGCTCACTGCGCGAAGCAGCTGCTCGTGATAGCGCTATGCGATAGAAGACGGGATAGATGGGATCTAGCATCGCACTCGATTCACTAAACCATAGAATGCGTTAGCATATCCCGCTTTCACTGTCCACGCCATTCTAAGATGGGTGGCTCACGGCCAAGTGCAACAGAGGGATCGCTCACATGGGTATCATCCATCACGGATCTTCTCTAAATCGAAATTCGCATCAGAGGTTACCATCTTCTCTCTTTGCCGAGTATTTACGGACGGCCCCACAGCCTATTTTATACTTCTCACCAGCTCCCTCAGATCACCGCCTTCCACCCACTTCTCCTCGCCGCCACCGCCGACGCCGAGACCGTTTCCTGCACCGCCGCCACTTACACCCCAACCCTCGCCCACTTCACCCACGATCTGTGCAGGCCGACCACCGACGACAGAGCCAGGCGCGATGACCATTGCGCTAGGAACTACCGTATTCGGAAGAATCTTGACGTTCTCTTTGATAACAGCGAAGGCGTGGATCGTCACATTCGCACCAATATGAACATGCGAGGAGATCGCGATAGCTGAAATCACGCAGTTGGGTCCTAATACAGATTAAGGCTGTCTACTGGCATTTCTAGAGAACGCGAAATCGATGGGCGAGCATACCAATAAAGACGTTGTCGCCAATCTTCATCGGATAGAAGTTCGGCACGCCACGGCTCATTCTACACGGTGGCTTGAGTACGCTGCCGGTCGATATCACTGTACACTTTCCGATGCTGATGCTGGTGGGCGTGCCTTCTTTTCCTGAGCTCGATGCGGTGGGGCGTGTAGAGTGCAGATCGCCGCGCAGGACGACGTCCGCCATGATGACTGTACGGCCACCGAGGGTGATGTTCGCCGTCCCGGTGATGGCGCTCCGGCGCGAAACCTTATTGCCAGAGTCCTTCTAAGGGTGTTAATTATGCACGTGCGGAGACGAGTGGAAACATGGGAAAGACGTAGAAAGAAAAGGTTGGACCATGGCTATGAAGACGTAAGGGAGTATAGATGGGAAAACTTAGTATAATTTCGAAGGAAGAAGAAGAGTGCGACAAATGGAACAGTACTACGCGTTGTGTGCGGAAGAGGACGTACGGTCTCGATGTACTCGCCTTTCGCGGCCGGTTTCTTCGTTACGGGTCGCGACATCGTTACCCTTTGTAGATTCGCCTATTGAGCAACCGGTAAATCTTAAACTGAAGTCGTATGATGATGTCGCTGTTCTTGCTGGGCAGGCGCGACTGGTTCCAAGAGGTCACTTTTAGCTAAACTGCCCCGCTAACCCTTTCGAGATAGGGCGCTCGAGCCCGCACATTGCTCGACGGCGTAAACATTGCATCTTCGTCTGAACTATGATCCTAACACTTTCCAGACTTATAATGTCTGAAATAGCCTGGAATGTCAATGTTTTATAAGTTATCTAGCCCACGGACATTGTGTTGACTTCAATCACGTGACATATACGTTACTTCCTATCTTGCTCCATGATCATCATTTTATGGAGTGGCCAGACACTCTGGACTGTAACGATCAACCTAAGTGTCTCAGATACTCTTTTCACCTGTCGTGGTTCTTCTCCGTAGGCAGAGTACTCCAGGCCTACAGATGGGTGGTGCCGGTTCTACGTGTGTTGACAATGTGCCGCGCAAAGCCTTGCTACCAATTTGCTCATCACAGAAGCGGTCGCTAGCCTTAGTCAGAGCAATTTATTTTAATTCTTGGTCTCCTCCGGCGATCGGCCTTCTGTGAGCTTTTCGTCTGCTTTTCACCATTGCAACATGTCGTACCCTACATACTACGGTATGGTACCTATGGTAGGTACCTAGCTATGGCATGTATATGCCTATGGTGTAAAATTTAGCGGCCAAGGCACCCACCAATTGCTTCATAGTCGACTTGAGTGTATGCACACCCATTATATTCAATTAAAAGAGCGATGGTCGCCGCTTCATTTGGAACCCTCTGAAATCTCCTTAACGACCGGAGATGTGGCGGCGTATAGTGGCAATTCGACGAGTGATTTATTGCCAAAAAGCGCATTCACTGCGCGTGGGTCCGTCAGAACAGCGCTGTTGGGGCAGTGACCGTGACTATGAAAAAAGCTCTGGCCAGAGGTCAAAGATTTCACGCAAGGTTGAAACGGTGAATCCAGTGCGCTAGCACACCCGTGCAACTGCGCGACCGCTGCACTTCAGCACGACGCCCTAGATAACACACCCCGCCATTCTCTCTCCGCTCTCTCGCCGCTCCCTCGCCGCTCCCCCAACACATCGACAGCTGCAATTGCACCAGCGGCGCACCCGGTGTGCATCCATTTGCTCGCAATTGTAGCAAGAGACAAGCTGCGAATCTCCGCGCATTGGAGCTGCCCACTCCTATCAACCACCAAAGTAAGCAATCGTAGGTCATTTTCAAGGTTTTCCGAAGAGTTGTCTGGCTGACAAGCTGAAGACTGCGCCATCATAACCGCGTACAGCGCAGACCTTTCTTCACCCTGAGATCTACGCGCAAGCAGTTTCAAACTACAGGGTTTGTCTCCACCGTCCAGGACAGCTTCAGTAAGTTGACACACATGACATATTCCCGGATTTCGATACTAATTAACCGTTGTAGGTTCAGAATGAGCAACCCTATCTGGGCCAAGATCGACTAAATTGACTGGCACGACCTTATGAATAAGTTGGACGAAAGGAAGGCCTCTCGCGCTCAGGGCCTGCCTCGCATCTTGCAGTGCATGAAGAAGCTAGGTGGCAGCAAGGCACACAAGAAGCAGCTCGAGCAAGAGTTCAAAGAGTAGCAGGACAGTCTGTTCGAATCGTATAATGACATGAATTGGGCTCTCAATCGGGCGTGTCACCACCTCCTTCAGTCAGTGGTCAAGGCCAAGGGTCTGCAGGACAAGATCGATGCTCGCAAGAACACGAAGACTTCGGATAAGCAGAATGCGGATCTCGTCGCGGAAAAAAACACTCTGCAACCCAAGATCAATAACATGGTAGAAGATCACCACAAAGAGCTCGAGGACCTCAAGACCACTCACAGCGACGAGCTTGCTGAACTCAAGGCCACTCATCGCACCGAACTCGAACAACTCGGTACCGAGCATAGCAATCTCGAGAAGAAATACGACACAAAAGTCAAGCCCCTTGAGGAACTCCAAAGCGCCAACGAGACATTCCAGAGCAACAATGAGTGTAGCCACGTGACTGACGTCAGAGGTGGTGTGTGTGGAAGGCCCCACCTAAGTGCACGGACTACTGACTCAAAAGACTCTCGCCCGCTCTCTCTCTGCTCAGCCGACTCTTCACTCCGCACACTCTTTTCTGTAGATAACAATACAGCTTGTTGTCCTCATATACCTGCCTGCCCAACAATGAGCCACTCCAGAGCAACAACAAGATACCCCAGGACAATAACAAGACACCCCGGAGCGACAACGACGAGAAGGAGATGCGGTCCAGAACCTGCGAAGGATGGAAGACACATACGTCACCATAATTGCTAGATTCACTAATTGAGCAGCCACCCGAGAGCACACGTTGCAGCAGCGCATTGCGACCTTGTAGTCTGAAAAGCAGGATCCACAGCTGCTCATCAAGCTGCTCAGCAATTATCTTCGCGAGCATGGACAGGATATTACCGCCAAGCCCAACGGCAAGGAGAGCCAGGCTCTCGATACGGAGACCACCTCGACGGACGGGAATAAGCTCGAGAAGACTCCGCATGGCCCATCTTCGTTCAAGCGGGGTGCATCGCTGATCAACGACACGGACGCCAAGCGCTCCAAGGGACCACTAGGCTCAAATCAGTTCTCATCGGAGGACGAACAGGCGCTGAATGACATGAAATTCTGCATGCAGTATCTGTTGGGTACCTGCACTAGGACTAGCTGTCCTCGTCTTCACATGGATAGGCGGTTCGTAGATGCGATCCTAGGTTCGTGAGTACGTGCCCGGACGAGACACGGGTGCTCTGGTGTTGGGATAAGAATTTGGAGAATTGCAGTTCGCTATCATGGTGATGATTAATTAGGGTAGGTTCACAGCACGGTCATGCTCGTGCTCAATACAGCCTATTAGGTCCATTTACAGTACGGAAATTGAATCATTTCCACATGGACCGAACCTGATTGTTCTGCTGATGACACGGCCGTGAATGGATGATGAATCATGATGGCCTAGGTTCTTACATCCAGGAGAATTATCTATACCCTTGGACCATAACGCCAATCATCGCCAGGGTACTAGAAGAAACCGTATACTGCGTAACGTAAGTTGATTCGTCCTAACCTAGGTCGTCATTACTAAACCTTGTGCATATATCTAGTAGGTAGATATGGCACCAGTATCGCGCTGCTATGATGATAATGCAAAAGTTTGCGTGTACGACTCAGAGAGAGTTGGTACAGGTTATACCTCCCAATCACCATGTCTGCACCCGGCCATTGAGTCCAGTCCTTGTTTCACGCATTGCCAGTGTATTGATTCAGATATTGGCACGCGTAACCTAGACAAAGTGGTCCCAGGACAGGTTGAAGTCCTCCACCCTAGTTCCTGCAACTAGCGACCAAGTCTAGGCTTAGCGTTACGCGCCACTTGGGTACCAGTACTAACATTTGCGCGTGTGATCTAGACAGAGTTTCCGCATGATACATTGTGATCTAGCTCGCGCTTTATCAGCTGTAGCATTACAAATGTAGCCATGCGGCCTCGGCCAGGATGCACGCATAATCAAGAAGGGTACTTGGGTATACTTCGTTAATTAACGCCTTACTCCCATCATAGCTCGTCCTTCCACGGGTTGTCGTTTGATGGGATCTTCACATCTTCGAACTCCTCCTCATGTGGCCTATCCACCAACACTTCTTCGTCCTCGATGCTAACGCCTTTCGTTGCCCCATCGCTATCTTCATACCATTCGTTTGTGGCCCAATCAATGATGTGCTCTTTGGCATGCTCGCTCATAATGTAATACCCAGGATTCTCCTTTGGAGAGAACATGGATGTATGCGCCCATGTCTCCGAGGTGCTTTTATCGTTGACAGCCGGTATGAAGTACTGTTTGAGGTCGCCTTTTGGAAGATTGCAGAAAGTGCGGTCTTGGCCTCTCACCTTACCTGTCCATGAGGACTTTTCTTGAGAGTCGACGGCATGGCCGAGTGTAGTGTATATGTTGGCGAAGCCAAGGCCGTGGGTCGCTGACAGCTTAATGATGCTGCTCAGCCGCTTCTTCATCTCTTCTGGCCGCGCAAGTGAGCCCACGAACTCCAAGTGCGAAGTTGCCCAGCCGAGGCCTTCCGAAATTTGCTCGCGCTTCAGATACGCAGCAGCACCGCCAGCGGCGACTGCTCCTGCAGCTCCCGCAAATAGAGCTACCCGGCCGTATTTTTGCCAAAGAGGTACCGATGCGGCATCAACGTTTGTGTCGCTCACTGCCTGTGCCGACTTTTGTACCCCTTCCAGCATTCTGCTCGAATCGATCGCAGTTTGAGCGCCAGCTTCCGTACTTTTGCCCCATCCGAAAGCACCTGCAAGATTTGAATATGCCGAATATGCCGAGCTCGCCGTGTTCCAATGCTTCTCCGCTCCATGAGCTACAACCCCTGGTGCGATACCAAGATATGGGGTGTCGAAAGCGAGAACCGCTTGTATGTAGGGAAACATAAGTGACGACGTGTCTTGGAAGGATGATCCCATGTACGAAGCTGAGTTTTGTAGAGAGGGAATAGGTTGCTCGTCTACGATAGAGAGTAGGGTTTCCGCGGCGACAATGCCACCCATAGAGTGGCCGACGAGTATGGTGCGGACACTTGGATCCACGGTTGGTGAAGGCGTGCCATTGGCAACTTCAAGATCTATAACCTTGTTCTGCAGCCTATCCAAACATCAGCCGATGCTGAGGGTGCACGCCTGCGCCATGCCGAATATGCGTTTCGGACCCACCATTCCTTGAATCTCCCCACACATTCGTGCAAATCTCCCTTTGTCTCATATTGCGGGTACGTGATCGCAAGCACAGTAACCTTAGGCAGTGCGTGCTGCAGTAGGGCTTTCAAATGAGAAGGGAAAGTTCCGAAAGTACTGTCGCTGCCCTATGCACCTGTTAGAAAACACGAGGTACGTCATCGAAGATGCAAGTCGCATATGCCTGTGAAGATTGCGGCTGACTCACTTTGAAGCCATGGATAAAGCATAAAAGCAGAGTCTTCTTCATCGTGGGCCTTGCGTGCACTCCACATGGCCGCGCAAGACTTACTGGAGCTGAGATGGACCCGACGTCGAATTACGGTCAATCGGCACTAGCGCGTGATTGGGCGGGGTGAATGTGGCTTGTGCCTTCGCCTGCGCCTGCCCCGCTATTTCTCAATCTCGTGACACCGCGCCTGCCAAGATACGCTAGTGTCGCGTAATCGCAGCCCGCCGCGCCCTCGTTATAAGCACCCCGCCTCACCCCACTCTCCCTTACCTTCGCCCACGACACCAATCGACCACTGACATACGCGCCCCTCACCTCCACAACACCCTCTGCGAGGCTTTCCATTTGCCACCCCGCGTATTATGTTACGATTCTTTATAACCTCCTCTATCATTATTACTTCTAGTCATTGGTTTGTCCCGCCGCCTGCTCCTCTGAGCAATGCTTCCTTATCGACGCGCTTCACGGTATGTCTTCCATTTCTTACTTGCGTTTGCAAGCCTTATCATTGGGATACAAGGAGGGCTACGGCTGGCCCCGGTTTTCTAGTTCACTCACGTAGACTCATCCGGTATCCGACCCTCGGAGCTGTGCCACTCCCTACGAGATGGCTCCCGGCCAGGGAAACAGTATAACTAGGGCTCCCCCTTCCCAGATGCCTTCCTTCGCAAAAATCCAATCGTCGTATTTGGTACGATGTGTTAGAGTGTACTCGATCTGCCTCTTGTGTTTCTTGTGTCGGAGTCAACCACTGGACTGCGTTCGGTGTTGGAGTTTCCGAAGCTCCTCGATCGGGAGGAAATTGCGGCCAGTACGACCCTCGTCCCCGATACATCCTATTGGCCTCGTTTGCTGGTCCATCTCGCCCACTCGCCTGGTATTCGTTTCTCGGAGCTGCGCCACTCGATCAGAGCTGGCTCCCGGTCAGGGAAGCAGTATAACTAGGGGTCCCCTTTCCAGGCGCCTCTGCTTCAGGAACCGAACGCTGCTCTTTGCGACGTGCTAGAGTGAATAGCATCAGCCTTTTGGATTCCTTAAGTTTGAATGTGGGCGGGGTGGATTGTGCTAATCGGGCTCGGCCGTTTGTGTGACGAGATGCTGACATGGTTTTGAAAGTGTAAATGCGGGCCCTCCTGCTGCCTGGAGGGATACGCAGATTTGAAAAGTTATTCGGCATTGGCGGTTGTCTGCTCGGGCTCACTTTTTGACTCTGTCGCATTCGATGGTTTGGAGCAATACCGCCGCCATGAACGGTCCGGGAACTTCTTTGACTGGTCAGAGGCCCTTGGCCTAGCGCTGGTAGTCGCTTCGGATGCGCAGAGGGCTCGGGTGTCGGTGTGTCGGCTGGTGGAGCACTCGCGCTTTCGGACGATTGCGTGAGTGTGTGAGAAGGGCGGCAGTGTTTATATAGGTAGCGGCATAGAAATGCGCCCAGGGCGCGGTCGCGCTAGTGTTCATCGTTCAACCGTGAGTTTCTTCAACCTGGAAAGAGTGGCCGCCGCGTGCCTCGACAAGCGGGCCCTAGCGTTGCTATCTGTCGTATTCACCGACGAGAAAGCCGCGCTGACTCATGCGATCCTGATCATAACAGCGGGGAGGCAATTGGTTGTTTCACACGTTGACCCAGTGAAATCAGATACTTGAGCTGTCTTGAAGCATCTGGGAAATTTGGAAAGATTCTGAACCACGACTGTATCCTTTCATTGGAATTGCTGCCTTTGAACGATCTCCGTGAAGCCTTAATTAGTGCCACTTGCCTACGTCTGGTCTACCGGCTACCAATGTTCCCTAAAAGTTCAAGTCACTGGCTTCTACGAGCCCAGTCGCTACAGCAACAACCCAAGCAGATCTTTCAGTATATTCTTATAACCCCATTTCCACTTCCCAATTCCACTGAAAGGATCATAACGGCGGGCGTCTCCAATTCAATTTCCTCAATTCCTTAGGAAAGATGAGACCCTCGAAATCCCACAGACCTTGGAATTTTCATCATACTATATACAGAAGAACAAGATGGCTATGAGGTGAAGTAAAAAAAACTGGACGGAGACAGCTACTATACGTCCCCGTGCATGAGCGAAGCGATGCAACAGTAACTGCACGGGCACCCTAGGCATTTTGACGGACGAGAACAACTTAGTCAATGTACAATAGATCATCAATTAATTAAGAAAGAAGATGCAGTCCCCTGGGCCCTTTTATTAGTACTTTTCCTCATTAAGCGCTTAAATATAAAAGACGCCTACGGAATACTTGATACGAGAGAAAACCCGCTCCCGCTCCATCGATAAAGATTAATCCTTTTAAGCTCGCATTCAAAAACAACCATCTCTTGAATCCTATGCAAGTATTCAGAAATAAGAACCACGCCTGGATTTCCTTCCAGGAGGATTGACGCAGTGAGGGATCTCAGTTAGCCCTATGCAAATAGTTTCACTGATCATCCAATCACCACTGTGCGAGTATCACCGCTTAAGATACTTCCTTCCCGCAAAACACACACAGTTCTATCCGCCGTATATCATCAACTAGGCCTCAATCGCTCCGATCACCCAGAACGAGTATGCACACCTAAAACCCCTAACCTAACCAAAATACGTCCGTAAATGCGACCAAACCCATCAAATCTATCTCATCAACCCCAGCCAGCGAGGAAGATCAACTAAAGCAAGTCTACCAGCACAGCATTGGCGGCGAGTGATCCAGAGCCCCCACGCCAAGCCATCAAAAATCTCGTGTTTGAACGGGTTCCAGAGGATGGATCACTGTTATAAGGGTGGCGGCTCGACACTCTCCCCTATTCTAGATTGCCTGTCGCGATACAGAGCGCTCATTGTGACTTCAAGCAGCTCGAAAGCTCTAGAGGAAGCGAATCAGGTTACCAAGTAGCCACGAGCTTGGGCCCTGAGACTACAGCTTTTGATCTGGGAATCTCGATTTAAGAGCTATTTGGTAGACTGGGGACGGGGTGCGGCTTGCTTATATGAACGAGAGGATGTGTACGGAAGCTACTCAAGGATTTCCGTCCGGCTCTCAGGCGATGGGTGTCGGTTCGGTACATCGCACGTGTTGGCGATCTTCCAGTCTGAATCGTGATTCTGGCTGCACGCAGATACCCGATATAGAAACCTCGGGCGTGTCTCATACTTCCAGCAGCCCATCTCCGCTGAATCCTCTCGTCGGTCTGCCCAAGCGACACCAATATTAAAGACAGAGCTGTTGAGCAACGCCGTATGCGCTCCTCGAACGTCCCGTACCGGACTCCCTTCCAAAAACACCATCGACGTCTTCAAAAAGCGCTCTCCCCTCTTAATTTGAGCACAAAATTGATCTATACCTCTTCTTTGTATCGTTCTTATAAACACTCAGGACGTACTGTGCTAGCTAACACCTTTTATACAGGCCGCCTGTTGCGCGATAGTAAATCTTCTTCATAAGAACCACCCTTGCTAGTCCTCTCCTACAGTCCCATACGATCCTTCTCTTATACCTTAAACCGCGAAACAACCTCTCATCCACATCCAACATCCACGTGAACCCGCAACCCCGTCACTCTGATACCCTCATCGCAGCTCATACTTCCACCCCAATTAACCGAGACCTCAGCACCAGCGCTCCACAGCACCAGCCCCTCCCAGACCGCACCATAGTAAGCCGCGCTCGCTGCACAGACTCCGTATCCTCACAGCTCAGACAGAGCGCACGCAAAACGACTCCCCTCCCCTCCCCTCCCGTCCGCGCTAAGTGATGTCGATGTCAATACAGCGGAAAGAGCCGAAGAACACACTCGCCTCCCACGGTCTGATTAGATCCTTCTGCCCACCGTGCGCAGGAGGGAGGAGAGCTGAGAGTAGATTGATATTCACAATGGGCACACCCGGCTGTGGCGTGAAGGGAACAAGGAGCGTGTCGACAGAGGAGTGGTGCTACTCGACAAAGACCGCTATCGCACTCTGTTATGCGAGAGCAATGAGTTGGATTGGGTTGCGAAGCCGATTGTGTGCAATCCGTTGGCGATATACTCGGCGTGGAGCCGAAGGAGTATTAATCCAGTTCGACTCGATTCCCCCTCCTCGCGCGCACCGGGTGACTCCTCCCTCTTCCTATACCACGTCTCCCATCCCCTCCCCTCCCTCCCAGCCGCACCACCAGCTTCGCAACGCCATGAACCCATTACCCTCATCGTACCCTCAGACAGATCTGCGAGGAATGATAAGACTGCTCTGAACACACCACAGGATCACCACGTGTAGCATACTCCAATTTCAACGCTTTATCATTCTTTTGATTGTGCAAGTCCTCGTCCGACGCGCATGCAACATTGCCACCCTCCTAACCATGTATCCACTCTCCACCAGTGCTGTCCACCCGTCTAACCACCCCGTCCACCCCTCTCATCCTGCATCCCAATTGCCGGATCCGGTGCCTCCGGGAAGTCCTTCTTCGCTGTCGCCTTCCCGCCCGCAGAGTCCTTGCCCTCGGTTGCATGGCCGCCGGTACCGCTCTTCTGCGCGCTACTACACATAAATCCATTAGCCAACGTCCCAAAACAACACGAAACACACAAATCAGGCGAGAGGTAAGGAGTGACAAGGGCAAGACTCACTCAACCCCATCCTTCAAATTGCTCGTCTGCACATCATACGTATCCCCCTTCTTCGCCTTATCCACGCTATGCTCATCGTCGGGCAACATATCCGTCTTCGTCTTGTCGTTCGTGCTCAATTCCTTGGCGCTCCGCGTGGACGCAGACATGCACCTCACGTTCATCGGTGCCCTCGCAGGCGGAGCGCGTACGACGGTCCGGACAACCGACGTCGCAGCCCGGCGGTAGAAGGTTAAGAACTCTGAGGGTGAGGCCATCGTATCTTTCGCTCGATGGCTATCAATGGGTGGATAGTTGTGGTATTGTGTTAAGGCTCAATTGGATTTGGGCGTAACAGGAGTGCCAAGGTGGGATAAGGAGGTTAAGATACGGAAGGGGAGGGAGGAGTAAAGCGGGAGGTCTGAATGTAGCTGGAGAGACCGTCATGGTTGCTTGGCAGGGACGAGCTCTGTCGACGTGACAATGATGAATGAAAGCATCATGACGCTTGACGATCGTCCAGGGTCATAGCTCCCATCGCGGCTAACGCGAAACGGCTGCGGGGGCGGGGAATTTTGCGATAACCGCCGACGCCGCAACACCCCATAATTAGGATATCATCACTTTGCCCCCTCTACTCTAGACGGGCACTCACGATACGATACTGCGCATCTTTCTCGACACCAGATCAACTACCAAACATCCTACTTGCATCGGGACAATGGCGAAGCCCACCACAACACCGCAAGACTCTTCCTTCCCCTGCAACCTGTACACCCTCTTCCTCCCTTATCCCTCCAGCTCACCCAACTAACACCACCCAGCACCCTAACCATCCCCCTCCCCACCGCGCACCTCGCCACAACCGCGCTCCGCGCCCTCTCCGTAGACGCCGAACTCTCGCCCCTCGTGCGCCGCTCCTTCTCCACTGACAACACTGTCCTCCGCGTAGAATACTCCGCAACCACGAACCGAATGCTGCGGGTCGCCGTAAACGGGTTTTTCGAATCGCTCGGCGTGGTGCTGGGGGTTATGAAGGAGTTGGATGTGGATGTTGTGCATGGAGTAGTAGAAGGGGGTTTAGAGGGCGTGCAGGGGTTGGAGGTTGGTGGGTGAGGAGGAGGAGGGGTTAAGAATGGTGGTTTGAAGATGAGGAGGGAAGACGCGAGGGCTCCTTCGAAAAAGCCACAGATGAGCCTGGGGTAACTTGACGGACTGTGGTAACCAGCCGAAGGGACTGGCAAAACCATCAAACATCGCCCTTGAACAGGTCCTCCCATTCCTCCTCCGTGATAGTTGGGCCAATCAGTTGTGTCTCAAGCGAAGTCAAAACATCTCTCACGGGCTCGGGGTTGGACTCAACGACCTCTCCATCTTCGGAACCCGCTTTTGTAAAAAGAAGCGACGGAGGAGGTGGTGGCTGCCGCTGCGGCTGAACAGTCGGCTGCCTGAGCCCATCTCGCGGTGCTCCGGTATGCTGACGCGGTCCGCGGGGGAAACTCGGAGGCATATTGGTTGGATCATCATCATAGGATAGACGTGAATGCACATCCGGAGCATCGTCTGCGAAGTTCGGAGCAGGCGCCATTGAGTTGTTGTTGGGACCCCGCGATGCAGGCGCCATTCGCCTCGCAACCCCTCGTCTGTGCCAGTCCCTTCGTTCTGGTGCCCTCGCCTCGCGCTCACCATCGTACCGCGGCCTGTAGCTCGTACCCGACCTGTCGTCTCGCTCGGTGAGATGCCTGTTCAGCTCCACCAGCTTCGCATTCTCATCCGCCTCTTCCTCTCGCCACCACTGCCCAAACCATGCTTTTCCGTAGTACGTATCCCATCCCGCCTCCGCATGGCGCCTTCTCTTCTCAACCAGGTGTACTTTGTCGGACAGCAGCCGCGGAAAGTGCGTGCACAGGTAGTCCAGGTACTCTTGCATCGCCCCAGCGGGCTTGTAGGACCAGTCTTTCATACTCAGTTGCTGGGCGCCTTTGATGGCGTAGAGCAGTGGGAGTATGACACCGTCCATGGGCGCGTACCGGGCGTCGTAGGAGAGGGCGGCGCCTGCTATGGCGGCAGCTTCCTTCATAACCGTGCATCTGAATGTTGTGTCAGAAAAAAGAGCTTCGTACGACGGGCGGTCTGTCAAGCGGATCGCGGGTTTAGGAGGCGATCGTGGGTAGCTTCGATCGCGGCTGCGGCATACGCGTTTGCCAACTCGCTCGGGATATGGTGATCGAGACCGTGTACGAAGACGCGAGTCCACCTGGGTACGCTCATCACGCTTTGAGCGATCCGTCGTACCCCCTGGTGAGTATACCCTGGCATGCTCATCCCGGGTTGAGGCACCTATCTTGCCGGCGGTCGTAGGCATTCTAGCGACATTCGGCGAAGGCGAAGATCTGTGTGTTAGTACAGGTCGTACCTGGCATCCGCCCGGCAACGAGCTCGGCGTCCGTGGCAATGACCCGTTCAACGTCATCTTCGAAGACATCTCCTTCGTGCCATCCATCTCAATCACCTCTTTCCAATCCGGCGTCTTCGGACACCCATCACTCGACGCCGGAGAAGTCACCAGCGATGCACTCGCGAGCGGCGGCGTACACGGTATCTCCGCCTTCTCAAGCTGCGACAACAATTGCGCCTCCCGCTCACCCCATGCGCCTTCCACCAGACCCTTCTTATCACCTTCCTCTTGTCCAGCACTCGCACCCTCAACCACCCTCCACCCCTCAACCCCCTCACTCGGCCCCTCCCACCCCGCCCTCTCGCGCCAAAACGCTTGTTTCTGCCTCAGCGTGCACAGCCGGGGACATAAGCGGCCCCTATGCTGCGCGTGCGCAGGACACGCCGGACACGCTTCTGTGCACTGCATCCAGGCCGTGCGGTGCGCATGCGGCGTTTCGCGCAGGCAGTTGAAGCAACGCGTGTCTTGGCGGCGGGTGCCGACGGTTTTGTACGCGCGGTGGAGATCGAGGTCTGATAGGAGGGGTGTTGACGGAGTCGGTGGGAGCCAGGTGGAAGGAGAGAAGGTTGAGGTGTTGAGCTGTGAGAGGGGTAGAGTTGGGAACATCCAGGGCGCCATAATCGTTTGTAGAAACCCATTTTCTGGGCATGTGTTCGCTGGGAATATGTTCGGCGTTGCGTGTAATTGATACTCATCCGGCTGTGCGTAGGCACCGTGTTGGTCAATTGAAGTCATGATTTTATCCATAATCCCCCGAGAAAGTAGAGGAAGCAGGAATATATATACATTTTTAGGGGATCTCAGAGGGGAGGGGACGTGCGCGGGGGAGACGTGTTTGCCAGTGGGGTGGCGCCATGTTGAGATCGGGGGGGTGTTCCAAATGCGGGTGTGTTCTATGGCGCGCTGGGAATGCGTGAGTCAAGGCAGCAACAGCCCGTGACTGGCGGCTGCTGTTGGTGCATTGGTGTACCCCTGGGCCTGGTTATGGGGGTTTGGATGCATATGGAGGAGTCAAGGCAGCGCAGGGGCACATGACTCTCAACTTACGTTCGACCTAACACCAACACTGGGTGTGGAATACCTTTGCGCATATATGTGCTTGTGAGTCAAGGCAGCAGGCGCACGTGACTCCCAACTTCCGTTCGACGCAAGATGGGGGATGGTTGTTGCATGTGTGCTGCTGCCTTGAGTCTTCGTATAATGTTGAGCTTTGCAACAAAGAGACAGGAGGGGAAGAAAAAGGGGACGGACGGCAGCGTGCATGTGTCGGTGAGTCAAGCCCCCTCCCGTGTAACCCGTACTCCTCCCGCTCCATCACATCGACAGCTTGAGTCGTTTCTTCTAAGCTCGATAGTACACTTGGATTATCCTTGCAAGCCTGCGCTAAACAAGAGACCAACATACCTACTCTGTCTGGCTTGGTTTGCTCCTTTGCAAGCGATAGTATGATTGTCGACACGGGAGTCAAAAATGCAGGAGTCATTGCGTATACGTATCATAGAATAAATACTGGTACCTAGTTCCTTTGGGATACGTGAGTCATGATTGGTGTGCGGACTGGTAGTCTGGGTCTTCGGTACCGGTCCCAGGTGTGCACAAGATTCCAGGCATCGATTGAGGACGAGAACACATGTTATGATTGCGAACGGTGCAAGGCAGAGACGAGAGGCGTGTGTACACATGTTACAATCACAAGAGGTGCAAGGCAGCGATGTTCTGCATGTCCTGTTAGAGTATTAGCAATTAGTGCAACAGAGCTGGGGTTCTGGAGCTTTTGAAGATATCGAGACGTGTTCATCTAGGCGCCGTAGCTTAACCGTTGGTCCACATGCAAGTTATAAATTCATCAGTTTAGATACTTGAGTCTATGTGTAAATCACGCCTAACTCCTATCCCTGTTCAAATGAGTGTGATCGTCGACTGTCCATTGGCCCCATCTCCTTTCCAGCAAACACCCACCCCTCACATCCAAAACATCGTATCCGCCACGCCCGCACTCCACGGCGCATACTTCCCCCAAGCCGGTGCATTCGCGTTACTCCTATGCGGATAGAACTTATCCTCCAGCCTTTTGAACCAGCAGTCAACACCTTCATCGAAGACGTAGCGTCCAGTCTGCGGATTCCTAAGCCGAGGCAGCATCCATGGAATTTTGGCAGGATTAGGATTGCGCACAACATCTCGCACAACCTCGCGCATGTACAGCGCAGCACGCTCGCAAAGGCGGTCGGCGTAGTAGGTAGGAGCAGCGTAGGACACACCCATTGTAGCGCGGCAGTAGGAGTAGCAGAGCTTGTGTGTCTGAGAGCGTTCGCGGATTTCAGTCACAGTGGTTGGTGTGGTATGCTTACCAGGTCGCGGATCTTCTCCAAGCCCATGTCAGGAATGCCATCTTGGATGACGAAATAGTGCGTCGGCTTTGCTGTCCCCTTGATACCACTGTGCGACTGCAGGAAGAAGTCTTGGTAGTAGGGAGACGTGACCAGCTTGTCGACACAAGTTCCCGAGAGAGTGTTACCATTGCCCCATCTGTCTCCTGGTTGTCCAGGCAAGACGTAGAAGCGGGTGTGATGGCGCTTCGTCACGATGATGGCGGTGAGTTGAAGGGCCTTAGCTGGAAGCTTCAGCGCGGTGCGGGCTTTGGCATATGCCCGGTTGATAGCCACGATCTCGATATCCTTGACTTTGCTGTAATGGCCACTGCTGACACCATCGCGGTAATAGATGATCTTGTCAGGCAACTTCGAGGTGTTGGACGGGTTGAATTTGTTCCAGTGAAGGAGACGTTCATAGACCATGCCTTCTAAGGTGTAAATGATCTGGTATGTTAGCATAGTGGACATTCAAATGGATGGAGCGCGCATACCTCATGATCAGATATTTCGCCATCTTTGCCTTGGAGGGGTTGAAGGCGCACGCTGCCGAGACACTTGCCACCTGCGGGATCAACAGAGCCAACAACAGCCGCAATGCTTCCAGTGGAAGGGTGACTCAGGTCAGCTCCCAGTATCATTGTATGTGAGAGTCGCTCGTTGGGCCGCAAGGCAGTATGATTGACACCTCCAAGCTTGAGATTGACCTTCATGGAGATGTTTTGCATGTACTGGCCGAAGAAGTTGTCGCGTTTGTCGAGCCGCTCAACAATGCAGACAGATTGGAGACCAAAGGTCCTCTCCGCAAGGTTCTTGAGTTCACGATACAAGGTACGGTCAGATTGTCGAAGAATGAGGATCACGAGATTGACTCCCCGGTCTTTTGCCTTTTTCAAGTTCGCTTTCAAGTCTACGGATGTAACCTTCGCGTCGTATGAAGGATTAGCGTTCTGCGCTTGCGCAACCTGAAGCCCGCATCGAGCGAATTGGCCCTTCAAAAGTTTGTCGTAAAACCCAGGCGAGGATCCATCCACATCTGACATCCTGAAGAACATGTATTTGAAGGCACGCGCATTCGTATTGAAAAATCGGATATCGGGCCTAAGCTTCCAGCTAGAAGCACGCATGGCTGGTTTGTTGTACAAGACCTCGGGAAATCCGAGATTCTGGTACGGGACTGTGAGCATGGTTGAGCTTAGCTTCAACGGTACATTGTTGCGCAGGTTCTGGATATGTTAGCAAATTGTTGCGACATCTTCATTAGATTGCAACTTACGAACGCCGAGGCATTGCTACCTTGCACAAATCCTAGACTACGCAATCCCTCAGTCTCGATGAGCACACGGCTCTCAGCAGGGTTCCGACAAGCTTCGTTCACCATGGCAGCAGTGAGATGCTCAGGCACCTGCTTCGTATAGGCCTGGAATGGAACAATGCGCAGAAACTCCTGGGGATACCACACTGGGTCGTTCTGCTTGCCAACGTTGATGGCCTTTAGGTTAGAATCAATAGATCGTCCGAACACTGCAGAAAATCGTCAGTATCATCATTTAGTTAGATATAGCAAAGATTGGCGCGCTTACCAGTTCTCAAATGATCGATGACACTAAGATGGGGGCCTTCATAGATGAAATTATCCTTAGCATCTTTCAGTGGCTTTCCATTGTCATCACGTTTCTTTTTCTGAAAGGTCAATCTTCCAATGCTTTCGTCAAAGAGCCTACAGCCCGACCATACCCTAGATGCATCCTTGCTGAAACGCATTGTCTTCTCCGCATCATCGGATTTGCGATCATACTCAACATAGACACGCAGCTTCTTCAACAGTGTCTCGGCGTCCGAGGAGGTAAACGTGTTATGGTCGCTCAAAAACTCGCTGACAAGGATGGGACGAATGAATGCGCTGGTGGCAAGGTTGAAGTTGACGATGATGTTGCCCATACCAGGCTTGACGTTGTAAAAATATCCACGGACTGTCTCCAATGAAATTGACTGGGCAAGGCGACTGCGCGCTGTCTTGACGAAGAACTTGTTGGCTGATTGTTTGTAGACATCCGCATTCAAGCTCTGGGAGATGAGGATATTCAAGCAGCGCGCTATGTCGACACAATTAGTATCTTCGTAGTTGGGCTTCGCCAGTGAGCATTGATCAAGGTCCTGAATCTTTATCTCCCGAATGAACGCAAAGCGAAGTGCTAGTCCCTCTTCCCCGATGGGAACCGTGGTCCCAGACCAGACCTGGCACTGCTTATATTCAGCCTCCAACTCATCCACTGTGACAACAGTGAAGCATGACGACATCTGTTCGTGGATTGGCTTCCACGAAATGATGGTATCGATTTCATTGGTAGCGAAAGAGCCTTGGAAGGATTGTAGAAAGGAGCAAGCTCTCAGTGCCTTTTCGAAATTCTGCTCCTTGACTTGACGATTGATTTTCTCAGCCGGAAGATCTAGAATCTTGTACTCGTAGAGCTCCTTTGCAGTGAGAGTATACGTGAAATGATTGGTTACAATCTTGCCTTGACCGTTGTCCTTGCTGAAGCCTTTGCGAAGCGGCCACATGGGCTTCTGGGTCTTCGATAGAGCTTTCCTATCGTTCATCTCCGCGGGTAGAGACCAGTCTTCGCCTTGGCTCGGCGTCGCCTTGTCGAGATGAGTGGAGACGGAAGGATAGTGCATTTCGGACTTGGGGTTGTTGTTGACATAATTTGGGAAGGCCGAATTGCTAGGTGGAGTGGCTCCCTTCGCTCCCTTGAACGGGCTCTTCGGGAATCCTCCGCCTTTATGGTAGGCCATGGCAGCCGCGAACGATACTTTTGGGGTGTTGAATGAAAATGTACGATCAATGATGACGGAAGCGAATAAATTGCGAGATGAACGGGTACCAGAAGATGATTGAGTGAACTGAAGTACGCTTGGAACTCTATAGGAGAACTAGTGGTTTTCGAAAGAGCTTCCAGCGCCCTTCTTATACACCAGAGCCCGCTATTATTCGAGACATGATGCGAGTCGTCCCAGAAACATGTTTGATTCCGGACGCCTGGGGCAAACTTTTGAGTCCCACTCGCCACTCCCAAACAGCGTCTCGGAACGGATGAACACATCGCGGGGCGCGGTGAAAGAAAGAAATCCGTTCATGCTCGTGCTATAGACCGTGCTATGAGAAACGTCCTTCTATGTCGCGGGAGGCCGCTGAAAAATCCAGGCTAGTTGACAGTCAGTGATGTGGGCGGGGAACACGCGGAGAGACTGTGCTTCTGCGACTATTGCATGAGGCGTTTTCGTATCTCTTGGTCGAGATATTCCAGGTTTTCGCAATCTATTGGGTAGAAGTCCTGTATCAGTTGCCCGTCGGCACAGCCGTCGAGTGCTTGACCTGCGGAAACACCAGCGTTGAACAGCAACGTTATGCATCGATCTAGTTGAGGATTTGTTGTTCGACGCTGGGTGTAACTATTTACAGTTAATGCCAAGGCTTGAGACTCGCAATAGTCGGAGTTCACATCTACACCCAGTTCGAGGATGCGTTGCAGCAGCGAAACCTTTCCGAATGATGCTATTTAAACGAGTGGGTGTTAGGACCTATGGAGATACTTGTAGTTCAGATTCCCGCCGTATTTGAGCAGTAAATCGATATTGTCTGTGAAGGTATTTGCAGGGGCGAAAGAAAGCAGATCTTGAATTACCTTTGTCCCAAAAACAGACTTCATTGGCCGTGTACTGCTAGGAAATACGGCCTCGATCCAGTCATGAAAGGGAAAGGAAGGTAATCTGCGAAGCCTCACTGTTGACTTCGGCCAACCTCGAAGAAATTCATCGTCGAACACTTGGAGGATCACATGTTGGGAACAACGAATGCGTGCCACGAGCCGCATCCAGAAGTGGGGACCTTCGAAATCCCGACACGTTTTTACTTTGTACTGCAAGAGGATGAACACGATCTCATCATTGTGGTATTCGAAGGCGCTTTCAATGGCCAGCTCCAGGTTGTGAGGGCTCGATATTCCGCCAGGTACTAAAGGCGAATCAAGTTGTCGCACTGTTTGTTGCAAGACCAATTGTACGAGGGTCTTCTGGTTACGCACCGAAGCACCATATAGAACAAGATCTATAGGCCTGTAATCAGGTGGACTGTATGAAAATCGCGGGATTGACCGGACGAGGGTCTCCATATCGTCACCATGTAGCCAGTTGTCCATATATCCATCGTCAAAATCACCGCCGGAGCCATCACTAGTAGAGTCATCGTTGAAACTATCGGTTGCAGATTGATCGTCGAGATTCTCATTTGCAGGGTTCTCGTCGAACTCATCGTATTGAAGACTCAAAATCGACGGTGTGCGGGAAATGTCAAAGCTGTAGGTACTTTCATCGTCTGTAGAACCACTTTCAAAGTCACTGTCGAAATAGTCCTCAAGATCCACTCCAGCTGTGGCTTCGGCCTGGGGAGCAAGTCGCGATAATGTCCTCCGGATCATGTCTTCTGGGCCTTTGAATGCTGCGAAAAGAAGGACGGATCCGAAAGCGGGGCTATCCATCGCGCCATCAGATCGACTTGCTGAAATTCTCTCCGCCCAATCAATCTGACCTATGATCAACGATGCAATTAATGCATCGAGTTGAGTCGTCTCAATACAAGAGGGTGAGCCAGGGGTTAGAAAGAGCACCGGCAGGAGCTGGCGGCCCATTTCGTATTCGTATTGGTGCCGCCCTCCAAATCAACGACGCAGCGAGCGCCTGGAGTTGATGTTTACCAGCGAATCTCGAGCAAGACACGTTACCAGCCCGTGCAAGAGTATAGTCATAGCCGCTGCCGTGGCCAATCCTTCGATGCATTTGCGCTTCAGATCGGCCTCCGTCATCTGGAATTCCGATTTGAGATACTCCACGGCCCGGAGAATGGCAAGGCATAAAGGTCGCTGTCTACCATCGCCCCTGATCATGTTCGGAAATGGGGCGTCATCTCTGATGGTATGCGAGAGCAAGGCATCGTCCTGGATCATCTTGGAAAGAATGAGCTTCCGGGTCATTTCAGGACCAAACTGCGACGGGACACGAAGTTCGCGAGGCAGAGATCTGCAATTCTGGCCCGAGAAAGCGGGCGCGGCAAACATGGCTCATTGTATTTCAGTGTCAAAGCGTTCTTCTGAGATTAGTGACGCAGCTCAGAAAGACCAATCGATGGGAAACGCACTGCAAACAAGCCTCATGCGAACTACTTCCCGGAAACTATTCTGCACGACGGTGCTGCCACGGCGCTAACGATCTCGCCGGGGAGATCGAGCAGCTGCATTTCGACGGGCTGGAGCTACAAAACTCGCTCCACGACACGGCGTTTATGTTGTGGGATGAGAGGGGCAGAGGCACAACCACGGACGCGCTAGCAACGCACGTGTAGACGCGTAACGTGTCCGTGCGCGTGATGCACGGATTCGCGTGATGCACGCTCGGCCCGAAAACATGTCAAACTTCCACACCACACAACTCCACCAATATGGCTCCGATTGACGATGCGCTTGCAGAGATAGACTCGCTAGATCCTAGCGATAAACTCTGTTATACGAAAATAGCTAACGAGCATGGCGTTGAGCGCTTAACTCTATCGCGGCGGCACCGCGCAGTTACACAGTCGCACGCATTAAAGATCACTAACTAATAAAAGCTTACTCCACAACAAGAGGCAGAGCTTATTAAATATATAAAGGGACTTATAGCGCGTTACTTACTACCTATAAGAAAGATAATACGAAATTTCGCGTTAATAATAGCTAAAAAACTAGTAAGCAAGAGCTAGGTTACTTACTTTATTAACTAATATAGTATCTACCTAATCTCTTAATAGGCAGCTAGTATAAATAGTAATTACTATAACGCTAACTTAGGTAATAAATATAGCCTATATTTTAACTTCCTACGTAATAAAATTAAGGAATATAATATTAAGCCTTGTTATATATATAATATAGATGAAAAGGGCTGCTTAATTAGTATTGTTAGTAGATTAAAATGGGTGTTTAGCAGATAGATATAGGAGAAGAAGGAGGTTAGAACATCTCTCTAAGATAGGTCTTGTGAATGGATTACTATCCTAGTATGTGTATGCGCGGATGGAGTAGCCTTACTACTAAGCCTTATCTATTAGGCGACTAATAAGGCTATATAATTAAGGTAGGTTAAGAATATTAAGGCAGGAAAGCATGGCGTGTATATTACCTTATTACTATTAGGCTAGATAAATAACGATATTAGTCTTGCCTAGCTTAAGCAGGTGTTTAATTACTATATAAAGGCAAAAGCTTAATAATCTTACTAATTACTTATCCTTAATAGCTATAGATCTCACGTTACTATAGATTTTATTAATTACTATAATAGGAATAAGATCCTCCTAGCTATACTTCCCCTTTATTTAACGTATACGCTCTAGCTACTTAATATAGTACTTTTTAAGCTTCTTTTATTAGCGTACTTAGCTAAGCTTATAACTTACCTCTAAAAGAGCTAAGGCTTAGTTTTAATTAAGAAAGGCAACTTCTTCCCTCTTTTTTAAAAGGCGTAGATAAGCTCCTTTAAAGAGGAGATAATACTTAAGTCTTTTAAAGTAACTAGTATATTACTATTTAATCTAGAGGTTATACTTAAAAGGTTTACTAATACTACCCTAGATAAGCAGGTATCGCGAGAGAGCTCTACGTTAGTACTTAGCGGATCTGACTGGCGTAAACTAGATTGCCTTGTACAATCTATAATAGAGGACTAGAGCAGTAAGAACGCGCAGAAGCTTAGTTACTTACTTTACTATATCTCTATTTAAAATAAGCTCCTTTGCTATAAAATTAACGGGCTAAAGGAGGCGCTATTAATTAAGAAGAAGTATAAGAAAAAGGGTAAGCCTCTTAACTTTTAATAACATTAAGAATACTATAGAGGGGTAGTTTTTTAGTTACTAAGGAAGGTTAAGGAGGCGCGTATACGTTAGTTTATAAAGGAGCAAAAGGAGAGGGAGTAGAGACTTTAAAAAGCTAAGATAGCTAAGTTAAGGAAGGTAGCTAAGCTGTGCAAGGAAAAAATTGCAGAGGAGAAGCGTGTGGCGCGGGAGGCAGCCAAGGTAGCCAGGGAGAAGGAGAGGGCTGAGAAGGCAGCAGAGCGCGCCCGCGAAAGGAAGGCTTGTGACGCCGCAAAAGCTCTACAATCTGCCCAAAAGGGTAAGAGAAAGGCATCGCAGCCATCCACACAGAGCAACAAGCGTTAGAAACGTGTGGTTGACGCTGTAGTTACTGTAGACGCCTCAGGTGCCGCATTAGTAGCTCCAACCAAGACTACGCGGCGCGGCCGCAACGTTAAGCTTCCAAGTAGATATTAGTAGCGCAGGTTGATCGCAAGCATCAATAGAGCACGCCACCAAAAAATCTCGCAATATTCGCTACTATACGTGGCTCTATAGCCTCATTTCTCGTAGAGCTGCTATGGTGTTGTGCGTGCATCACGCGAATCCGTGCATCACGCGCACGGACACGTTACCCCTGTCGGTCTCCTAGAGCTGCCCGCAATACGCGCGTATTCGCCCCGCACTCCATCTGCCACGTCAAGTTAAACAATGTCCCGACACAAGACGGTTGTCGAGCAGAAGCAGCAGTTTCTCCAATCAAGGAAACAATATCTGTCGCGCGGTATTGTGCCTTCGGAGAAGCTCAAGCAGCTCGCGCACGATGGCGGCGTCGAGTTGAGCGTATTGAAGGGCGTTGTAGACAAAGGTAATGCCCTCTCCACCTCTGTGATGCTTCAAATGTTCTTGTTGGGGGCCTCTGAGGTCACGGGATATGTAGTCGCTTCTAGCCAGCTGCCATACTGATTTTCATCCCAGTCAACCGGGAGCTAAAGCAGCACTCACGACGTGTCTACAGCCGGCAAATGACGGAGCATGTCGTCGAGCACATAGACGCCTTCTACTGGGACTCCGGAACGCGCGACGTCGATGACGAAACGGCCGATGCTACCACGGACGCCGCAGACGAGGGCACCGCGATAGCCCAGAACGACGACCTCACCCAAGACTCGTGCATCGCCAAACTGCCGGCACGCTGGGACACCTCTTCCGACCCCAGGCCTTCCCCCTCCGACCTTGTCGACCAAGACGACTACCTATCCGCCGTGACGCGTCTCCAAACCCTCTCTGCGCAACGCCTCACCTTACAGCAGAAGCTAAATACGTACCGCACGCTACTTGCTCTGCTGGAGCCGTATCGTAAGCCGAAAGACAATGTGCAGCCGAACCTGGTGTGGAAACAGACTCCGCTTGCCGACGAACTAGGGAAAACGAGGACACTGGCGATAAGGGTGGCAGGGAGGGTAGAAGAGCGGTTCGGGGACATAGAGGTCCCGGCGACGGCTGATGATGGGGACATCAAGATAGAAGAGAATGGCGTCGAAAAAGTGAAGAACGTCCTTGCCAGTTGGTAGTGGTCGGAAGGCAGGCGTTTAGGTTCATGTTAGGATACCATGGGGATTACTTTTCCTTGCCGACTTGTACTCGTGGCTGACTAGCAACGAGACGGAAACCCTTCATTGTGACAACTGCATCTGTTCGTGATGCCAAATATAGTCCTTTACCATGCCAAACCGAGTGTCCGGCCAAGAACATTTACTGTCAGTCCTTTCAAAGCGCTAGCGACAACATTCACAATACTCGACAGGTCATCGATATTTCGAAGTCGATTGGCGGAAGGTGTGCTCGGGATGCACCTTCCAACATCAATTCAGCAGGCGCTTCACATGCCATCAGACACGTGGAGTTTGCAGGGCCCGACCCTATCCACTCTCAGTCACCCCATCTCCACTAGCAGAAACGACACTATGCATTCGTTTGATCATTCTTCGTATGCACCAAAATACAAATTCTTAGTCTTTCACTACGACCCGGTCGCTAAGCCGCTCCCCGCAATTCGTCGGCGAACTCAGCGCACTCCTTGCGACGCGGCTGTCAGACGCATTGCGCTCCTCTGCAACGTTCGCTTGTTCCAGTGTATCGTGCAAGAAAATAAGCTTGCTGTGGCTACGAGCGACGAGGTATGTACTATCAATCACGATATTATGCTCCGCTACGAGCGAACATCCGAATACGATGAACCCCCTTATCGCCTACACTGAGATGACAACCCATACGCAAGCTCTGGATGCGGCCTCGGTAGAGTTGCGACTTTGCACCATGCCCCTCCAACTGCACCAACCACCCACAGCGGACCCTACTGACATGTTCCCAGGTGACACTTACTATCACTCAGCTCCTGCGCCCCGAAGCTTACGACCAGATCCGCGAAGCAAAGATCCGCGGCATGTCGAACACCCGGATCTACTACTATTACTACACTCTGTTCAAAAAAATCGAAGAATCATGGGACCGGAAGTGGCGGCATCATTCTTCCATCTGGAATTCCCCAGCTGTCATTTCCATCGTGACGTACCTCGCCGACGAGGAACCCCCGGATTTCGAAGTCATAGAGGAAGACGGCAAGATGAAGCCAGGGATCATCGTTAAGGCTCTAGCAATGGCGGTAAAGGAGCTTTAGCAAGGCAAGAAGTGTAATGAGATCGAAGCGAAATATGACGAAAAGCTTCCATATGACAAGGCCTCAAGCGGAAAGGTGAGTAGTCTCCAATCCTTTGGTGTCAGATTTGCGCTAACAGGGAATAGATTATGCACGAAATAGTCGAAGATGAATTGCTGGATAACCTCTACGAGAACTTGGCGCACGCCTCGAGAATCCCAGATCAGGATCAGGGCGAAGACCCATCCACGGAGACAGATAACCCAGAGGTGACTGAGCAGTCATGTTCGCAGGATCCAGAAACACCATCTTCCAGTGGTGGGAAAGGGAAGGGCAAGGCTCCAGCACCTCCTCTTCCGCCCAGGCAGCCTCCTCCGACCCCTGTAGACTCCGGCTATGACCCTACCGCCCGTGAAGGCAGAAACAAGCTCAACTTCGATGTCCTAGCAGCCGTGATCAAGCTCGCGCCGGACCTTTGGTGTGATTATGCCGAAGCATTGTACCCCACGGCTTGGAAACAGGTGAATGCCCAAATAGATGAACTCATGAACAATACAGGCCTACCTGAAACGGAAGTAGCCACGGTTTACTTGAATTCCGTCCCAAGCTCGAGCAAATGGGTGCCAAAGACGATAGCTGGTAAGTAACGCTAATCTTCCACCATCGATTAAGGAACTCGGATCTCATCGAGGCAACTTACTGTGCTCAAATCTTCAGTGGAATTCTTCAAAGTTTCATGGGCGTCATGTTCGGCGTCCTGCATCTCTGGAAGAGATAGACTAACCATCTCGTAGGACCCTCGTCCTCTGCTCCCCGTCTACCTCCCATCCCAGGCGCCACGGAA
This sequence comes from Bimuria novae-zelandiae CBS 107.79, assembly GCA_010015655.1. Taxonomy (NCBI): domain Eukaryota; kingdom Fungi; phylum Ascomycota; class Dothideomycetes; order Pleosporales; family Didymosphaeriaceae; genus Bimuria; species Bimuria novae-zelandiae. The sequence continues at coordinate 643,736 of ML976686.1, forward strand.
AGACAAGCCACAGCTCAAACTATGTTCGACATCCGCAGGCAAAACGCGCAAGGTGCGCCATCCTCTTCTTATAAACCCGTTTCCGGCGCCTCTCGAGAACGAGCAGATGCCCATGCGCAAACCATGTTCGACATCCGCAGGCAAAACGCGCAGGGCGTCTCAAAATACACTTCCCACACATTCGTTCCAGCCGACGTTCAAGCACGAGCAGATGCCCATGCGAAAATCATGTCCGACTTCTACAGGCGAAATGCGCAAGGCGTCTCATCGTCTTCTCACAACCCCATTTCCGGCGTCACCGAAAGACAAGCTAAAGTCCAAACTATGTTCGACATCCGCAGGCAAAATGCGCAGGGCACCTCATTCTCTCCTCCCATCCCCCTTCCACTCGTTTCTCGAGAACATGTCGACGCCTATGTAAATATTATGGACGACCTCCGCAGGCGAAACGAGCGAGGCCCCTGGGCCTTCTTTCAAAAACCCTCCGAGGCTGAGCCTGCAAGCACACTGTTGTCCAGTCTCGTTCTACCGCCCAAACCCACCGGACCAGATCCATACGTCACGAAACTCATCACTACACTGAAGGAGAAGAAGTGCGAGGCTGATCTGCAATCTGCGTGTGCGGGGTAGGACTCTTCGACGGACCAAGATCCAGCGATGATGTCTGTGGATGTGAGTCCAGAAGCGCCGGGATTGACGGTGACGGCTCCGTCGCCGGCGTTAGATCCGGTACGGGTGTTCGGTGGTCTTTTTTTCAGGGACGACTCTAAGAGAGGTGCTAAGACTCAGATTAACGGTCTTGTGGGGAGAGATGAGAAGGTCGGGGGAGAAAGCGAGAGAAGTGGGAGTTTGGATAGTGTGGTCAGGGTTATACACAGGCCTGATGACGCAGGAGGGGATGTGGATGATGGCGAGAGGAGTGGGAGTCCGGAGAGTGTTGTCACGGTGGTGCACCAACCCCATGCCACGGAAGAGGACGGTACAGACTCCCAGGTCGTCAACGATCCGGCAAAGGCAAAGCAACCGCGCGAGAAGAGCGTGCCCGTCTCGCCGACGCATACCGCGACCCCTACTTCGCCCGACATCACACCCGCTCCCACCATCCCTGACGACGCCTCGGATGCTGGGCGCTCACCAGCCAGCGACACACCCGAACCCGAAGGTCTTGATCCTAGACTAGCCGGATTGAACTTCCGCGATGCGTATCTGTACAACGCGGTGTTGCTCCGGCGGTGGGCGGAAAGCGATGACTGAGTCCGGTTTGCACACCTACTGGAAAACTGGGCGGGCACGTCGGTAGGTACCACTAGCAGCTAGAAGAAATGAAAAAGAAAGAAACGAAAGAGATTGTGTTCTATAGATGGATGTTCTGAGTAGAGTAGAACAGCGCACGTGCGCGTGAGAAAAGCTTTGGAATGGCTAGGTGCGTATAAGTATACAGGTGTAGAGTCGCACGTCTCACTTCTACCGAGAAGCGCACGTGTTGAGGGATACGATTCGGATGCAGGCGAGTTCGACAAATTTCTCGGATGTACAACGTCAGAGGCGTATACGTAGAATAATTATATATGCAAGAGAAAAGGTAAACGATAAGATAGATATAAGGACTAGGGTATCGTCCACGCATGCATTCATGCGTCCGTCTGCCTTCCCATCATCCACCCCCCTACTCAACATGCCATGCCATGCCGCCGTGCTCGTCATGCGCGTATCCAAATGCAAAAACATAAACAAAAAAGAAAACTTACCCGCTCTAGTATACGCACCCTATTTACAAAGCGCTCGCTAAAGTCACCCCTAAACCTCAATATTCTCAAAAGGATCCCGATCCGGCGGCAATCCCCTATACAACACCCTCGCCCTAGCATCCAACCTCGCCCCCTCACTCGTAATCCAAATCTTCCTGCTAAACCCCGCGGTGCGCCGAATCTCGTCCGCGGCCACGCCCAGCTCATCGTGCGGGATCCAAATCGCGGGCTGGATAGCGCGCGTAGCCGGGTGCTGGAAGCTGCGCTTAATCAGCTTCTGGCGGGCCTCGGGCTCGATATCTTCGAGCTGGTCGTCGATGTTGTCGAAGAGGTTGTCTGTGGGCAGGGTCTGCGCTTCGATGTCGCGGATGGGGCGGCCGAGGTCGTCGACGCGGGCGCGGAGCGCCGAGGTGACGATGTCGAGTGGGTTGTTGTGCGGTTTTGACTTTTTCTTTTTCTGGGGTGCAGAGGGTGTGGTTTTGTCGTGGGTTTTGTTGTGCGAGGTGGAGCGCTTGTCGTTGTGGTGCGAGTGGGAGCGGGAGCTGTTGCGTGAGCGGTCGGCCCAGTTGGGGCGGCGCATGCGTTCAGGGGATTCGGTCAGGCGCGCGCTGTGCTTGCCGTCGGAGTCGAATTGCTTGAGTTCGATGGAGCCGTCGTTGTAGGCTTGTGAACGGCGGCGGTCTTCGACTTCGAGACGCTGCGATTCGCGACGCTCGGCTTTTTCTTTGGCTGAGAGCTCGCTGTTTAGGGACATGTGCTCATCCGCATTGCCCCCGTCGACTTCCTCCTTGGCGCGCCAGCGGTTGGCTTGTGCGCGTTGAAACTCTTGATCGCGCTCCGTCGCCTCGTCCTCGAAGGTGATTGGTAGGTACTTGAAGAGGGGCCCGAAAGCGCGGTTGAGCAGGAACTGGAAGAGGATTGTGAAGAGTGCGGTCACAACCATTATTATTGCTTGTGGGTAGCAGTCTCTTTGCAGGAAGAAGAGACCGATCAAAGTGATTTCAAGGAAGTACAGCCCAGTGAAAAGTTGATTGATAGCCTTGGGGAAGATAAGACCGTTTGTTTCAGCCTTGGCGTACGAGACATAGATCATCTGGTACCGGTACGTAAACCAAAAGAGACTGAACGTGATCAGCAGAACGATCATCAGCAACGGTGAAAGGACGGCGTATATGAGACCGATGGCGCCAAAGTTCGTGTATACCGGAATCATGTTTCCCCAGGTGATTCCGGGTCGACTAAGGATCCGAGCAACCTTCTGTCGGGGCGTGGTGTCCAAGAATCGACTAAAGAGAATGAACAATACAGCCCCGATTTGCAACAAGGTTCCAGAGCTGATACTGAAGGCTTGTAGAATCAGGTAAGAGAAGAAGTAATTGGCAGATTTGGGAAGTTGTTGGGCCAGCAATTGTGGTATGTCGATGAGGGTCTGACCTGCCTTGCCCGGGTCCGTAAGGATGTCGTCGAGAATTCCGGTGATACCAGAGGAGATCGACACAACCAAAAACAGCTGCACGAATACGAAGGCGAAGTAGAAGTTTTGTACCAGAAGCTCTCTTTCGCCCATGGTAGTAGTACCGGTCGTTTCAGCCATGAGGCGCAAGATGATGGGAAGCAAAGCGAATAGAATGGCTAGAATCGCGGGAGGCAGCACACCCTGAAGGAAACTGATGAGCCACTGTGGCAGGTCTGCTATCCATCCTAACCATGGGACTTGATTTTGCAAAGTTTCAACTTTGGAAAAGATACCAGTGAAGGCGACTAGAGGTGTCCATAGCGCGATTAAGGCTATGATGGCTACGACAATGAGGAACATGCGGATATATCGTGACCACCAAGATAGAGTAAGGTTATCCCAGATGACATCCATGGGGTTGACCTCAACAGTTCGGGGGTTCATCTGGCGAGGAATGTGATGACTGAGCGACTGGCACGCCATATGTGCAGCGACTTGGTGGTTGAACTGAATGAAAGCGGAGTTCATCAACGGATACTGTTCGAGGTTGGCCTGGTCTTGTGCAATCTCATGGTTCAATCGCGTCAGCTCTTTGCGGCAATAGTAAATTGTGTCCACCTTCTTGCCGATCAAGGGAAGCGACGGCCACCAGGACTTGTCGAACAGGGGGACACGCATCGTTTCGCGATCCTTAGGCTTGATGTATTTCCTCCAGAGAGCGTTCTCGTCGTCTTCCACAAAAGTCTCGTCGTATAATCCAGAATATTCATACTTGACAGTGTCGGTCTTTTTGAGCTCTAGCGGGAACTCCTCTCCCTCGGCGCGGAACGGCTGGGGACTAGCAAAGTCGCTCAATCGCCGGACTGGGTTCAGCCGTGAGTTCTTAATAGTATGATTAATCGCATTTAGCGGGCCCAGTGTGGATTGGGCCGTATGTGGCCGCTTCTTGTCCTTTTCGTGCGAAAAGTCTGGAGAATTCGGCTCGGTCGCAGTTCCTTCTGAGTCGAACTTCATCTTGGCTTGGTCGTTGAGCGGCGTGTAAGTGTCAGAGCTAGTGCCTCTGGTTTCAAAATCGACGGCAATAGGTGTGGTCGGGCTGTCAGTCGCAAGCGCTTCCCCGTATGAATGGTCTCGAGCGTGACCATGCCTACTGCCGAACGCTCCTTTAATGCCTCCAGTGAACCCGCCAACTACCTTCCCACCGAACTTTCCTACATCGCGGAAACCATCTCCTACGGCCTGGATGCCTTCGCCCAATATGGGGATTGGGAGGATCCTTCGTTTGCGGTCGGGGGATGATGATCGGGAAGACGAAGACGACGAGGAGGAGCTCGAGGAGTCGTCCTCCTTCAGCACATCCTGGAGGGTCTGCTCAATCTCATGCGGGTTGTTAACGCTCACTCCGTATTCCTGCGTCTCGTGGTCGATGGCTGCATTCTGCGTCGCCTGGTCTGCTTTCTTCTCCTTCCTGGACTTTTTCTTGCCCTCCTGCTTTGCTCTCTTCTCTTCCATCTTCATGTGCTTCTTGTTGCATTCGATGACGAGGTTCGTCTCGGCGCCCTCGAGGGCGCGCGCAATCTTAGTCCGCTTCTTGACTTTTTCAGCCAGGTCGTCGTAGTTGCGGTTGATCCAAATCTCCCTGATGCCACCTGGGAAGACATCGTAGAGGGCGTCCAACGCAGCGACGGTGAGCCACTTTCGGGGGATGCTCTGCACCAGAATAGTTGTGGCCGAGGCGCGAATCCGATGCTCGGGCAGGGTGAGAATGGTCTGTCGTAGGCGCACAAACTTTCTCAGCGCCAGGTAGAAGTTGTAGCACACCCAGATAACCGTCAAAACGGCCAAAACGAGATGTGCCCAGAGGCGCTTCCTCTTCGATTCCACGTTTACATTGGGCCAAGCGAACGAGTCCAGCCCTGACACACCGTCCACATCTCCGATACGGTTTATAGGGAGCAGAATGGGCAGGATCACGATGGCCATGGGTATGAAGATGCGGAGCAGCAGCTGGAGGTACTGCAGGAAGAGGTAGCCGTCCACGCCAGCGATGCGGATGACCTCGCGGTCGCTGATGGTGAAGACATTCTTGAACGATTCGATGGCCGTCGTCGGGTTCGCGATACGTTTGCGCTGGGTGACATAGGCGGTCTTGTAGTAACTGCGGCGGTCAGTGTGCGTGCTCCCCATATTAGCCCCCAACCACACCACGTACTAAATCTTGTGAAACAGGCTCTGCCGTGCTGCCGACTTCTCAGTCGTCTCTTTTGACCGGTGTATTTTCCAGTTGCCGCTCAAGATCAAGAATGCGGCTATCTGTATGCCGAAGATAACGGCGGCGGTGGACAGCGAGGCGGCGAAGGTCTTGATGCTCTGGTTTTGCGACTCTTGCGCGACGCCAGTTTTGTCCGGTCCATCGTTCTGCCGGGCGAATATGAAGTAGCTCGGCGCTGACATGACGCCTGCAGCCTGAGCACGCTGTGGTGCAACTGGGTTGTGTTGCCGGGAGTTGTGAATCGTTCGTTAGAGGCGCGATACGGAGTTTCAGGTGGTCGAGGCCATGGGCATATGCAACAGGGGCAGCGCCTCGTTGGTGCACGTAGAACAGCAAAAAAGAAAACTAGTAAAATGTCTGAAGTCGTAGGAACGGCGGTCTGTACGATACAAAAGGTGCAGGTACGGCGAAGGGACCATATTTCAAGTTTCAAGCGCCCACACGTCAACGCTCCAAGCGCGTTGCTGGTTCACAATGTTTGGCGCTTCCAAGGATGGCGTTAGTTGCGTCACCCGCCCACAAGCGAGCATTCACCACAGCCAAACAATAGTCACCGGCAAGCCCTCCTCTAACGCGCCTGTGGAGCCTCCCGTGGAGATGCGACATGTTCGCTAATACAACCGACCTCACCTTTTTATAGAGTTAGCACTCTTCTTCGTAAATGCTGCAAGGCTGCGAGCATTAGATCTGGGGACGCCGAAGTCTCCCCAGGGGTCGCACGACCGATCTGCCGCTAAATGCTTATGACGAGATCCCGCATCCTACAACCTTGCTAATCCTACCAAGAACAAGGAACGCCTTCATCACCTTCCTTTTTCATACTCAACTCAAATACTCAACTCAACAATGTCAGTTGGTGGCTTTCCTTCATGTTGGGAAACCTGAAGACCATGGCTCTATTTTTATGGTTTGTTGAGAACTCATTGTACTCTTATGTTGGCAAAGAACCGAATAATCAGAAGCTGACGATCTGAAACATTCAGATCTGCAGGGTTCTGGGATGCGCCATCTTTCGGAGAATTCTATGACAGGGCCGTCCCCATAACACTGGCGATTGTGGAGATACAGAGGCGCAGCATCCGCATCTGCATTGTACGATTTGTATCGTTGCCTAGTAGCGGTGTGTTACCCACGGAATCGAGTGGACGTTCTTTGGTACTGTTTGTGCATATTGACTGATCAGTAGTGGTGGTAAGGATCGAACGAATGGATGTCGCTCATGAAAACCGTTTATAAGCTTCTCGAGCGCGACGCCATATGCCGATGTTGAGGTGTGGTGTAGCATATGTGAGATCAGAACGCCAGTCCGGTCAGTCGGAATAACAGTGATAGAAGTAGAAGTTGCCTGCGAATGACATAGTGGAAAGTGTGTCAACGACGCTTTCCTCGTGGGATTTTGTGGACGAGGAAAGAGCGACGCGGCCTTGTCCCCATACTACAGCTGGGCACCTGGGCAGTATAGGTGTCACATGCTCCATGTCTGCTTGGTCCAATAAAGCTCAAATCAGGCAGATGCAAATGAAATTCAAAATACTCCTTCAGTGTATAGATGTTGATTTTTGGATCAGAGTCTTTGCATGTATCAACTACAGACGGGTGTCGGTCGTCACTGCTGTTCACACTGACGCCCTTAGCCTATTTAGGCCTAGTTTATCGGAACAATCTCGGCGTCGCGGGACAGATCGCGCATCCGTCTCATCGTCTACCCTCACGGAGCGCGTTTACGTCGCTCACATTCAAATTCGTGGTGGAAATTGCATTCTATCTCAAACACCCGAAAAAATACCCAGTTAGTGCGATTCGCGCGGATCGCATTTGCCTCGAAGGAACGCTCTCGCCCGGAGGCTAAACAGCTACTGTACCCAAATCAACCACCCCACCGCACCGCTGCCACGCTCCCTCCTAGCTTCAACCTTAACCTTTCACCATGAACAACTTCTCTTTTCTCGATTCAGGTCCTCAAGCACCACTCCCTCGCGCTGCGCCTTCGCCTTCGCCTTCACCCTCGCCCACCTCCACACAAGCGAACGGCATGTCTGGTCCAGGGCCCCAGCAGAACGGCATACCGATGGTCAACGGTCTACCAAGCGGCGGCCAACAAACAGATATGAATCACCTATGGAGTGTGGTTCAACAGCTGAGTCAGATGCTGGAGGAGAACCGGGCGCAGACAGCGGGCATAGTGAACGGAGTGCAGGCCATACAAGCCCGAGCAGCTGAAGAGGGTGGCTCCGTGGGAGGTTTGCCAATCCGGGAGGTGAATGGGGAGATCAATGGTTCGTCACGCCCCAGTGGTATGGTTTAAAGTCTAGGGGGAAACTCTAGCTGACACACATGACAGCAGCAACCCGCGCCGCCGAAGTTGGGCAACTCCAGAACTCCCTCTCCACAGCCCAGTCCTGCATAACAACCCTGACCGCTCAAAATACCGCAATGACGCACCTCCTCAAAGACTACGAAGACACCGTCACCATGCTGCTCGAAAAGCTCCGCCCGTATGCGTACAACCAGACACACGCTATCATTTCGCTGCATAAACACTACCAAGGGCTGCTCGAGCAAGAGCGTGCTACGAGCATGCAGCTGCGGATAGAACACGCAGAGTGGCAGGCAGGTCTAGGACGGGTCGCCGAATATGCTCGGGGTGCGTTGAGGGTACAAGGCGAGAGCGAACGAGGGCTTCGGAGCGAGATCAAGGGTTTGAAAGAGGAGAATAGGGTGCTTAGAAGGCTGGCGGGTTGGGAAGAAAAGCCGGACGACAGCAGCGACGAGGAAGAGCCGGAGAGGCCCTGAGCGGAGTGGCGATGTTGGACGGTTGTACGATAGGGATGGAAGATATGCATTTGCACTCGGCATAGCGATGGCGTTTGGCGGGATATCCTTGAACTTTGGTCCTGGAACGGTGTGTCACATTCTGGGAATAAAGCAATTTCTTGGTGACAGGTGCTTCTGTATTGGAGCGGGCATATACGCTGGCTGTCGGCTTTCGATGTAGCTAACACAGGTTATACATAATTTGAGCGTGTTGGACGACCATAGTTGTAGTGACACGGTGCAGTGAGGGCTTGTCATATGATTCTTCCCGTTTATTGATGTGAATGTGGACTGGCTAGGCATGCAGGACACAGTGGGTCAAATTCAAGTTGATCGCATTGCTGATAACTAATTAATGAAATCAGAAAAGCCGTGTTGTACCACTGCCGTTTCACACATGCGGGACAACACGAACCTGTCGAAAGAAGTATTAGAACTACTTCGCATGGCTAAAATTCAAAGAAATGAACAATACAGTCTATCGCGGAATACGGAAAAGTGTTCGGTAGCTGTGGGAAAGAGTGTATGCGAAAGGCCACAAATAAAGTCAAAAAGAAGAAACGCCATAGAAATAGCCCGTGAAAAACAGGAACGCCGCAAGGCAACAGACGAAATGACTGTGGAAAATAAACCTGAATAGTAGAGCCCAATATTAGACGTGCAACACGTCACATCCAGTACGGCGTACGGGCCAAGTTGCCACGATTGCGCCACCTTTGGTGCAATGGCTCTTTCACTGGCAGATATCGGGATTCGGTGTAGAACCTCCTTCTCATTCGTATCATGATCTCATCTGTATCATGATCTCATCCGTATCATGATCTCATCCCTCAAGAATCTTCTCCACCGCATCCCTGTCTTGCTCGTCCTCTTTCATTTCTTTCTGGGACCTGCACTTCTTCTTTTCTTTATCAGTCTTCGGGGGCTTCTTTCGCCCTGTCGCAATTGCATCCTCAAGCTAGCGTCGTCTAGAATCCTGTTCTTCACGGTCTTCCTTGCTTGGAACGAGAAACTCTCGGATATAGCAGCGTCCGCGTTCGCAGAGTCGATCAGCGTAATACGCCGGCATGGCATAGGATACGCCTTTGGTAGCGCGGGCGTAAGCGTGGTTCAGACGGTTGGTCAGGTCTTGCAGTTCGTCTACTGTCATTCCCTGGATGTCGTTCTGGAGCACGAAGTACTTGGCCGGCTTAGCGGTACCCTGGAGGCCGAAATGAGACTGGAGGAAGAACTCTGTGAAATAAGGTGAGGTAACGCCTTGTTCGACTAGAGTACTGGGTGCACAATTTCCTTGCTTTGGTTCTTTGATCTCAGGTGTTCCGGGAAAGAAGCGCGTGTTGTGACGTTTCGTGACGACGATGGCGGTAAGGTTGACCTGGGGGGGTTTCATTGATCTCGCCTGCAGCTGCTCTGCGAAGAGATTGAAGCCTTTGTATATCTCGCGCAGTTCCTCGTTCTTGACAGCATTGTACTGCGAGTCGCTGACTCCGTCTCTGTAGTAGAGGATGTTCTCGGGTAGCTTTTTCTGTGACAGGTACCACGCCTCGATACGTTCCCGGACTATGCCTTTCACGTCTTCGATCATCTAGAATCCGGTAAGCCTAACGTCATCGTGTTAACGAGAAGAATTTACCTCTTTATTTTCCTTGTTCTGGAGTCTCAGTGACCCAAGAAACGTTCCACCAAGCCTATTTGTTGATCCTACAATGGCGGCAATGGATGGCGTTCCGAATAAGGCTCCCGGTCGGGAGTGCATAACATCTGCCTCAAGAATCAGAGTATTGGACAACCATTTGTCAACACCTAATGCAGAGTGGTTGGTCCCTACCATCTTGAGACGCTTCCATTGTTTTCAATATAGCAACCCACAGAACCTCGGCTACAACAATCGATTGAGTAACATTATGGCATTCAATGAAAGTTTGGACTATGGCAACCGGGGTAGGTAAACTCGCTACACTCACGGCCACGGAACGGATGCTTTTTCTCAGGGTCATGCGAGACAAGCACGAAAGTGCAGCAGATAACCCCTCAACTTCGTTCCGGGGGTGTCAGTGATTACTAACTATCTTTCAACCTCGAAGCTGAGCAAGTAGCGTCACTGATTATAATCTCTTTAAATTCGTGCGACGAAAATTTGTCATGAATACGTATCAGCGGTCCACGCATTTGACCATAATTTTACCTGCTCGCTATAAATCGGCTGTCTTATGTGCCTCCATCGTTCAGTAACGTGTGAAGTGGCTGCATTATGAAATGAGTGTTCGACGAGTCCACAATCAACAAGAAATGATATTGTGGAGTCTTAAGGAAACTGACGTGCAGCGATTGGTGCTATGTGCGATCAAATGATGTAACCAGCCCATGTCTATCATAGCCGAGCCATAAAAGGTTGTTAGAAGCATCTTCTCTGGACACGCACTGTTCATGCCTTACAAGTTTTCCTTTCCAACATGGGTAAAGGCCTTGAAGAAGACAAGACCTTCCCCGTCCTCTGCATCCGTCTCGCTCTCGACCACCACCTCCGCAGTTGAACCAACAAAGAAGACATAGCCCTCCTTAACAGTTTCCGTCTTTGGGCCGACGGATATTTTCCCTTTGCCCTTGGTGCAAAGGATGATGCTGGGGCCCTCGATGGGGTCGAAAGTAATCTTGCCTCCGGTCTTGTTGATTGCAGCGCGCACAACAGCAAATTCGGGGATGGGTGGGTTATACAAGGTGGCAGAGGAGTTAGAGCTGTATGCAGAAGCATTGAACTTGGCGTACTGGTAGTCCCGGGTTTCCATTTTCTGCTCGCTGATGGGAGCATAGGAATACGTCAGCATGGAGGTGAGGGTGTTCACGTCCTTGAACTTGGGAGTGAAGCCTGCGCGCACGACGTTGTCGGAGGAGGCCATGCATTCGATGATATCGCCAGAGAGGTAGGCATGGATGTCGTCTGCCTTCAAGTACATTGCCTCTCCAACCTCCAGCTTGACGTAGTTCAGGAAGAACTGTACGAATAAACCGATGTCCTTTGGGAATTGGTCATTCAGTCGGACGACAAGGTCCGCAAGTTCCTGACCGGAGTTGGAAGGGCCTCCCTCACCGGCGAAACTCGCACCCTCAGACGAGGCGGCCTTGAGAAGCTCTTCAGTAGCGGACCCTAGAGCCTCTTTGTCCGTGTTCATAAGCTTGGTGAATGCGGACTGAAGAGCTTTCTTGTTGGCTTCGGCTTCCTGTGGGTCTTTCGATGTTTCTTTGCCCTTGACAGTGCTCTCGAAGTTCTTGGCTTCTTCTTCACCAACCAGCTTGCGAAGCGAAGGAATATGTTGAAGGAAATGCGAGATTTCCGCAAGAGGTCGGAAGCCACAAAGGCCATCGAACGGAGTGACGGCAATCGTCATTTCCGGCTTGTGGTTGTCATCTACTTCTTGTGAGCGGGTGGAACCCGCCATATTTCCATAAACTTACCCGGATAATTCTTGGGATCCTTCGCATGCAATTGTTCTGCAAGCTTCTTGTTGGGATGCGCCTGGATACTCAAAGCCTTTCCAATGGACAACACCTTGAACAAAAAGGGAAGCTTGTTCTCGTACTTCTCTGCGATCTCCTTGCCGAGCAGCTGCTGATTGTCTTGAACAAGATCTAGCAAGCTCCGTTGTGTCTCCAGATCTTTGGATGGGAGTGAAGGATGCGTTCCCATCCACAGCTTCTTCAATTAGCAATGGATCACAACACTAATAACCGGAGAATGACCTCGGCGTAGGGTTTCTCTTCTTGAATTGAAAAGCCATCAGAGGGGGTCGCAGCCGCGAACTTGGCCGCTGCAGAAGACTTTCCGACTTTGCCTGGAAAACTTCAGGATCCAGCTCGAATTCAATTTTCTAGGCGGGGGATCTGACGTACCCCAGTCGTAGCTGTTAACGCCTGCATTAATTAGCTAATATGAATTCCAAGTGAGAACACAGAACATTACCGCACTGCAACCTGTACAAAGGAACTGCTGGCATTGTGAATACTGTTATGGAAGATTTGGTAAGTTGGTGTTGCTGTCACCGCCAGTTCCTCACGTATGTGGCCGGACCCCGCGTTCAGAGACAGACAAGTGGCATGTGGCACCCTGAGTGGGTCAAAACAAGCAGCAACTACCCACAGAAATTAAGCCTCTTTCCCTACTAGCGGCTTCGCTTAACGCGACCCTCTTACCGCGGTACCATCACCCTTCAACGCTTAACGGCCTTCCTCAACTCTCAACTCTGGTCGCTGATGACCACGCTTACATTTTAGGGTTTATAACGCGCAGCCGGGGTAAGTGCGGCCACCTTGGCCAATATGGCGGCACGCAACAGGCCTCGCGCTGGGCAGCTGAAAGATGAGATTGACGAGGAGAGGCACCTGTGGAACCAGATACGGGCCGATGGAAAGCGATTTGACCAGCATATGGTAAGTTTATCTTTCGATTTATCCCATTGCAAAATCTCTATGTACTTGCATGGTTTTGAAGACCTACGATGATACGGCAAAAAACAACAAATACCGTGCCACTACATCCACACAGAGCAGTCGACCATCACAGCGAAGATCCCAGAAGACGAGTGAAAGGCGGAAAGGATTGTTTTAAGTCAACCACATCTCTTATATGTCACGTTCAGCTTTTTCTCTCAAGGATACGTCAACCTGGTATAGTTGCCAATGATACAGTCGCTTACATGAATCGCTGGCTTATATGTCATTCGTATTACCTTCTTAGTCTCACTTTTGGACGATGCGCTAGAACTACCCTGCCTATCCATCTTGTAGCGAATCCAGCTGTTGTACGACACATGATTATAGCACTTCGACCCCAATTTGATATCATACCTTTCCGAAGCTTTGGCTAACCTTTACACAGGCACAGTCGGACGCCCTTCAGGAGAAAATCCTCGACCTGACTAGCCAACAAGAAGCTCGGAAAGGTGCACAGTCTCCTAACCAAAGTTCACCGCACCAAGATCTAATTTTACTAGCACGCGGCGATGCACCATCCTCCCGCATCGACAACGAGCTCGACGCCGCTCTCCGCGAGAACATCAAACTTAGCGAAGAAATGCTCACCCTCATCAAATCCGACCAAGGCAACGACATCTGCGAACAGCTCACCGTGCTATCGGCCCTCCGCTCCGCCGACACCGACAGCTCCACCTCCCGCGCCACCAACCCAGGAAAGTCACGCGACCGGGGCCAAAACAAGAGAAAGCTCACCGACGCCGCAAACGACGACCGTGATAGCATCGCCGCAGACAGTCCCGCGGTGCCGAGTCCTAAAGTCGTGCTGGGAAAAGACAGGGACAGGCTTCTTCCGAAGAGCGGAGGGAGCAGAGCAGGAAGCGTGCCTGCGGGCCGAGAGAGCAGCGTGAAAGTGGAGGATGACAAGGATGATGTAAAGGGTAAGAAGAAACGTTCTTCTACCGTCACATACACCAAGAAGGGCAGCAGTCGTTCAGGCGGTCCTTCGCGCTGAGTATGCTTCTGCTTGCCAGCTGGGCGCGGCGCAGTGTATACGTCTCTTGTCTGTATTTCCTTGCGTCGAAGATACCCCTATGGGCCGCCAGTGTCTAGTCTCCACATAGGCTCCAGACTACGATATGTAAATTTTCTTTGTTGCGTCTCCACTCACTCGTCTTGTCTGTGCGCCTCCACTGTAGTCCTATTCCCTTCCTGTCTTCCTCTGTATACGTTTTCGCGCGCAAATAAGTATCACTGACCCAGGATGAACAGAAGCGAAACAGCGCCTCACAGTCGACACCGAAGTCCTCTACCGCGCGCCGCGCTCCCGCGCCGGCCCCGCCCCCGAAGACGGCGAAGGCACCCTGCACCGCATCACCAGCGTCATCGGAGAGGGCAAACAACGCCGCTACGAAATCATAGACATAGACCCCGACCCCGCCTCTCCCTGCACCCCCTTCCGCGCCTCCGTCGCACACATCATCCCCATCCCACCCGCGTCTTCCAACCTGACCCTCCCATCCCTCGAGCCCAAGAAGAACGTGCTCGCACTCTACCCCGGCACGACGACTTTCTACAAAGCCGAGGTTGTCAATGGGTGGAAGAGTGGGGGTGGAGGTGGAGGGGGGCCGGGCGTGGCGGTCGTGGTGAAGAAAGAGGGAGAGGCGGGCAGGGAGAAGGCGAAGGAGGAGTATGTGACGCTGAGGTTTGAGGGCGAGGATGAGGTGGATATGGTGAATAGTGTGGAGAGGCGGTATGTTTTGCCTGATAAGGCGTGAACATCCCCTGTGGTGCGGACCTCGGGAGCGCAGCGTTGTTTTGGTGAGGTATTGGGTATGATCTATGCGGGATGTACAGGGGTGCATGTAAGGGTCGACATATATCTGCGATGACGTTTCGTACATATTGCTATAGCCCGGCGTTAGGAGCCATTCATTCACATCATCCATTAACACTCAATTCAAAGCATGCAGTGAGGCAATAAAGTAACTTTCGTACATATCCATATACTCATCTATCACACATAGTTATCCACAACACAGACCCCAGCGGACGGAAGTAAATCTACAAACAGAGAGGAAGCCATGCAGTAACATCAATAGTTCCGTCCCGTAGCTTTCAACAGCTCATACAATCTGGGGTATCACCGCCCGTTGCTGCCGCCGAGTGAAGTGTATCGAAGAGAAGCGGTGGCATCCCAATAGAGCGGCCGTAATATTAGAAGCAAGTACAAGGGGTAAGCGAGCGTAAGCATTAAAGTAACCGAAATCGAAGCCGAAGACCGGGTATATGCGGAAGGACGAATAGGCTGGTGTGCATGCAGTCGTACAGGTGAGGGAAGGTAGAGAAGGCGAGCGTTTATTTCGGAGGGAGCTTAACGTTATTGGAGAGCCATGCCTGCGTCGTGTTAGCCGGTAGAAGATAATTGAAGTATGAAGTGTCATACCAGGCCCTCGAAAATACCCTCGCCCGTTGTCGCACAGCTGGGCTCGACTTTCCAGACATGGTCCTTGGCGATCTTCTCGAGCTGGAGCTTATCCGAAACGTCCTTTGGCCGCATCGCTATTCCTCGTTAGCCCAAACGTCGTCTCACGCGTGTGACGCTGTACGCACCCCCTTGCAGATCCTGCTTGTTCGCGAACACTAGCAACAGCGCATCCTTCATTTCCCGGTCCTGAATGATGCGGGTGAGTTCGTTTCGCGCCTCGTCGATACGGTCGCGGTCGTTGGAGTCAATGACGAAGATAAGACCTTGGGTGCCTATGCATGTTGTGTCAGCCTTTGCTTGGCACGGTGGAGGCTGGCGCAAGATAAGAAGAGGGAGGCTGTTCGTGTGCAATTTGCTGCACTCGCACTTGCCATACCCGGAACAGAGTCGCGCCCCAACATACCAGAGAAGTAGTGTCTCCACAAAGGTCGGATCTTGTCCTGGCCTCCGACATCCCAGACGTTGAACTTGGTGTTCTTGTATGTGACGGTCTCGACGTTGAAGCCGACGGTGGGAATGGTTGTTACGTCCTGATCGAGTTTGAGCTTATACAAGATCGCTAGGGCACCGTGTTAGCCATTTCCTTGTCCAATGTGATTGTGCAGGTCTAGACATACTCGTCTTTCCGGCAGCATCGAGCCCCAGCATAAGCAGGCGCATTTCCTTGGATCCGAAGATCTTGTTCATCATCTTGGATATTTGAGCACCCATTGTGTCTGTGTGTGTCGCGTTCCGGTCGGTGGGAGTGTATTACGAGCCCAGCTCAACGTGTGTCGTGCGGAATCCGGCGAATAGGGCGTGCGAGGCTGGCGCAAAGATACGCAGATACGGAGGATTCGAAGATGCGCGCGCAGGAGCAATTGAGGAGTGTGGACGGATACGAGAGGAGTATTAAGCCGTTGCCGAGAAAACAAAAAAGTCAGATATGCCTGCAACGGTCGCGTGGTATGAAGGGTGCGCGGGCAGCGTTTGGTGATGGGAGAGCTTCAGGGTGAAACACTGGCAAGCGCGTTGGAGCACCGTCCGAGCCAACCTTGTCGCGCGCCCAGATATTGTATTCGTCACCTTTTCGTGTTGCCCTTTACTATTCCGCTTTCCTCTATGATTTTAGGTTTTCAATTCCACTTTCTCGGACAGTGTAAGCTGCATCGATGACAATTTGATAAGCCCCGCTCACCGCCAATCTCCTGAAACGCACTCCAACATGGCAGTCGCGTTCGAAAATCACCATCGTCACTCCTGCAGCTACTCGTCCGCATAGAAAAGGGGCAATTCCGAAGCCTTGGTCCCTTGTTAATATGCGTTGCATCTTTTGCAATGTTAAATGCGCGCAACGTGAGCTCCGGTCGCTAGTATACCACTTTTGGTTCGTCATGCCATCGCGCGCAATCTAACGCTGCAGGTACGCGCGAGCTACTGTCTCCTGAAGCACACTGCTAGTTGCATCGAGCTGCAGTCGTTCGCGCGACGTATATCAAGTTTGATTTAGATTTGACCCCAAAGAATGGTTCGGTACCCACAGCGAAACTTGCGTTTTATGTAGAGATGCATGTGATATTGTTTGCAAACGTTGCGGAATCCTTCGAAGCTAACCAAGATTACTGATAACCGCCTCCTAGGGATAAGGTTAAACTGCCACGCCTTTTATTTTAAGTATAATCGTATTGCTTTGTTAAGATCCCAAAGAGATAGCTAATCCCTAAGGGGCTAAGGTTGGTTCTCGGGCAGGAATACTAGTACAGTACTAGGACATTAGTCTGTTGACACCGAAAATTTCAACTTTTTTGACAGTAATTTCAAGGCCTCAATTGAATGCTATTTTAGTACTTTGTTTACCAGCCTCTAGCTTTTATCACTGCCTGTATTCTCCTTGGCATAGAATTAATAAGCTTCTTCATGAGACCCTAGGGCAGGGCTCGCCAAGCTTCTTGGGCAGCGTCGATAAATGCGTCTCTATTAATCTGCTGCCACCCTTAGTCCTCTAATTCTAGATGTAATTTAATTACCTTCTGTTTAAGTGCCCACCAGAGGTGCTCAATTGGATTAAGGTTAGGTGAGTAAGGAGGGAAATCTAGAACTTTAATGTCCATTGCCTCCAGCCAGAGGGCCGTCTTGTGGGCGGTATGAATTAGTGCATTATCCATCTAATAGATAGTATCTTTATCTAATACTGGTAGGAGCCCTTCCTCTAGCGCCCAGATATATGAGCGTGCACTGTAGCCATTCCGTGGAGCTTGTAGATCTCGTTCTATTGCGATGAGTTCAGATCGACCTTCATACCAGAAGCAGGCCCAGAACATCTATACCATCCCCTTCTAAATATCCTCCTCTTTAATCTTATCGTGATCCTATTTTTAGAGTGGCGTCCTAAAGACCTAGATCCTCTTCTTTCCCTTGCCTCGCTCTGCTAAGACCTCATTAGAAAAAGTCACGCTTTTAAAGTTAAAATTCTGCATCCGCTAAGCCTATTAACGCCTTAATCTTGCATATGCTAGAGTAAGCTTAGGCCTCTTCTTTACTACTAAGTTCGTAATATAGTGTTTCTTAAGCAGCTAATAGAGTGTCTTGCGATAAACCTGTACGCCTGTAACTTTAGCCTTTAGCTATGTATACTTAATTCTAGGGTGCTAGCGAGCGATTTAAAGGAGTAATTATTCTTGTTAGCGTGTAAGCTTCTTTAGCTAACTAGATTAAGGTAAAGATTTAGTTATATTATAGTTATTCCATTGCTTAATTATATTGTAAATTGTCTGCCGTGTGCAGCTAAAACGCGACGCGATCGAAGCTTTTAATTCTCCCGCCTCTACTATAGATAATATCCTAGCTTTTTATAATTTACTTAATTTATTATTCTTCCCTTAATTACTACTAATTTCCCTGCCAAATTCGCGTTGCATTGTGGGTTAGTGGAAGGCTAAAAAGATTAAGGTTGGGTGGGGATGCGCGACGCGGGTCCGGTGTCAACAGACTAATGTCTTGGCACTGTAGGACAGGAGAGGGTTGTAGTGATAGCTTACGCTTGTCACTAGGGCGTTGGTATCGAAGGTGTGTACAGCACAATCAAATCAACAAGGTTGCTTATTCAGATCCAAACGATAGATTAATAAACAGGTTAAACACGAATGCTGTAAGGGTATTCGTGTGGGTTTATATATTTGATCCTTTTCCTGCCATCCCATAATCCTGTGCCATCCTGGATGGTTATGCCATCCGGGAGGGTTGTGCCATCCGGGAGGGTTGTGCCATCCGGGAGGGTTGTGCCATCCGGGAGGGTTGTGCCATCCGGGAGGGTTGTGCCATCCGGGATAGTATTCTTGGCGCGATGGTAGATCACGTGACCTCGGTAGTGCAGTCCCACCGATGGTTACCCCGCGGCTGCCCATCGTTGGTCCTCGACACTTGTAGGTCGCTCGGATCCTAACATGCTTTTGTAAAGAATTTATTTTATAATATCTTTATCTAACCTAACTAAAATATATGATAATATTAGATCAAGATTAGATAAATCTATATTACATAATGTTTATTTATTATATAATTTATGTTTCTAGTGGCTACTATTTTTAATATTAGGAAAAATAAATGCATGGTTTTTTTAAACACTATTTAAGCCTACTACGGTTATTAAATTTATTATATTCTATAGACTTATACATTACCTATATACTTATTTATAAAATACATGTAATATATTAAATAAATGTCACGGTAATCTCTCAGGCGACCTAATAGCGTAAACGTACTAGTAATAATAATACGATGCCAGACACGATACAGACAGGCTAGTAATTTAATAGCTACCTATAGGGCATATAGTCTATGCACGATAAAATGTCAAGTTCTTACACTAGTTACTAAAGGGCTAGTCCTAGGTAAAGCGAGATAAATAGACCTACGCTAAATAAAAAGAGAGAATCTTTTTTCTTTATTTAATGTCTTATATATATACATACACACTAAACGTAGTATATTACTCTAGCCTACTTAGGCCTAAATATCTCTACTTGTTGCTCTCGTAATATTACGTTCGTAATGCATTACCTATTAACTATAATAGCTTAACTAACTCTTATTTAATTACCTTATAATAAAGCAGATATCTTCTTGGCTATCGTAGCTATAAATTGTAATTAAATTTAGAGTATATAAGGAATAGTATAACGTATAATATCCCTTAAATAATATAATGTAATTAACGCACTAGAATTACTACGCGATATAATATAAGCCTAACTTAAAGAAGCTTATAAAACTAAAAGAGGAGATAATTACTAAGTATATACTTAATCTAGATTTGCGAGGATTTGTGTCCACACTAGATACTACATAAGATATAGTAAATAAGCTATTTACTAAGTAAGGCGCTAAATAAATAAGTAAGTAGTAATTACGAAACTTTATTAAGTAGATATATAGACTTACTACACGATTTACCTAACTATATAATTAGTAAAGAGCTTTATATAAGAGTATAAAATCTATTAAGACTTAGTTCGAGCTTATAGTGTGCACGAAGACTACCTATAGTATTTATAATAAAAATAATTATAACTTTAATAAGACTAGCTTTATAATAGATAAGATATTAGCTTATCTTATTATTATAGATTTAAAAAGATAAGATAGACTAAACGGTATTAAGTTAAGTAATTATAGCAAATAAATTATAGTAATTATTAAAATTAATACTACTAGCTAAATAATCCTGCCCTTTATTATTTTTATAAGCTAGTAGTATCTCTCTGCCTAGTACTAAGATAGTAATATACTATGCGACTAATTTTTTACTATTAGTAATAATAGCTAAACTACTAATAACCTTAGAGTAAAGTAGCTAAAATATTATTTAAGTATATAATTAAGCGTAAGGTAGGTGCGCGCTAGCAACTTATTTTTATTAATTATAAAATACATAACTTACTTAAATTCTAATAGCTTTATAAAAAGAATAGTGTTTATACTTTTTATATACTACTATATTTATTATACCTAATCTTGATACTTAATATTAATTCCTTTTTATGATTAAAGAGTACGGATAGCTACTAAACTAAAAGCCTAATACGTAACTATATTAATTATACTATAAAGCTAGGGTTTCTACTAGCTTTTTATATAGTCTATAATTAGCTAATTATAAAGGTAAATATCTATATAAGATTTCAAGGTGCTAGCCTAGCCCCACGCGACCAAGAGGCAGTAATATTAAAGCTTAATATAAAACTCTATATACTAACGCCGCCTATACTAAAGGTTATATTATATAAAGCTAAAATACTAAGTAACGCACATAAGATAGAGGCTTAATTAATATTAATTTATAATAAGATTTAAAAGTATAAAAGCTTATTACCTATTTCTATAATAATAGCATTTAATTAGCTAAAAAGGGCGCTAAAGTAATAGCGTATATAGTTACGCTTATACAAAAGCGGATCGCAAGACTTAAAACGGCTAATTAGGCTACTATAATATATAAAAAGTAAAAAAGGACGCGGATATAGTAATAAGACATATTAATAAACATAAAGAAAATGGATATTATTACTTAAAAGGACGTTAAGTAGTAACTAAATAGAGAAATGCACTAAATTAGAACGCGATTAGGTGCTAATTAGTAGGCTTTAATACGCTACAGCTACTATAAGAAGACTAGACATAATTCACAAATATATAAGATAGATACTATAAATAATATTTAATCTACAATACTAATTTTATTCTACTGTTTTATTATGTTATTAGGATGGGTCGTTATAAAGATATAAGATGTTATTGGGTAGGCGTCTCGCTTATATGGGTGGCTCGCTTGTTAACTACGTTATAGCCTTAATAAAAAGATCTATACTTTTTTTGTTATTACTAAAACCTAAAGAGGCCCTAAGTCTTTTGTTTAGGGTATTTTTTAGTACTAAGTAGACGTATTCGATTAGTGCCATATTAGCTAAACAGGAAGAATAAGGGAAAAATCTAACGTTATTCTATTTAAACTACTTTAAAATATTAAGGTTTTTCTGGTGAGCAGTTTTATTATGTTAAAATTTCCACCCTATAATATAGTCACAATCCTAAAGTATTATACAAAGTTATGACATATTTAATATATAGTAACATATTAATAAAATTGTTAAGATCTGTTGAGATCTAATATGATGCGTGGCGGGGCATGGGCACTTATCTGTGCGCCCAAGCCAAGATTCCTGACTTAGTCACGAATCACGTGACAAGTCACGCGTCCCAGAAATATCGGAAGTCCTAGAAGTATCTTGACATTTGGGATCTATGGGACGGGACTTGTATATAGAAACGTCGAAGATGGACTTTCTATCTTTATATTTAACCTAGTTTATTAATCTATCGTTTAGATTATACTCTAGCTCTAGTTAATTCGTTTGTATCTATATATTACCTTTAATACTAACGACCCAATTAATACGCGCGAGCTACTAATACCTTTTACTTATTTTAATATTGTTCTTGCCTAAGAACTAACCCTAGTCTCCTTTAAGACTAGGTACCCCGTAGGGCTTAAAAAATGAAAAAAAAAGATTTAAATTTACCCATTTTTATTAAAGACTTAATAACAGAATTTAAAATTTTATTAATTTAATTCTTATTAATAAAGCTAGATGTTATTTTAGGCGTTTTAGTAATAACTAATTTAAATCTTCCCCCTATCTAAACTAATTCTTAAACTTAAACAACAATATCGCGGGCGATAACCTGGTTAGTATTATTGTTATTAAAAAACTAAAATTATAAAATTACTTAGAGGTGTTTTGTCTCTAATGCTTACTATTTAAAATTTTAAAAGAATTTCTTTCTTTGCGAGTATTTATGATTTTCGAACTTACTATAGAACTTTTCCTTATTCTATATTATTCTATCCTAACCCCTTAACCTCTTTCGATTGCTAACTTATTAAAAAGATATAACTATTTTTAATTTAAAATTTTCGACAGTATTTTATTTAGTCTTGGTAAAATTTCGCCTAGTTTTGGCTTTTATCTTATTTAAAAGTGGTTTTAATATAGAGATTTTTATCCCATACCTCTCCTTCTTTAAAAGTTTCTAGAGACTCCTAGTAGAGAGATTAAGGCTATTTTGGTATAATAGCCTTTTATTTATTTTTTAGGGCTTCTTTTAAGTCCCTATTAATAACTCTTCAGTCTCTTAAAGAGGTCTTTATTGTTCTCCTTTTTATGCTGATTAATAGGTTAAGGGTTACTAAGCTCGGGTAAGGGTTGGGTTAGGATCGCACAGACGTTAGTTCGAGGCTAGGTTAAGGTTATACTAGTGGGTATAGGTTGGATTAGGTTACTAAGAATTAGAAGAATTAAATTTAATTATTTAATTTATTTATATTAATTTTTTATAACAGTATTATTATAATATATAGCTATAAATTAATATTAGATTTCAAATAGTGAAATTTAATTTAGATAAAGAATGTTTATTTATAAATTTATAACCTAACCCTAACCTATATCTAAAAAAAGCTTAGACCACCTTAATCTAACCCCAACCTATAGGCCACGTGACCTAACCTAACCTATACCGACACTAGTATAACCTCAACCCAACCCATATCTATACTAACTTATGTAATGCCTAATCCTAACCAAACCTATACCTATTTACAAGCGTACTCCATTCTTTACCTTCTTTATTATTACTTTTTCTTCTTTTTTTTAATCCGGTAATAGTATTATAAGTACTATGCTTAGGTTTTTTAAATATTATAGAAATAGTAGAAATAGAAGTATTAGTTTTTAAAAGACGTTAAATTGTTTATTTAAATTTAAAAAGTTGGAAAGCCATTATATAAGAATTTTGAGAAAATAAAGGGAAAGGGAACTACCTACAGAAATATATTAATTTATACTTTAATACTAATAATTTATTTTATAATTTTATCTTATATAAGCAGATGTACCTTTATTTCCTAATTAATAACTTATTACTTGAGGTATAAACTAACTTAAAAAAAGTAAATTACTAATCAACACTCTAGGCCTTTTTTAACTAGTGTAACATAAGTAGATTCTTATACCCTTATTAAAAAGTTATAAATAGGTATACTATTATAAAACTAATAACCTAAAGTTTTTTTTAAAGTCTTCGTATTTTAGTCCTGCTAACTGAGCATAAACTAAAATAATAGATACAAAGTTCTAAATTTTCCTTTATAATAATAAATTTTACTTAACCTAGAACGTACTAGTGGCTAAATTATGATTATTTTAAAAAGATATAAAAAAGATTATTTTGTCACCCTACTGTGTATATTAGGCTCTTAATTTGACTGCTATATACGTGCTTTTAATAGTAAAAGACAGTAAATGTGAAGTAGCTATAAATAGTAGGATAGATACGCTAGTATATAAAAAATAATAATATTATTCTCCTTATAAAGCTCTTAAAATTTAAGTAAGTTATAACTTTTCTAATTATTAAAAATAAGCTGCTAGGACGCGCCTACCTTATGCTTCACTATTGTCAGATACTATTCAGGCCTAGTTATATATAGGCCTAAGCGGGGCTAGCTAAGGATCTAACCCCTTGGTCATTACTGGCCTATATTTGTTTATATACTATTTATCTAGAATCTACTCTATCTTATAGAGTATTATCCTATACCTTTTGCTAGGTTGGCATAGTGGTAAATAGTACGTCACAATTATATACTTAGTAAAGTGCTTTAGTAAGTCTATCTGTCTGCACTGCCTCGCCTTCCGCGCTAAGGGAACTGTGTAACCCAATCATACCCTTGTACCCCCTCACTTCCAGTTAACCTGATACTGTACCGAAACCCCTTCGCCTCCACACCACCTGGTACTCGCTCACATCCACGAGAACTGGAAGGAAGGTATATAGAACTATTACAGAACACACAGACAATACAGACACTAGATACCAAAGACAGAGAGTTACTTGTTCATTCCTTGCTACCTGTGAACCGACACTATCCTTAGCTTATCATTAGTTTAACTATTATAACTTATTATAAAAGCCTAGTCGCGTGGTATATTGTTATCCTAGTATTAAATAAAAAAGTAATACTAGCAAGTAAAAATAATAAAGGGCATAATTATCAAGCTAATAGTTTTAATTTTATAAATTAATATAACCTATTTACGATTACCAAGCTATATAGCTGTTAGGATCTGAACATGTATGGAACGCGGAGGACCAACGGGCCTCAGTGGAAGTGACACTCAGCAGGGTCGCGTAACCGAGGTCACGTAATGTACCATCCAGCTAAGACATACCATCCTGCCAAGATTGTGGAAGGTGCACCATCCACGGACGGCGCGACTATCTATCGGAATCTAGGGACGGTAGAAAGAGAGATGGACGGTAAGGTTTACCCCTCTTGTATATAAACCCACACGAATACTCTTAAGGCATTCGTGTTTAACCTGTTTATTAATCTATTATTTAGATCTGAATAAGCAATCTTGTTAATTTAATTGTGCTGTACACACCTTTAATACTAACGCCCTTAGTAACAGGCGCAAGCTATTACTACAACCTTCTCCCGTCCTACCAGTACTCCTGCCCGAGAACCAACCTTAGCCCCTTAGAGAATAGCTACATCTTTGGGAGTTTAACAATAGCCTTTAGTCTACCTTACCTCTTTGATTGTATAATAACGAGGTAATATTCCGCATATTATAAAGCTTAATTTATTAAATTTATAGGTATTCTTATTATAAATATAATAGGTAGCTTTAGTGTACGCTATATAGTTAAATTAAGACTTAATAGCCTTAGAATTCTTATATAGGACTTTTTATTAATGATATACCGTGCCCTACGGGCTCGTGCACCGCGCGGGCTCGTGCACCAACACCAACATGCTTACTACCACAAAGATGAGGTTATTGTAAGCGCTACAAAAGCGATTATCGCGAGATTTTTTGTTGTAATTACTCTGTAGAGGCGTATAAACAAGTTATACTATCTAAATTTTCGCGAGAGAGTAATTGCGCGACCGCGAGAGCTAACTTTAGGTGGAGGTGCTGGTGCAGCTTCTAGGGACGACGGATGAGCTGCAGCACCGCCCTTGGCTCGTTTTAGCTTGCGCTTTGCTAAAGGTGCTTTTGAAGCTTTACGCTTGCCTCTTTGGGTAATTGTAGAGGCCTGCCTAGTGTTTTGAGCAGCTTTTCTGGCATCCCGGGCAGCCACCTGTTCGGCCTTCATCTGATCTCGCACCTCCTTGGCTCTCTCTCTCGCCACACGACGCTCCTCCTTCTCTTGCTCCTTGAGGAGCTTGGCAGCAGCTTAAAGCTCCTTTCTGTTTAACTTTGCTAGTCTCTCCTGCTCCTCTTGGTGTTGCTTTTCTGCCTCACGCTCACGTGCTCGCTCGAACTTAGAGGGCGACCAGAAAGTAGCACTACTGTGGTACTCCTCCTCGCGCTGCAAATTAAGAGGCTTGCCAGCGTTCTTACGCTGCTTCTTAGCAGTAAGAGTATCCCTTAGGCCGCTGTTCTCATGGTGTAGTAGCTCGTTTTAAACCTGAAGTTGGTGTAGCGTTTGGGAGAGCTTCTGCGAGGTCTCCGCCGAGGTATCCTTTACTATAGTACGTATAAGACGCTCCATCTGCCTCCAGTCCTTAGGCAAAAGGGCTGAGAGCCATGCCTTACTCTTATTGTTGTCCTGTTTGCGGAAACGCTCAAGTACGACGTTAGCCTTTATAGGGGCTATACTAGTGGCTTTAAACGCCTTAAGGACGAGTTTTATTATAAATATAGACTCCTAAGTACCTTAGAATAGCGGGAAGAAGTCTCCCTTTTAGATAGCTAGTAACCCTTGCGTTTTAAAGAGGTAATTAGTAAGCTTAGCGAAGTAGTTACTACTAAGAGGTTTAAAGCAAACTATATTAAGAGGCTACAGTATATAGGTTAAGTAAGGAGGAAACACGGCTAGTAGTATTTTATAAGCCTCGCAGTATTTAATAAAGTCTATTAAGAGGTAGCTATCGTGGCTATTAAGTATAAGGAGGCGCTAAGCTTAGCTAAGGCGTGCTTTTTACTTTATTTCGCGATCGAAAACCTGCTCTAACTAGGCTAATCCAATATTATTATTTGTCTATCCTATTAGTAAGGAGCTTATAAACACACTATGCTTTCCTACTTTAATTTAAGCTACCTATAAGGCTTAAAGTGTGCAGTTAGCTAACGAGTATATAAAGGCTAGCAATAAAACACTCCTATCTTGTCACGGTTTATGGCTCTTACTCTACAAGATAGTTGCTCCTACCTTGACATGGTTGCGACTTACCTTCTTTCTGTCTAGGACTAGCGTTGTTTGTGCCTGCGCACCTATATCTTCTGTAGCTCCTAGATAGTACAACCTTAGTTCAATCCTGCAATCTTTTCCACTGCGTACTGTCCGCTTAGCGCTCTGCCTCACCGCGACATATCTACTCTAATAGTTACTATAACTATTACCTACTCTCAAGAGCTATCTTAAAGCGCTATTTAGACCTTCTTTTCCTCTTATTAAAGCTAACTAAACACCCGTTTTAAGCGTCCTGTAATACTAATTATAAAGCCCTTTTTATCTATATTGTAGGTATTACAAGGCTCTACCTTATACTAAATAATCTTATAATGTAAGAGGTTAAAGTATAACTTATACTTACGTCGTAAGTTAGCCTAGTAGCGTATAACGTCTATGCTAGCGCTTTATTTAGAGATAAGATAGTCATAGTTATAGTTAATAAAACGCGAAACCTAGCCCTCTCCGACATGCTTTTTCGATATATTAGACGCGAAATTTTGTATTATAGCTCTCGTAGGAGGTAGCCCACGAGCCGTAAGCCCTCTAATATACTCCACGAGTCCCTCCTCTTATTATGGGCTGAGTAGTTGTTGCGCGGCGTACCTGGCTGCCCAAGGGCCTGTCTGGTGGTTCCACCTTTGGCTAAGTGTTGAATGCGATACACTATATTTTTTCGCGATACCCTGGATGCTGAAATTATCGCCAGCTTCACGCGATTCTAAATCTGCAATCGCCTTGTTAATTAGTGCTATAGTGGTGTAGTTATCGCGTGTTGAAAAAGTCGAGATAGACGCGTTGTTTGGTGGGGTGGTGCACGAGCCCGCGCGGTGCACGAGCCCGTCGGGCACGGTAGCTAATTAAATCGTGTAGTAAGGCTATTTATGTACTTAATAAAGTTAACGTGTTTCACCAGTCATTGAGCCACACCAGTCACTGAGCCACCCCACCAAGATCGCGACGCGTCTCTACACAACACCCACGATGCCCACCACACAACGCACCCGCCAGCTTGAAAAGGAAGCCAGGCTAGCTCTATCGACCCATGCGATTCAGATAAGACAGGTTTCTAGCTACCGAAACGCTGCAAGGCTCTATGATATCGATCGATCTACCCTACGTCGACGTGTCAACGGTCACCTACCTCGGGCCGTTGCTAACTCCCAGAAACGAAAGCTACATCCTACAGAGGAGCAGGCTCTAGTAGAGTGGATACTAGACCTCAACCGACGTGGATTTCCACCTTACATCATCAACGTACGTAGGATGGCCGACCATCTACTCGCTGCGCGCGGCCAGATCCCTGCCCCACAGCCAGTGGGTAAGAACTGGGTATCACGCTTCATCAAGGCTCAGCCAGAGCTACAGACCAAGTGGACTAGGAGCTTCCACAGTCAGCGCGCGCTCTATGAGGATCCTGTTAAGATCTCTGCCTGGTACAAGCTTGTGGAGGAGACGCGACAGACATACGGCATACAGGATACAGACACCTACAACTTTGACGAGACAGGCTTCCTAATGGGGGTCGCCTCTACGTCTAGAGTAGTCACCAGCTCAGACACTATAGGCAGGGCTATACACATACAGCCAGGCAATCGAGACTACGTTACGACGATTGAAGCCGTCTGCGCAGCTGGGTGGTCTATACCACCCCTCATTATCCTACCTGGCAAGCTCCACCAGGCTAGCTGGTATACTGACCTACCTGCTGGCTGGGTACTGGCTGTCAGCGACAATGGCTGGACGACAGATAGCCTAGGGCTTACCTGGCTAGAGCACTTCACTCGGCATACAGAGTCTCGTACAGTCGGCACCTGGCGGCTGCTTATTCTAGACGGTCATAGTAGCTATGCTACCCCTGAGTTCGATCAATACTGTAGGACACACAGGATCATCAGCCTGTGTATGCCTGCCCATACGAGCCACCTCCTACAGCCTTTAGATGTCGGCTGTTTCTCACCTCTCAAGACAGCGTACGGACATGAAGTGACTGAGCTGGCCAGACAGCGTGTCTATTATGTAGACAAGGAAGAGTTCCTGTCAATCTACCCACGTGTACGTAGGGCTGTTTTTACAGAGCAGAACATCAAGGCTGGCTTTCAAGCGACAGGGCTGGTGCCTACCTGTCCTGATCGGGTCCTCTCATGCCTGACTGTAGTCAGGACACCGTCACCACTACAGACGGGCGCTGAGCCAGCATGGACAGCTGAGACGCCTCACACTACTACTCAGGTTGAGCAGCAGGCTAGGCTTATACGTGATCGTTTACAACGACCGTCTCAGAGCCCTACACACTAGATGCTTAGGCAGCTAGTTAAGAGCTGTCAGCATGCTATGAATATAGTAACTCTCCTAGTAGAAGATATTAGGAAACTACAGGCTACTAATCAACGTCGTAGATAAAGACAGGAGAGGCGTAGGCAGTATATTGCCTCTAAAGGGGCTCTACAGGCTAAGGAAGGTCGAAGGCTGGCTGCAGAGGCTGAAAGGGTGCTCCAGCAGGTAGAGCAGGAGGACCGTGCAGGACGATCACGAGCACCACCTACATGCAGCAACTGCCATAAGCAAGGCCATAGAAGGACTCAGTGTACCTAGAGATTATAGCTATTATATTAATCTATTTATATTAAATTTAACTATTGCGTTGTTAAGCTATCGTGCAGAAAGCTGCGTCAGTTTTGGTGGGGTGGCTCAGTGACTGGTGTGGCTCAATGACTGGTGAAACACGTTACGGAATTATATTTTACTAATCTTACTAGTGTCTTACTTAATAAGTAGCTTATTTACCAATTAACGTAATCCACCAGTAAGCTGCGTACACCAGTGAGCTGCGCACCCCACCAAACGCGTGCGCCTTTTTAACAGATAGCTAAATAACAACTAAATTAAACCTATATAAATATATGTACAAAATATTCCTAATTACTTATATACTAAGTCCTATTATAGCCTTGCACATGGCACTTTAAGCACGTTAGTAGTGCTTGCTAATAGCTCTAAGATGCCTGGCTCTAGACATCTACCTGCGCCCTCATTTCTGCCTCTACAGCTAGCCTTTAACCTTCCTGGCCTGTAAGAGTCCCTCCTATAGTAATATACTATTGTCGCTATTGCCTCTTTTTCTCTCGGCGATAATTGGCCTGACGTAGCTTAGTGTTCTCTTTAGCAAGGATTGTCGCAGAGTGTATTGCCATCTAATATCCTTTTATAAGCTAACCTAGAGTCTGACGTGTAGGGCTCTGCGATTGACGACTAAGGAAGCTATGCAGTAGCTAGGCTTGCTGCTATAGTTAAGTAACTATGTAAGGTGTCTTAGTAGTCTAGCGCCTCTTACTATTAGCTTCTTACCTTAGGGGAGACGGCGTTTGGACTATAGTAAGTGACAATAGGACGCGCTCAGGACAGTGTGGGATAAAGCCTACTACTTAAAAGCTACTTTTAATTAACTACTCTAAGAAGACTAAAGCCCTAATACGCGTATAGATATTAAGAAATTCTTGCTTATTAACGTAAAAGATATAATTACGCGCGAGCTTAGACACCTTGCGTTTATATATAGCTTTAAGTAGCGCGTAGCAAGCAATATCTAGCGGCTATAGTAGATGTAAGCTATAAGCTAGTATATAGAGACTAATAATCTTATTCTCTGTATAGAACTAATTAAACTTAGGCGTCGCATGGCTGCTATAGCCGTCTAGAATAAGTAGGTAATAGGCTCTAGCTAAGCGCAACGCGGTCTAATAGTTAAAGTGCTTAAGCTATTCTAGGCTAAGCTTGTTAGTTATCTAGCTATTATTGCTTACTACAAGCCTCTAATCGCCTGGGATAAGCCAATACTAGCTAGCTTAGTATAGCTTTCTAGATAGTATAATAAATAGCGAGAGCGCCCAGCCTAACGCGCTAACACATTTAATTACTATAACCTAGTCGCGATTGCTAGGCTGTATAGCAATTGCTCGCCTAACTCTATTAGAGCTTGTAACAACCTTAGACGTGCTAGCGACCCCCGTTATAAATCCTGTCTTATTAAAATTATATATGTCCTTATTTATTATGCCGTACTTCTGACGCGTGTCTTTAATAAGCTTAAACTAGGCTCTAAACTTAACTAGATCTTAATAAAGAATACGCTAAGCATGCAGCTTCCTATCTTACTTAGTTATAAGCTCTACCTAGCTATTAATAAAGCGTAACACCTAGTTCTTGCTAATAGGCTGTGGAGGCGGGATCTAGCCTTAAGCTTAAAGCAGGACGTCTGCCATTCGGCGCACATTAATAATATAGGGTGGAAAGCCTCGTCTATTAAGGTCTAGGATCTAGCGAACGAGAGACTACTCTTTAAGAGGTAATAGCTTGCGCTTATTAGACGTTGTCTTAATTCTAGCTTAGACACCACGGAGGCGCGACTAAAGAGTTAATTTAAGAATATTGTAGGCTACTACTATAGCGCGAATTAACTAATAAGGATAAGACTTAATTAAGATAAGGGCAAGACTAAGTCTGCCTTCTTTTAATAGTAATTAAGCTCGTTGTTATTAAGCTATAGTTGAAAAGGTGGACGCGTTGTAACGCGTTTTGGTGGGGTGCGCAGCTCACTAGTATACGCAGCTTACTGGTGGATTACGTTATCTCTTCTTTTTACTTAGTAAGCTTCTTTATGCTAGGTTTATAATTATATTATATAATAATTACATGTTAAGATCCCAAAGAGATAGCTAATCCCTAAGGGGCTAAGGTTGGTTCTCGGGCAGGAATACTAGTAGGACGGGAGAGGGTTGTAGTGATAGCTTGCGCTTGTCACTGGGGCGTTAGTATCGAAGGTGTGTACAGCACAATCAAATCAACAAGGTTACTTATTCAGATCCAAACGATAGATTGATAAACAGGTTGAACACGCATATCTAGAGGGATATTCGAGCTCTCTATATACCCGTAGGCTTTCTTCTGTCATCACCCGTTTTTGTGCCATCATGACCTTGGTCTGATGGTACTGGCATCACTGTCTTGGCGTGATGGTGTGGCTTGGCGTGAGGGTACATCACGTGACCTCGGTAGTGCGGTCCCACTATGGGTTACCCCGCCATGGCCGCCGTTGGCCCTCCTTTACTGCCGCTCGTTCAGATCCTAACATTACAGCGCGTTATCGTTATACTATTATTTAAGAAACGCTATATATGCGTATAGCTAATTATAAGCTTTATACCTAGTGCTATTAAATAGCAGAGATAGTAGAGGAGATATCTACTTTTTTATAGGATAATTAAGCTATATCTAGTAGAGTTATTGTATTTAATAGGTAAAGCGTTATATAAAGTTAGTAGGGTGGGCCGCTTACTTGCCTAAGTCACTCGCTTACCAAGTACGTTAAGAACTTATATATATTTATAATATTAGCTATTTAGCTAAAACTGGTTTTATAATATACTTACTAAGCTTTAGCTTTAAAAATTTGAAATTTTTAATAATGTACTGTTCTTATAGTATATTACGCTGTGGC
This sequence comes from Bimuria novae-zelandiae CBS 107.79, assembly GCA_010015655.1. Taxonomy (NCBI): domain Eukaryota; kingdom Fungi; phylum Ascomycota; class Dothideomycetes; order Pleosporales; family Didymosphaeriaceae; genus Bimuria; species Bimuria novae-zelandiae. Next base: position 675,764 of record ML976686.1, read on the forward strand.
TTACTAAGACTGTGAAGGCGCTAAGACCTATTGCTAATAAACGTTGAGATGCATTGGCGAAACAACATCGCTGAATTTTATAACCCTACTGCCTGGAACTATTTGCCGGGCGCGTCTATCTACATGAAGGATTGCGACAGAATACGCACCTCCACGAGAGGACTCCTGGCTTGCTATCAGAAGCCGTCATCAATGTTGTTCTTCTTCTCCACCGCTAGCCTCTCCTGGTTCGCCACATGCCACCACTTGTGGCTCTCATCCTTCTCCTCTCCAGGCTTCTCATCCCATGGCTTGGGGCTCAAAATGTAGTGGATGTTCTTCACTTCATTATCCCGCCATATCTTGTCATGCACGCCCTTGTGTCTCAGCGTCTTCAGCGCGTTGTAGATATAGGGTAGCGCTACCCAGCGACCGTTGAACACGTCGCCGAGAAGCGACTGATCCGCAAAGTCATAGTCCATCGATGTGTCTTTCGAGAGCTGGTCTAGGATAAGCTGGTAGACCTCGTTTGAGGGATTCACAACTTGGAGACCGCCGTTGGGCATGCCGAGACCGAAGTCAGGTGCTGCGCCGACCTTTTGCGCTTCGTCGGGCTTATCGTGTTGCGAGGTGAACGCGCAGTTCTCAGGTATCCTGCTACGCGTCAGTCCAAATCGTCCGCACAACAGTGGATTCAGCACATGCGCACCAGTCCTTGGGATAGTGCGGCTTCTTGAGCGGATTGCACACGCATGCATGGCTCGCTGCGAACACTTGTTGCCCCTTGCCCGCCATGCTCGGAGGGTCCAGCTCCATCTCCATCAGCTCATCCATGTTCTTCAGCACCAGCATATCCGAGTCCAACTGAACTACACGGTCGTACTCGGTCAACCCAAAGGGCGTGAGCTTGCTCCAGCAGTCGTAGAAACGCGGATCGTTGGTGTAGTCCTTGCCCTTTGTAGGGAGCAGGTATTTGACATGCTGCTTGGGTATGCCGCGCCTTTCGAGCGCATCGTGACCTTCTTGTGGGAACGTGTCTGTGTAGAGCGCGACAAGAGGATACTTCGAGCCGTGCTTCTTCAAGCTGTAGTCGAGCGCGAGGAGGCCGCTGAGGTACGCCGTGTTCGTGATGAGCGTTGTCCACACTATGTTTGTCAGTCAAAGCGCATCCAGGGTGGACTGGCGCGTACCTCTCTTCGAACCGCCAGCCAAACTGTCGGAAGTGGATGCCATTGTGCCTGTTGCCAGTCCTAGGAAACAGTCTCCAATAAGCGACAAAATATTGAACTATCTTAGTATGACTTGTGGGTAGTCTATGAATGGTCTGGTATGGATTTGGACGGCTGTGCAGATGTGCTGCAAGCGGAAGTTTATGTACCTGTTGCCAACTGCTACCTAGCGCTATCTATATGCGACCTGTGTCAGTGCTGTGCATTAGCAATGTAGTTAAGAAACACTCTGTTAGCCTTTCAATATATGTGAATGCTAGGGCCTGGACGGGCGCGATGGAGGGGCATCCACTAGCTTCAGCACGACATTCATGGATCGTGGACCCTGCTAACAGTAACCGAAAAAGCGAGCCGATCTCGGGTCCCAGTCGAGATCGTCACCACATGGCGTCGCGGAGCCTCGCGCGTTTCCGAAAGACCCTTTCGATGCGCGTAGTCAGCAATGGGACGAACATTCCACTGCTGTTCCCTTCGTTGTCCTGTTCCTACGATCTCTCGTGGAACTTTCTTGCTGAGACCGGCATGATTCTGCAGTTACGAACACACCCGAAACACGCCCAATGCCTGCATCGATAAAGCAGCAGATGCCGGCGAAGCTTGTCGACACGCCCGAGCAGAGCAAACCCGGCAAGACTCACAAGAATTATCGGGGGTTCGTGGCTGGCGTCTTCTCGGGCATTGCGAAGCTTACAGGTATGTTCCGTGGCTCGCTCGTTTGAGAGCGGAAGCTGATACTGTGGTGCAGTGGGGCATCCGTTCGACACCATCAAGGTCCGATTACAGACCACCGACAAATCGCACTTTCGCGGACCGCTGGACTGTCTGTTGCAGACGCTGAGAAATGAGGGTGTCAAGGGCATATACAAGGGCGCGACGCCGCCGCTGGTCGGATGGATGTTCATGGACTCGATGTATGGGCACAAGCCTAGCTGCGAAACTCGGGAGCATGTACTGACCAAACGGGCAGTATGTTGGGCTCCTTGAGCGTATACCGCAGAGTCTTGAACGACAATATCTTCCATCCCGCGAAGTACCCAGGCGAACAGCAGAGGAAACTTCCGGTTGTAGGACACGCGATGGCTGGCGTCATGGCTGGCTGGACCGTATCCTTCATCGCAGGACCCGTAGAGCACATAAAGGCGCGGCTGCAAGTACAGTATGCGGTGGACAAGAGCAAGCGGCTGTATCGCGGGCCTATTGACTGCTTGACGAAAATCGTACGTTCTTCAGACCTGCTTTTGCGATCCTTTCCTAACCTCTTCATAGTTCAATGGCCACGGCATCCGCGGCGTATGGCACGGCCTCAGCGCGACCCTCCTCTTCCGCACCTTCTTCTGCTTCTGGTGGGGCTCGTACGACAAGTTCTCGCAGCTGCTAAACACGCACACGAACCTCTCTGCTCCAGCCGTCAACTTCTGGGCCGGCGGTCTATCGGCGCAGGTCTTCTGGATTACTTCATACCCCAGCGACGTGGTGAAGCAGCGGATAATGACGGATCCTCTGGGACCCGAGCGGCGGTTCCCGAGATGGAGAGACGGGGCGAAAGCCGTGTACAGAGAACAGGGCTGGAGGGGATACTGGAGGGGCTTTGTGCCGTGCTTCTTGCGAGCTTTTCCGGCGAATGCGATGGCGCTGGTGGCTTTTGAGTCGGTGATGCGCGCGCTCCCAGAGTAGGCGAATGGCAGGTCATCTTAATGCTTTCATGCATAGCGAATTATAGGTCAATATACCCTTGTACGAACAGTTAAATGGAATTCTCATCTCAAAATTTATCTTTGGCGTTTTGTGATCTAGGGCCGATTGCGCTTGCCCCCCGATGTTCCGCTCAGTTGCGCCTTCCGTTGTCGCGAGCCTCGCATCTACCGCGAAATATTGCAGAACAGCAACGTTTACATCCCAGTGCATCAAGAATCACGCAACTACGAGTCATCAAGATGCTGAGAAAAGTCAATGGAATTCCTCCCACTCATCTAAAGGGCAAGATGTGGATCACAACGGCCGGGGGGAGGGCTTGGAGGGGACAAAGCTCGCGAGTGCGAGGGGTGGTGATGGCAAGGCGGTCATCCTGGGGTCGTCATTGGTGATCGTTTCGCTGGGCATCCAAAGGGCATCTGCTGGCCTTCCGCGCATGAATTCTTAGGTCCTTCGTAGCTTCTCAAAGCAACGGCATGACGCAGTAACTTTCCGCGCATAGCAACCACTACCGCGTCCCAAAGCACATCATCCTCCGCCATCGTTTTGCGCTGAATCGCACAGCTTGTTCCGCAACAATATCAAGCCTATTATCGGTTTGAACGCTTGCTTAGGAGATTGTTATGTGTTCCAATTGTCACGAAAATACCACAAACTTTGGCAGCTGCGGGTTGGAAGCTTGTACATGAGTGCGAAATAATTGTCGATGTGTGCTAAACACTTGTCAGATGTGAGTATGCATTTGCCCTATCCACAGCTAAGAACTTTGTTGCTGCATTTTTCAAGCGGGTGTTCGCTAACTTGTGGATGTTTTGGCGTCGAACAAGCTGCTTCTGGTGTGCGAGGGCTTACTGGCAAGGTGCGGGACCAAAAGCCTTTGGGAAGCTGCCTGGAACCTTTCGCCAGCGACCACGTTCTCCTGAAGATTAGCCTATTGCCTGGTCGAGCTTCTCGGTGGCCTGACAATGATCTGTTCTTGATTAGGCGGATGTGTTTCTAGTTGCAAATACAATTTGAGTCCAAATACTTGTGAGTCTCACCATCAACTCGTTTTCCTAAATCTAAATTGGATTTGAGTTATCGGTAAATCATTTGCTCAGTGTTTTCATATTTGGTGTCCCGCTTCAAGATGTTGACAATGGTTGTTGGAAACAACTTGGGTTGCTTGAGAACAACGCGCAAACCACAAAGTCTTCACAGGTAAGGTATATTAAGAACCCAAAGTACAACTCCGAAAGACAGCATAGCACAGCTAATTCATCTCATCGTTCGCAAGCAATTTAGACTCACATTAAACGATGACTTGGACCGGCCATAAAAGCCAAAAGGTTGTCGGGATGGTCCATCGGAAGACGGAAACGACGGCAATCACTGATTGTTTCTTGATACTGCCCTGTGTTAGGTGTAACGATCCAAGCCACTCTTGCTCGAAATTTCCCAACGAAAAAACTGACAACTCGAGCGGGCCTTACGGCAGACTTTCGGCGGGAAAGAAGCTTACGGCGAACAGATTTATCAGGGAGCTCAAGGAAACATTTGCTAGGAATCCGGACGAGCCAATATTCAACAAGGCGAATGAGAACAGGATCGCACAAGAGCAAGCGCGACTCCGAGCACAAGCAGGAGCCTGGACGGCCAGATCTGTATCACACCAAGCAGCGACAACCGCTCCGCCGGTGACAGGGGAACAAACAAGCAATAGTAGTACTTCTACAAATACCCCGACTCCGAAAAAAGAAGGCCTCCGTATCACCGCAGGAGCAGACTATTTCAAAGGTGAAGTTCTGAAAGATGAGATGAAAGAGTTCCGAAATCAACTTGAAGATGAAACTGCGAGAAGGAAACGTGGGGAGCTGGCCGGTACCGATTCCGATAATCCCCGGGCACTCAGTCAAACGGGTTCGGCCCAGCAGTTGGGCGACGAGATGCAGAGCTTGAGTGAAGACCCAGCGAGCAAACCCGCTCAAGTTCCACTGCCTGCTGTCACTCATGATAATTCTGGAACCGCGGTCTCTTATCGCTATACACATGACCGTATGGAAGTAGCCTCAAGACGGTCTCCTGGTGCAGGAGTTCTTCGTCGTGCTGCTGTGGCCCCGACAAGGGATGTCTCCGACAAGGACCTGAGCAGGTTGCACGGCCGGGAATTGGCTTACCTTGCCAGGACGGAGTTTGCAAGTTACGGTAAAGGTGCGAAAATACTCACAAATCACTTCCAGCTCGTCTACAAGCTTATGAAAAAGGATAAAACCGGCCAGGATCAGGCAATCCTCTACGAGTTCAAGGTCCCGGAGCTTGGAGGGAGAGGCAAACGCAAAGCGCGCGCTATCTGGACGCTATCATCGCCGGCTGTCCCGTCCTCTCCAGTAACCGAGCCAGTTTTGCGACAGATTACTTCACAACAATTGTGGCATGGGTCGACCTGCGCACGCTGTTGGGTGCGGCAAATCAAACCTTACTAACAGGTAATCCTGCACAATATCATCTACTCACAACCACGGATGGTCCGGTTAGTCTTCAGTTTGTGCGCCAGGTCGGCATGCTTGACCTCTTTCGATACGCTAGGATGGATCTAGCACTACCGAACGGCATCAACATCGAGTCAATGACGACCCTATTTCACTTGGAGCGAACAAGTTCTATCGACAGGACGCTCATCATCAGCTGGGTACTGGCGTGTCGCTGTGCATGCGCCGGGGATACTCTTACGCGGTCAAAGCAGGTGTGGGAGCTGTTCTACTCAACGTCAACTCTCTCACGAGTGCCTTCTGGCGCCCAATCTGGTTTGATCGCGTCTTGGATGATAATAACACATTTGGAAGCATGGTCTGGGACACGTTTGCGGGAGTCATCACCGGTCTTCGTGTGTACATAACCTATGAACGTGGCGACAAGGAGGCAGACCGCGATGCATGGGACAGATTCAATGGCTTGGAGGGACGCATCAAATCAATCTCAGGACTTGGGGAAGCTGCAAACGTGCAGACCTTCACTCCCTGAGGCGGAACACTGAAGACTGTTGAAAATTACTTCAGAACCAGTAAGTACAGTCAAGATGCTTGCACTGATTTCAATTACTGATTTGCTTAGCCTATGGCCCGGGCTTCCTACAGCGTCCAGACTTGCAGGTTGTGAACCTGGGTCAGAGAAACGACCCAAGATGGTATCCTGCCGAGAAGCTGGAGATACTAGCGTATCAGAAGTACAAGGGCTTGGTTCCTAACACCTTGACAGCCCCTATGCTTACGTCACCTGCCGAAGGCCCCCGGTGGCGAAGGCTCTGGTTGGCGTAGAAGGACTTGAAACTCTCGGAGTTCACCCGAATCACAATGCGGATCTTGTGCTTGTAAGTTGATAATCTACTAGCTGGTGGAATTCTAGACGGAGCCAATACTTACACTTGTGTAGCCGGCTTGTCCGTTCTTTTCACTCCGTCCGTTCCTGCTTCAGGTCGATGGTGGGATATTGCCTTTCCCTACCATCTCATATGAGCATAGCCAGACCAGGACACCCAATGGTGGACGCTGAAACTTCATGGGAGCGGATTTGTACTAACATGACGCCAATACAAGGTTCAATGCCCTTGTGGTGCATGGCCCCGGTGTGGCTAACAACACAATACAGCATATCGGTCAAAACCTTGCCACGTGGTCCTCAACTCGGTACAATGTCGCTACTGTGACCCCTGTGTTTCATGTTCCCCTGAACAACCTGGACTCTGTACAAACGCATAAACGGCTTACCGGAACTGACTCCCATGTCAATATGGCTTTGCTGGTGCTCTCTAGGAAGGACATACCCGGATACTCAACATTCAAGGATCTTTGCGATCGCAGATACGGTCTTCATTCTCTCTGTCTAGCTCAGCCTAACCAGTGCAGGTATGCCGGTGATGGTGCACGATGGAGCAACATTGTGTTGAAAATAGATCTCAAGACTGCTGGAATCAACCACACGATTGCAAGAGGTCTCATCGAGAATGGCATAATGTAGGATACGCTTGTCCTGGGCGCAGACGTCACGCATCCCGGCCCAGGTTCGGTTCCAGGCTGCCCTTCTATCGCAGCAATCGTTGGATCAGTAGATGCGCGTGCAGGACACTTCCTAGGATCCATGCGTCTTCAAAACGAGTCACGGAAAGAGGTTTGTCCGCTTCTTATTTTTACGGCTGCGGCTTTGCTAACGCTCGACATATCATTGATGAAGTGGAGGCCATGGTCTGCGAGCGTCTCAGGGACTGGATAGTTGAGATGGCGCCTGCTACACAGCAGTAGGTGAGTCTTCCGAAAAACATCATCTACTACCGCGATGGTGTAAGCGAGGGCATGTATGATCAGGTCAAACAGGAAGAGCTGACTGCTTTTGGTAGAGCATTCAAGCCGGTTGTGAGAAATCTACATGAAGCAGGAAAGCTCGACCCGCAGCTTGGACCCTCCTTGCCAGGCATAGTCGCGATCGTTTGCGGGAAGCGGCACCACGTTCGATTCTATCCAGATGGCAAAGCAGCAGCTGACAAATACGAAAATTGCCATCCTGGTACCATAGTTGACGACGTCATCACATCGCCATAATACCAAGACTTCTATCTTCAATCGCATGCGGCGATCAAAGGAACAGCGCGCCCAGCTCACTACTTCGTGATCGAAAACAACCCAAACTTCCTGTTGCTATTCTCCGCAACTTCGTAAGTGCAGTCTAAAATAACCCAACAGACACTCACAAGCTAACCTAACACCCAGACGCACGAGCTATGCTACACTTACGTCCGCGCCCCTGTCGGCGTATCCTACGCCGCCCCTGCTTACTACGCCGCCCGCCTCTGCGAGCACGGCCGCTGCTATCTCCGCGGGTTCTTCGTAGCGCCGAGGAACACGCCCGTTCGCAGGGATTACGACAACTTCAGGAACAATGCTGAGGCGAGCCTTGCCACTCAGAGGACCAAGGCTTTTCCGGTGGGGCATCCGCCGCACGGCAAGGATCCGCAGCTAGCTGTGAGAGAGGCGCTTGATAGGCATACTCGTCAGCACCAGTGCGACAGGCATATTATGCAGAGGGCGAGGAACGAATTTGAGCAGTATCATCAGGGAGGTAATTCGTGGGATCCGAGGATTGGTAAGACGATGTTTTGGATGTGAGTAAGAGCAGGTTGACAGGAGAAAGATGTGGTGGATGGTTCAGATTGGATTTGGGGTAAGCGTTGCTGACCGGTTTCCCTTTTCCTTTCGTGTTTCTTTTTCTTCTCGCGAATTCCTGGTTTCCAAAGGTCAGTATAATCTATTCGGGACTACACCCATACTTTGGTGGTCATTGCTGTGTGTACGCACGATACTCTGTTCTGTAAGATTTTACTTCGATATTACATCCTGTTTAAATAGACTACCTGCTTTCCTATAGACTGCTTCTCTTAGAATACTTGTACTATGGAGACTACCGTTTATAGATCTATCACTCTAGAATACTTACTACTTTGCTAGCCAAGACTCCTGTTTCTATTTACTGTGGTACGTTGGTGTGCTCTTGTTATCTGCGTCGCATTTAATCTAAGGTTGCTTTCTTCACTCTGGCATTTCTCCGCATCGGTTGCCTTGCGTTTTTAAAATCAACTAGCGGACATTGAGTTCACTGCTGTACGTTGGAAATTACAAGTTGGGGTCAGGCAAGGAACTTGTAGGAATATCAACAATAGCAAGTGGTCCAATAATATTAACTGCTAGGTGGTCTCTACGTTTCTGCCTCGTAGATCGAGGGCTTTAATAATTATCTACTAGGCTTTTGGACCGGCACCTCGTACATCCAGTGCTGATAACAGAATATTGCTTCCTTGACGTTTAACTTAACAAGATTAAAGATTTGATTTGGCACGTTTAGGCAACGAGTGGCAGTAGAAGCCCAACATGGAAGAACATGACAGGATTATTCGAACGTACATAATAAAGGCTCGCAGCGGCTAGAAGTGGGAGGGAGAACAGTGCGTTCTTCGTTGGCCCGCTAGTTGTAATTGCAAGCAGCACTTATGTAAGATTTTGCGCAATAACTATGGTTGACCCTTGATTGGGTTTAAAACACTGGAATAGATTGTATCAGTTTTGTTAGCAGTTTTAGGGGTAATTCCAGGTATTTTTCGATGTGAGCAGGAGGGTGAGGCTGCCAAAGAACAATTAGTGTTCCAGAAGTAGTTCATAAAAAGGCTTGAGCTATTACGAACTTCAGATTGTAAGAAGAGCATACAGCCAAATCGGATTGCTTAGACTTTCCATAATTACAAGGAGAAGAAGTGAATGGCTTGCAAGCATAGAGCTTGCCCATATCTATGCCCGCACTTGTTACTCTATACCTGTAAAGAGTAATCTAATCTAGGTTGCTAATATGTTTTCTACTCGTTTTCCCACTATACTCGCAAGCAGTTAGATTTGCGTGGTTTTAGAAACTGAATCCCTTGCGCAAGCCAATAGTTTGTTGGCATGGTTGATAGGTATATAGGCGGGTCTTTTAAGCAGCTATCTAATCACCATTCAACAGCGGAACTTCCCAACTTGAACCTCACTACCGTAACCACAAATCACGAAACTTTTAGCTTCCTTCATTATTGATTCTAGCTCTCGTGAATCCCATCAAGATGGCTTTGAAAGAAAACTTCGAGAAGAAGCTCAAAGACACTGTGGCCAAGGACAAGGCTGCGACATCGTGTCTTGTTGGGCAGGCAGGCATATGATGACAATAAGCTGTGTTGCTATTTGTATATTTTGAATTTTAAAAACTTTAATCTTTACATTATTTTATTTTATTTTTTAAAAAAATCTAATAATTATTAAGAATGTTATAAGGCTCTCACACCTTGTTCCGATCCGGGTTAGGGCGGTAAGGTATCGTAGTGCTTCACGGATTATTTAGTGGTACAAGTTAATGCGACACTTAGCGTGGCTAGATAATCTAATCTTATAATAAATAAGATAACTATTAGTCTGTATAGGAGAACGTACTCGCACAGAAGATATATAAGTTAACTATAAGGAAGGAAACAATAATAAGAAAGTCGCCACACTATATACTAGCCTATTCCTTCTTCGTAGTCCCGCCAAGGCCCTGTAGTCCCAGGGACTACGATAGTCCCATAGGACTTCCCTTTATGCGGGACTTCGTCACGTAACTACTAACTAAGCTACCCCGCGCCCCGTTAGGTCCTATTAACTTTACTACTTTATTAATAATTACTCTTTTAGCGTAATTATCTAGCTTTTTTATCCTTATAAGGTTTGTGGTCGTAATACTATCCCCCTCTTTAAAGTTATCGTCCTAATACCTTACTTCGCTATACTATACCGTCGGCGCGTTAGTGCTAATTACTATAAAGGTGTGTCTCCCCGCGTCCTAAGGTAGGCCGTAGCCTCTCCTTAATTCCCCTCGCCTTACTAACTATGCCAAGAACCCTCTATTTATCCCTAGCAACCCGTCGTGCTCGTGCGTAAAAAGTAGAAGCTTAGGGCCTAGAGATAGCATCTAGTTATAAGCGTTATTAGAAGAAGAAGTTATAGTGTTTTATTAACGCTGCCTTTAGGTAGTGTGCGGGCTATCTCGCTGCCTATACTAAATATAGTCTATAGATTCCTAAGAAGGATTAAGAGCGTGTTTAAAAGGAGAAGCGCGAAAAGCGCCTTACCCTTCTTTAAGTAAAAAAGCGTTAAGCTTAGGCTGCTCTTAAGACCACGCGTCTTAAGTAAGAGTTAGCAAAGATAGAGGAGAAGGAGTATAACTATGCCTAGTATAACTTACGCGTTGCTAATACGATCGAGGCGTTAGAGTAATAAAAAGAGAATTTAAAGGGTACTAGCTTTTATAAACTATTACCGCATGCACCTCTACAGGCTAACTTAGGCTAGTTATAAACTAACTTATTTATTTCTTTTAATCCTTTTATATCTTTTAACTTTTCTAAGTTTCTTACTAATCCGATCGCGGCGCCTCTAGATATTCCTCGTGGAACCTCTCTAGCGCTGTCTTACAGTTCGTAAGGTTTTATACTAGTTTCTACGTATTATAGTTCTCTAGTTATCCTTCCCACTTTACCAGATACTTGTACTAACGCCTGATTTTTTATAGGTCCCTGATAGCTTCGACCTCGTACTCCTTATTTTTAAGTTCGAGCTAGGTTTCTAGTTCGGCGTCTAGTAGTGCTAGTTCTAATAATAACTTATGGAAGACCAGGTGGATCCGTGTATCTATAAGTAGCTATAGTTTAAAATTAACTAGTCCCCTGACCTCTTAGATTTCGAATAGTCCCTTTTAAAGGTTATTTAGTTTTTTACTTAGCCTTATTATCTTAAGATTTTTTCGCGAGAGAAGGACTCTATCCCCCTCCTTAAAGGTTAGTCCTATAATTCTTTTCTTATTCGCTTATCGCGCTATTTATTCGTTACGTCGCGCGATGTTCTTATATAGTGTTTTATATAGGTTCTGCATAAGTTCGGCCTTATTAGCTACGTTCTTTATAATGCTCTGGATGTCTAATAGATCCCGGTAAGTCGTTGGCTCACATCCATGGTTGGCGTAATATGGCGAGTACCCCGTAGTCGCCGATCTTGCGCTATTGTATGCTAGCTAGGCCGTTGGTAATAGCTTAACCTAGTTATCTTAAAGCTTATTCACATACATCTAGAGATACTATTCCAACGTTTAGTTTATTCGCTTAGTTTAGCTATCTATTTTAGAATAGAAGCTCGTCGTGAGCTTGTGCTTAATCTCTAATTTAGCTATAAACGTGGTCTAGTATAACGATGTAAATATCTTAGCCCTATCTATAATAAACTTGTCAGGTTGTCTAACCTGTAATATTAGTTCTCGTTCCACTATATAGGCTAGTTCTTCTGCTAATATAGCTTCCCTAATTAGCACAAACCTTAACTCCTTGGTAAGTTAATAGATTATAACTAAGATTGAGTCGTAGGGATCCTTATTCCCTAGTGCTAGTAATACTAGTAGCTTTACAATAAAGTCCATGGTCACGCTTAACCATGGTCTTAGGGGCGGCTATAGTGGTTATAAGAGGCCATAGGGCTTATATCTCTTAGGCTTGTTCTTGTGACAGGCCAAATAGTTGCCTAAAACTTTTTGTACCGCCTAGCGTAGCCTAGGAATGGCATATTCGTTCGCGATTTAACGCGTCGTTTTGGCGATTTCTAGGTATCCCTAATCCTTGTCTTTGTATAGTTTTTTAATTAGCAGCGGAGCCATCCGCTTACTAATTTAAATACAGTTTTAATAGTCCCGTGCCGTTAATTTCGTGGCTTAGTAGAGATTATACGCTTAGTAATTCTTATCCTTAAGCCTACTATAATCCTATATCTCTTTTATAACTAGCCTATAATAGGTAAGATCCGCGCGCCGTGCTTCTAGTACTAGCGCAAGTTATATCTTATTATAGTAAAGGGTTCTATCCTTTGCGTAGGTTAGGATTACGACATAGTTACTTCTATTATCTTCTTCTATAAGATCTAAACGCCTACTAAGTGCGTCTACTACAGCGTTTAAGTTGCCAGGTAAATGGGTGATACGGAAGTCGAATTCCGCTATCTATTCTAACCATCTAGCCTATTATTAATTAAGCTTCTTTATAGTTATAAAGCGCGTAAGGTTAAGGTAATCTAAAAAGACCTCTATCTAGTGCTTTACTCCTTTAAGCTACGCTTCTTATTACTTAAAATAGTTAACGATTACGAGTAACTCCTTATTATAAATTTTATAATTTAGTTCTGCTCCTGAGAGCTTGCGTGCGTAATAAAAGACAGGTCTCTATTTACTATCGTCGCACTCTTACAATAATATGGCCCCCAGCGCATAGTCCGATGCATCCGTGTAGATGCGATGTCGCCGCTCTGGGTCGTATATCTATAGTAGGGATGCCATTAGGAATAGGCGTTTAAGCTACTCGAAAGCCACTATTTCTGCCTTTTGCAGAGGTCGCTATTTCCCTATCTTTATAAGTTCTATTAACAGAGCAGTCGTCTTTAAGTAGTTCCTAATAAATTTGCGATAGAAGTTGGTGAAGCCTAAGAAAAACTAGATATCTTTTACTAATTATAGTAGTAGCTATTCTTCTATTATCGCGATCTTCTTTAGGTCTATCTTAACACCTTCTCGGGATATCACAAATCCTAAATATTCCGTCTTAGTAACATGAAACTCGCACTTCTTAGGGTGTAGGAGCAATTAATACTCTTATAAATTCTATAGTACTTTGCGTACATGTCCTTTGTGCTCTTCTAAGATTCCGTGTAAGTATATTAAGATATCGTCGAGGTACGCCGTGCAAAATACGTCTAAGTATTTATATAGTACTTAATTTATTAACTCCTAGAAGGTTACTAGTGCGTTAGTTAGCCCTATAGGCATAACTATATACTCGAAAAGGCCATATCGTGTGTGGAACGCCGTTTTCCACTTATGCCCTTTCGTAATTCAAATCCTGTGGAATCCATCCTGGACGTCGAATTTCGTAAAGTATTTAGCTCCTTAGAGTCTATCTATAAGCTCTGTTATTAGTAGTAACGAATAGCAATTCTTAATCGTTATAGCGTTTAGCTATTTATAATCTACACAGAGTCGTAGCCTGCCGTCTTTTTTGCGAATAAAGAGTATAGGGAAGGCCATAGAACTCTAACTAGGCCGCTATTTCCCTAAGCGTAGATTCTTCTGTATTAGCTTTTTTAACTCTTTTTCTTATTCGTAGGTGAGGGGCCTTAGGCGTTTTAGCCGTAGCTTAGCTCCCTCTACTAGTAGTATCTCGTAATCCTACTCCTTGTGTTTAGGTAGGACAGTCTCGTCGTGTTCCTTAAATAGGTCTATAAATTCCTTATATTCTTCTAGCAGACTAGGGTTGTCTAGAACTATCTTAGTCTCCTAGACCTATATGCAGTACACCCGCCCTAGGTATTACTTTAAGATTCTATCTATCTTGTATACTAATATTTCTTGTATCCTAGATAGTCGACTCCTTTTTCTTGCCTAAGGTTAGGGAGTTTCCCTCCTACTAGGGCTCGCCTAAGCCTTCGCTAGTAGGTCCTGGGGAAGGATCGTTCGTTTAATCCAGTCTATTCGTGGATTATGTTGTTCTAGCTATTCGTATCTAACGATAGCTTCGATGTCTCCTATCTTTGCGATAGTGAAAACGTGTTAGCTCTTTAGGCCTTCTATGTTAACTTATACTAGCGCTGTCTTAAGGCGTAGCTAACCGTTACCGTATCCTTGCGATCGGGTCCCGTCCGCGAGTCTTATTTATAGTAGTGTTTTCTTATTATAATATAGTATATTATACTTCTTAACCACTCGCGGGGCGATTAGACATGCGTCTACCCCTAGGTTAATTAGTGCTGTAACACGATGTTTATGCACTATAATGTCTTTAATTAAGCGTTTCTCGACTCGGCGAGTATCCACTTAATAAGCTATAATAATTATACTATTACTAGTGTGGCTCGTTGCCTAGTAATAATCTAGTTTTTTAAATTATTACCCTTTATCTAAAGTTTTAGGCTAACTGGCGTTAGCTTCCTTAATCTAGTCCTGGACCTTAGATAGCTTAGAGACTCCCTTAATTTAGTGCTACTTATATTGCTATTAATACAGGGCGTAAGTCTCTCTAATCCTATTAGATTTGTATACTCCTTGATTCCCATGTTACAGGCAATTTAGAGTAAGGCATTCGTTCTAGGCTAATGTATTATGCCCTAAATAGCTATCTAAGGAGGCTGCCTCTTCCTGTAGGCTTAGGTATACGAAGCACTATAGGTTGTATTATTCTTACTTAATTAACAAGTAGTCCGCGTCTCTTCTTAGCTATATATTCCTTATTATCGTGCTAGTGTCGCGGGGGTCTAAGCCCTAAGGGAACTAGCCTGTTTCGAACTTCTATTACCTGTGTAGCTTATAGGTAATGTTAAAATATTAATGCTAACTATTCTATTTATAGTGCTTAGCCTAATAGGCTAAAAAGTGCTTATAGTAATTGTTAGACACGCTGCACTGGCTCTGCTTTAGCCTATAGTGTTCTAAACCTCCTGGAAAATAGGAGGCCCTAACTCTAGCCTTAGAGTGTTGTCGGCATCCTTTACGCGTGCATTGCCACTATTTGGCGTATTTATATCGTTCCTGTATCGTAATCTGGCGTAGGTATTGTTTTGGGCGCCCCTATAGTTTCTCTGCTAGCTAGTAGGCGTCCCATGCGTGTGCCCCTTAGACGATCACTTTTACCTTATACTAAGACAATTAATATAGCGCACTGCTGCGCATCCAGTAGGTGTCGTTAGCCAGTCTTTAGAAAATCTAGTACTTAGGAAGGGTCTTTCGTTCCTCTTTCTCTTTTATTAGCTCCAGGATCTCCTGCGTAAGGTCCACTCTATTAGCTTCTGCTAGCGTGAGGGTGGCTATAGCTACTTATAGGAGGTTAGTTGTATTAACCTTAGTCTCCTGATCGTTGCAGTCTTTAGCGAAGTAGCCTAGCTTACTACACTAGAGGCAGGCTTTATCTTTAAACCTCTATTCTTACTCTTCCTGCAAGATACTATTCTTGCCCTAGTAACTCTTCTTTAGTCTATACAGCTATTTTCCCTTGCCATTCTTCTTTTTGTACTATCAGGCTTTATTAGTTATAATAACATCTCCGTCCCGGTCTCTTCCTGCGGGCCTAGATTAATTCTCTTTTCTAGTAAGTAGCCTAGTATTATGCTATTTTTCTAGCTTGCGTTCGTATAGGCGATTATCTACTTTAATTATATCGTTAATAAGTTCTTCTAGGTCGTCTACTTTTCCTTAGTGGACTAATTCGTCTTTAACTAATTCTTTTAGTCCGTTGTAGTAGGCAATTATAAGTGGGGCTTCTCCCTATCCTTTAAGTTCTGCCATAATCTGTTTAAACTCTAGTGTATAGAGTACCGCTAATTTCTCCTGACGTAGGCGCTGGAGGCGTATTTTAGCTTAATGTCCTTTATTAATAGTGCTAAATATTCCTTTCACGGCCTTGTAAAAAGACTCCTAGTCCTTAAAAGCGTCTTTAGTGGCGTCTAAACTACAATCCTCTAATTTACTATTCTTAAGGAAATTATTAATTATTAGTCTAGCCTACGCGGCTGCCTTGTCTTACATGTTTATATAGGTAACTAGGATCTTATCTTATTCTATATTAAACTTTTCTAGGTTATAATAGATAAATAGTTCTATCTAGGTTAAGAACGTTCCTAGGTGACCCTTTCCTAAATAGGGTTCGGGCTTTAGGACCTTTAGTTAAGGTTTCGCATTTTCCTATTAGCTTATCTTTTCGCTTATCTAGTTAATAATTTCCTGTAACTAGGCTATCTAAGCCGCTTGTTCGATAACTATCTCTCTTAAGGTCTTTTCCTTAGGTGCTAGAGCTGCGGTGGTCGAACTAGGTCCTGCTATTATACTGTAGGGTAGTTAAAGTGTTATAAGGCTCTTACACCTTGTTCTAATTTAGGTTAGGGCGGTAAGGTATAGTAGTGCTTTACGGATTATTTAGTAGTACAAGTTAATGCGACACTTAGCGCGGCTAGATAATCTAATCTTATAATAAATAAAATAACTATTAGTCTATATAGGAGAGTAGTAGTAGTAGTATTGATTAACGTCCAGGAACATAATATTCTAGCCTCCCATGGGGCATGGGGACGTGCTAAGCTATATTTACAGAAAGCGTTTCGTGCCTGTCGGCTGGCTACCATCACAGTAGCCTTGTTGTACATAGCCCATCCTCCCTTTAATAGGTCTACCTGCTACTACAGGCACCTAGATACCTATAGTAGCCGGCCCTCATCTGTGAGGGTGTTGTTGTCCTGCCCCTCTCTCCCTCGCCCTTGTAGCTCTGCTCCCGTACTGTCTTCCTCCCCCTACCTCGTACGAAGTAGGACCTCGTACGAGTTAGCAAGCTACCTTGTACCTTAAGTAAAAACCTCGTAGGGGAAAACCTCAAGCTTGAACAAGTAGTAGTAGTCGCCTGAGCGGTACTTAGTTTGGGTGAAAGGTTTTAACCAAGTCTTAGCAGAGCGAAAACTCTGCATCTTGGCTTTTGGTCTCTTTATCGCAACAGCGCCAGCTTTTTGCGGATAAAGAACGTGATTCTAGTAATCAGCTTGTTCAGGCGAACAATTTCATACTACAGGAACCCCCCACACGGTCGTGTGGGTGGAATCACGATTTTGGTGTTCCTGTCTATATAGGAGAACGTACTCGCACAGAAGATATATAAGTTAACTACGAGGAAGGAAATAACAATAGGAAAGTTGCCATACTATATACTAGCCTATTCCTTCTTTATAGTCCCGCCAAGGCCCTGTAGTCCTAGGGACTACGGTAGTCCTATAGGACTTCCCTTTATGCGGGACTTCGTCACGTGACTGCTAACTAAGCTACCCCGCGCCCTGTTAGGTCCCGTTAACTCTGCTACTTCGTCAACAATTACTCTCTTAGCGTAATTATCTGGCTTCTTCATCCTTGTGGGGTTCATGGTCGTAACAAAGAAACTAAAATTTTAGAGTTACGGAGAGAATCTATCTTTACAACTATAGTTAAGGAAGTGTTTAAAAAGAATTAGTAGTTAAAAAATTATGTTACTTTAAACTTTCGTATTTTTCTTAATTTTCTTAGCAAAAAGCCGTGCACAGCGCCGTCGTGTGCACAGCGCCGTCAAGCTCGGTACGCCGGGATCTACGGTATGGGCCGCTCGCTTGTAATTCACGTTATCGTCATGGGTGCTGATGTTTTCCATCCAGGCATCCGATCTCGGGAAAGAAGCCCTAGTATCGCGTGCGCGTTGGGTTCTCGGGATGCGAACTTCATGAGATATCGTGGCTCGATGAGACTCCAGGCAGGACGCCAAGAAAAAATCGAGGACATGCAGAGCATAGCCACAGAGCTACTTGAAGCTTGGAGGCAGTCAAATGGCCAGCTTCAGGAGGACATTCTCTTCTATCGCGACGGGGTCAGCGAACCACAGTTTGCAGACTGCAAGAGACATGAGATTGCTGCTCTAAAAGAGGCATCATACGCTATTCTACGCCCTAGACAAAGATAGCACTTACAATACCGATAAAAAGCAAAGCGAGAATGGTAACCTTGAGCCAGGTCTACTAGTAGACAAAGTGGTTACCAATCGACTTCCGTACAATATCTTCCTACAGTCTCATCAGGCAATCCAAGGCACGGCCCGCTCAACACACTATCATGTCCTGGAAGACGAGATGGATCTAGGAACAACCGAGTCTCCTACTAAAAAAACCAACCTACTTACTGAACTGACCCATTTTCTTTGCTTCGCCTTCAGCCGCGCTACAAAGGGTGTGTCCTATGTTGCACCCGCATATATGGCTGACCGATTCCGTGAGCATGGTAATGTCTATCTGCGCGCCTGAAACGATCTTGAAAAGTGCCCTGCCCCCAATTTTAGTCTCACGAAAGAATAAAAGGCTTCGCTTTCTAAGGAAGAGATGGTAGTCGAGAAACAGAAGTTTGCGGTGCGACTGAACAAAGCCTTGGTGGAGCAAAATGGCTGGAAATAGGGGGCAAGGAAGAATCTGTGGCGTCAGAACCTTGACACTGGCATGTTCTGGTTGTAACTGCAGTGTTCACTGAAATGCTGTGAATTTCCAATATTTGTTACCCTCCCTCACTATTCCTTATACACTTTCGGGTCTTTCTTTTCTACGATTTTTGTTACCTTACGTTTTATTGCTTGCTAATTTCTCGCTATAAGCCTCCCAATCTCTAGGTACAATGTTGTCGTAAGACAATACGATCATATTGTCTGTTTCTGTTTCTTCATAGTATATGGTTTGTCTTATCATCTTGGATAGATCGTTTATTGTTCTTGCTTCAATAGTCCCGCGTCCTAGACTGCTAGGTTCTTCGGATTTTCATTGGTACCATATGACACTTCCATCGCCTTCCATAGACTTGGACTTCACTAATGATCTAAGTTATCGCGTCAAATTTTATATTAGAATTGATTTTACTTGCTCTAAAGGGTTCAGTGCGTGAAGGGCGTTGCTTTCTGATAGATATTAACGTCGTCAGATAATGGAAAAGGCGTCAATGCTTCGAAGATCTACTGGAATCCGCGGAGACATCCCAATATCACTTCCTCTTGACCAAGAGATTGTGAGGCGAAAGTCTCAGAAGCTCCGCTGGGTGGGGCGTACTGAGGAAGCAGTCAAGAGATTGGTAGAAGCGTACCATCATGCTGCCTTGTTGAGAAGCGGAAGTTCCACTATTAGGGCATTGCCGCGCCAAGTCCCCCTTCGGGTACCGTAACGCAGTCGAACACTGGCACAAGGTTCACTATTTGTTGTCGCGTATGTTGCAAGAACAACCGATCCACGCTGCCGACACTACTTGACCGTTTCGCATGAAGAAAAGTATATCATCCGTGTATTTAATTTACTGGAACCAATAAATACTAATTTCCCATTGTAGACATTCCTTTGCATCTTTCTCACATCAGTAATCGTGCTCAAGGAAATGATGTCACGGTAAGGAGCAATAGAAACAAAATTGAAGTATGGTACTACAATAGCTTCTGAATGAGTAAGAAGGTAGACCATGATTGGATAAGTATACACCACATCGATGGCCGTCGTCCAGCCTTTACAAAACAGGGTCACCAGCCCGATAAATAAAACAGTGAGGTAAATGATAGGAATAGTGAACAGAACGCAAGCTATGAAGCTGTCCTCACAGAGGAATACCATATATTAAGATAAGACGCTGAAAGGAGAGGCGCGTCGAACGGTAAGTGTTCGTACATGATTCCCAAGATTCCAGAAAGAGTTTCGTCGAAGGGTATAGGCGGTATGCGTTTACAGATGAAAAGACCGAACCAGAATCCCAAAGATAAGCGTGTCGACAGTATTCGTTCGTACTAAATTGAAAGTCTGAGACCAGGACCCTAGATACTGAAATGCGAACGGTATGTGTTCGTAATTAGATGTAAAGTGGAGAATGTTGGTAAGATACCGCAGTGAGAGGAAAGTCGAGCGGCCTGTGTCGTACATAATTAGGAAATGGACCGAAAAAGTCTATGAGGGGACCGTCAGACTCTCGCGGGCGGTGCCGACGCGCCGAGAGGTATCTGATGCTGGAGCCTCAGACCTGGCGGGAGGGCTCGGAAGGCTCGCCGGTTTCGACGTGCCAGTCCTTCTGCATGTAGATGCCGTGATCGGTGGAATCTCTCTGGTGATAGTGATGGCCCATGGGGCTCTCGCGTCCCTTGCCGTTGCCGAAGGTTCCGTGTTGCGGGTGGCACTTATCGGCGTATGGATTGGTGCTTGCAGTGGATGACCGGAAGAACTCGTCCTTGAAGAGGCGCTGGTGCGCATCGGGACCGCCGCTTGCGACATTCGTATCGCTGGCGAAAAGGCCAGCCCACATGGCGGAGAGTGGCAAGAAGATGCATATGATGGTCATGCTCTGGGAAGAGATCTCAGGCACCCTTTCGGTAAAGGTGAGGCTGGTGAAGATAGCTGGGAATGGTTAGCCCACGCTCAGTTTGACATGTAACAACGAAGGCTTACCTGGAATGACCATTGTCTGGCAGCCCATGATGAAAATGATCTGCATAGGACCGAACTGTGTCATTCGAAGCCTCTTACGCTCGAGCAGCGCATGGCCCAACTTGCATGTGAAGACAGCGCAATAGACCCAGACAGCGACCGCGAATGTGATTGTCGCGTGCTTGACAATGGGGCTATATTCAGTCATGTCTCCATCCTTCATTGTTTGAGCATTGCTGATGACGGTAATTGCAAACCGGTAGCCGACGGCAACAAGAGCGACGACAGAGGTAATCCCCATGATGATCAGTTTTTGTAGCGGCGAGGCGGTAACGCACGCGACCCAAACCTGAAAACTCAAAGAGGCCATGATAGCGATGACGAGCAGAAGCGTGATTGTACTCGAAACCACCATGGTACCTCGCTCAGTGTTGGTAACGTGGCTGAAGTCACTGGAGAGAAGGGCATATGGCTCATAGAATGGAGAAGTGAGCCAGACGCATTGGAGGATCGAGCGTATTGTGTTGAGAACAAGACAAAGCCCGTTAATGATGAATATTGAGGAATTCCTCTTCTCGCGTCGGGTGAGGAGGAGGAGAACGAGAAGTAAGGTGACGGATGCCCCGATTTGCGTAGCCCAATTAATGGCGACCCGAATACCGTACTGCCGGAAGTAGTCGACCTGGGCCATGCTTGCGTTGAACTGGTTGCCATCTGGGCCATACAGAACAAAGTCCTGTGTATAGGGGTTGTCGGGACGTGGAAGGGTCGACATGGTGTGTGTGCTCTCGCGGTGTGTCGAGGGGTGGAGTAGATGGAAGCTAATTGTACGTGCAAGTGTATCGTGTACCGGATCGGATAGACTATGCGGGGTGAGATCCAGAACGCCGGAATTAAGTCGAAGTTTGAAAGTGTGTAGAGAAGGTAGAAGACGATTCAAGTTCGGGAAGAAGCGATAGCTGAAAACCAGATAATATGCTATGGGTAGATCAGGCAAACGCCAAAGATAACAGGAAGCAGTATAATACTAATCGAGTAGTTGGCCAAGGTCGTCACACGAGACGACGGTGATAGTAGATAATAGAAGGTCGCACAACCAATTTATTTTCCGGTTAATACCACGCATGCGCAGCCAACTAATCCTCGGACCCCGATTCCTCACAGCGCGAACGTGAATAATGGTAAGCCATCACCATACCCTATGATTATTTTTTGCGGGATGTGACTCATGCTGTCGCAGACAACAATGCTAAGGGTCTCGAAGTGACGCTCGCTACGGCGAAATTTTCCACAGAACCCGCGCCTGTCTCTCACTAATTTTCATATTCGATGAAACTCACTGTATCTGCTGCTCGTGCGAGCCGCTTTCGGTGAGTCGAAGTGCGGTACGGATCTAGGTGGGCACTCTTAGTATTGTTCTCTTGATATTGTACTCAGCGTTGAAACGGGAAGCTAAGCGAGACGCGTAGACTCACACTGCGAAGGGAAAGTGAAGGCGATTATTCTAAGAGGCTTAGCTATAGCCGTGCATAAATTTCCTATGCTTAGTGAATTAGATGAATTCGTCGGAAAAGGATGAGTTCATTCACCACGGAAGATTCACAGAGGAGGTGAAGGGGCATGCACTAAGCCATTGGCGCTTAGCGCCTTCATCTAGCCGTGACATCAGCGCCTGGACAGGCACCTGCGACATAATGTTCACATGATCACGCGTGCATTTCGCCACATCGCGTCCCAACATGCCCTGGACTCTCAGCACCGAGAGCCAACAGAGCTATCCTGCGCCTCCGGGTGAGGCTCTTTACGTAGTTGCAGGCGATGCCGGCTTAACAGCAGCACGCGTCGCATCGAATGCGTCGCTCATTCTGGGTACACTGGGTATGCAATTGCCCGTTATATAGTGTTACGCGATGACTGACGAAACGCAGTTGTACACTCATATGGTGCGAAGCTGGAAGCCGGGAGCGAAGACCTGAGGGTCGTGCCGGCCGGTTCTACGCCAGCCAAGCTTCACCCAAATGGCGATGGCGATGGGCCTTCTGAAGAGCTGGTACTGCGAGCTAAGACGGACCAACGTGTGGAGACGATGATCCTCCGTGACCAGGACAGAATTCTCTCCGTAAACACACCGGGCTCTCTTACCCTGATATGGACTCCTCCGCAAGTGCAAGTTCACTCGTCTGAGAAGAAGGGGCAAAGTGAAGTCGCGGAGCTCGAGGCAGAGACCGAAGAAGATGAAGATGACGAAGAAGATCTCGATAACACCATCGTGCGGGGAGTCAGCAAATCACAAACGCGCTCAACGCCTCACCTTTCAGATGCACACTCCGAGGTCATACAAGAAACACCAACCGTGAATCGTATCGATGCCACGGCTTTTCCTACGCGAAAAGGTCACCCTGAACTGAGCAAGGAAACGTCCACAGCTACAGCCGTGGTATACTCGACCGCTCCCAATCAACAAAGCATTGTTAACGACCTGTCTTTGTCGGATGGAGCGTCTGAGGCGGAGAAGTCAGAGACCCCTGTTACGGCACCTCGAAGGTCCCGTCTCACCAAGGTGGACATCCCCAAGTCGAACTCAGCAGCCAAACGACCAAGCCCTGAGATGGAGACCCCGAACAGTCCGTCACCACGTACCTCGAAGCGCCGGAAAGTCGATAATACCGAAGCTGATGCGACTCCCGCACAACCCGTTCGTAAGACCGCCCCCAAGAACAAGAAGCAGCCAGCTATCAAGGCTGAGCCCACGCCATCGCGGAGCCAGAGCAGCACCCCGACATCTTCTGCAAACTCTGGCAAAAGCGCAGCAGCAGCCGTCGATAGTGGCTACGACGGACCCAAGCCACGCGTCGCCCTCAGCAACTCCTCTATCCAGCCGAATGGACCATTCAGCAAATTCCTCAAAAAGCACGGAGGCAGCATTGTCGAAGCGGTAGAAGGCGACTGCAACATCTTATGGTAAGTCATGCTCACACAACACCTTGCGTCACTCGCCACAGGCGACGACACAGCCGAGAGTGCTCCTGTACTAAAACCCCCACAGCGTCAAAGACGGCCCCATCCTCAAAACCCCCAAGCTCCTCCAAGCCGTCGCCCACGGCATCCCCGTCGTAATCGACAAATGGCTCCTCGACTCCGGAAAAGCGACCCACCTCCTTCCCCTCGACGCCTACATACCCCCTGACCTTGCCGCCGTGTGGAAAATCCCGCAGGACCGCTTATTGAAAGGGTACACGATTTACTTCACACCCACACTCAAGGCACACTACAAATCCGCTTTCACCGACATGGAGCAGCTCTGCAAAGCCGTCGGCGCCCGCCGTGTCGTAAGCAAGAAACCCGGCGGCAAGGATTTCGATGCTAAAATGATCTACTTGGCCGAGGCGAAGGGAGATCCGGATGTACCGGCGCTGCTGGAGTCGGGACATACGTGCTACTCGAAAGACTTTCTCACGCATAGTATTATTGTGGGTGATGTCGACCTGGGTAGTGATGAGTTCAAGGTACAGGCTGAGGAGGAGAAGTCTGCGAAGAAGAAGGGGAGGGCGCGCAACGGATGAGCGGTGGACGACGAACAAGTGTGCGGACAAGTTCAGAATATGGGGTGCTGATGATGGGTAATGCGGCGCTTGAGCGTTCGGTGGCAGGCTGTCTATGCGTCACCGCGTATTGCTTCGGGCGACGCATTAGTGGACGGCAGGCGGAGATATATTAACGAGCGACACGGCATTTCGGGACATTTCGGAGCATAGCGAGCATTGTACGATTTGTACGATGGGACGGATACTGTATGACGGCGATACCAGATTTCGTATGACATGGTTTTCGGTCTTCGTATGTAGCATAGCGAGCATTCCCAGCAATCATCTTTCCATACTAACGCCGCAGCATCCGCCGGCCTACGTGTACTGTCTAACATATAGATGGAACATGTATTCACACATCAGACGAAGCTCAAAGCCTATATACTCCTTGTACCATGCCTAAACGCCACAAATGCACTCATATCACCATGCCGCGGCAAAGACGCCCACCGCCCCACCAGCTCTATCCGCATCCCTAGTTTCCTACTCAAACGCCATCTTCTGCTCGCTGCTGAACGTCCTCAGCATGCCCATGCCCTCGCGAACCCGCTGCTTGCGTCCCCAGATCTCCATCCCCCAGTCGAACATCTGCCAGCACCAGCCACCCGCCACCATAACGCCGCTGATCACATTGACCAGGCGCACGAGCAGCGGGAAGAAGCCGCCCCACTCCTCGGCCACCGTCAGCGTGATGGGCTCGATGTCAAACTTTACAAAGATGCCGGGGATGTAGTTCTCCGCGACCTTGTGTGATTGCGAGGTTACAGCGTACTGGTTCGTCTTTACGGCGTGGGAGGAGTGGAAGACGGATTTGGCGGGGTGGTCGGTGTCACGGTTTACGGCTTCGAGGAGGGGCAGGAGCGAGGAGTCGTCGGTATAGATGGTGGGCACGATGGAGATGTAGTATTGGAATTTGTAGAAGTGCTCTTCGGTTGTGGCGACGGTGTTGTCGAGGGGGTTGACAAGGGAGGGGTAGTAGGGGCCGAAGGAGAGTTCTTGGATGTGGTGCGAAAAGTTGAAGCCTGTGAAGTTGGTCAGCTCATGTACGTCTGTGGTCGTTACAGTGCCGAGCGGGGAATGTGAGCACTGTGCTATTTGATCAAGCGCAACACGGTTCCGACGTCCTGGCTACCTGGTGTAGATGAGAGTGGGTGTAGAACGTACGTCCGTGGTCCAGATGCTGGCCAAACTCCCGGTATCCGTGGCCGCGCGCAGTGATGTGGAAGTCGCCTTGCACCTTGTTGCCATCCAAACTGCCGAAAATACGACATGCGTCGCCCTGGCCGCGCAGTCGCGGGGTCTTGGGAAACTTCTTTTTCTTCTTTGCGAGACCAAGCTGGTCATGCACATCCTGCAAGTCTTCCAACCCTGGCAAGCCATATTCGCCTTGACCTAGAGTATGCTTTCCCTTGCCCCACTGACCGAAGTACGTGGGGTCTTTCCGCAGCAAGTCGCCCGCGAGTGTCCTGTCGCCCGCCGCATCCTGCATATTGACATGTAGGTCTGCGCAGCTCATTGCGACGACGATATCGATGTTTATTTGCATATCGTGGGAGACGCCTTTCTCGACGGAGAATGTTTGCGTAGTTTGGCCGGTCCACCAGCGCGTTATCTCGGACCAGGAGAGGTAGACGCATGTTATGAGGAGCAGGGCGGTCCAGGAGGAGGAATCGCGGCCGCGGGTGAGGTACGTCTTCTTGGTTTTGGCTGGGACGTGTTAGTAACTGTCGCATCTGGTACTCATGCCTTTGATTGCACTCTTGCAATACGCTTGACCGGCACTTGCAAAGTACAATTGCCACCATATAGTCCCGAAGATTGTAAACGAAAACCAAACTTACGGAAAGCATCGAAGCTCGCAATTCCACCCTTGGAAGCTCCAAATGCATCCTCGTCGAGGCCGCTTTCCGTGAAGCCGTTCATGGTGCCAACAATTGGCGCGTCGCGCAGGAAGGGCACAGCAGGCCCGGTGCGACTCGTAGAGACAAGTCAAAAGGAGAGTGGGTGAAGCTGGTAAGGTAAGGGAGCGACGACTAGTGTGTGGTGTTCGTATGGTATGCACTTGATCGAAAGGACACGGGTAGTTTCAGCCCTAAGAGACAGCACGGACCACACCATCGCGGAGGTGTGAGAGCTTCGCCGCAAACGTCGGCTTTCCATCTACGACTCCATTAGGAGTAACCTCTATATCTATGAATTCACTTAATGCACGGAGAGCGAATGTCATCAGGCGCTGTAAGTCGTAGGCACTGGGTTCAACGTCATCAAATGGATTTCCAGTTCCGCTGCTTCAACCTCGGAACCGTTCGTCTCTCAGCAAATCAATAATTATTTCTACATCAATTTAAAAGCATTCAAGCAGTTGTGAGAGAACCCTGTTTCAAATATGAAGAACAGCCAGTATATCTGATGGCTTTGAGATGGGCGGCCTTCAATCGGGTCCACGGGTAGCTCTTGTCCACGGTACACGCTTCACCGAATCCAGAAGTGACAACCCATTCAGAGTTCACTCACACACCTTTGCCCTTCACATCCTGCCATAATAATTTTAAACGTGTCTTCTCCTCACATCAACGCAGATCCGCTGTCCCCGTTCACAGCCTCATTCCTACGTATTTACCTTACCCGCACCCCATTCGCCATGTCCGACCATCATGTCGAATATTCTTGCCATGCCTATCGTGTACGCCCGGACGAGATCATGCAGGAAGGCTTCATCAGAGACGCTGCCAAATTGTTCTCCTCGGAGTATGGCGTCTGGGGTCGTCATGCAGCGCAAAAGGTGGGCCCATCCTTCCATCACGATCGACGCGTCCGAATGAACCATGATCGCCTGAGAAAGGAGTGCGTCCCCGATGGATGTGAGAACATCTACGTTATTGCATTTGGTCACGAGCAAGACCATCTAGCCGGCTTCGCTTTCAAAACCCGCTTAGCCGGACACGCTTTCGCGACCTGCTGGAAATCTGGAGGAAAGACGGTATGTTGGGTTACGCAGCTGTGCGTGAAAAAAGCGCACAGAAAACGCGGTCTAGCTACGGAGGTAAGTGAACATCTCCAAGTCATAGCCGAGCCTGGTAGTACACGGGTCAGTTACTGACAACTGATATCACTATCAGATCTTACGCAGGGTCAAAGACAAAGTTGGTGGAGCCGACTTCTTCGGTATCCTCGGCTCCCATCCTGCCGCCATCATGGGCGCCTGCCGCGCCTTCGGGGACGGCATCAACTCGTTACACCAGGACATCTCACGGGACGACGCTGAAACCATCATGCGTAGTTCGCCCGTGAGTTATGTCAGGAATGCCCAATTGAAGGGCTGGCTGTTCTCAGAGGATGGCGATGACCGGACTTCTGATCATAGCGGTTGCTGTGCATTCACCAATTTCTGGGTCGACCACACGGAGCCAGAAAGAGTTCTGGAAAATCTACGCGGCTCGCCTTCAGCCGTCTCACAAGTGCTAGTTAAGTGGCCATTAGGCGAGCTACCCGATGGATGCGAATTTCTCGTGTTGATCAAGAACAAAGATGCTTCAAGTCCGCCCCAGCATGCGAAATCTGCCAATAAGTTGTTGTTAAGACCCTGTGTGGGTACTTATGAGTCACTAGTAGGTAGGGAATAGAAAGAACACGCTGAGCAACGCTAAACAACGCACGCTGGGTAATTCGACATTCACACGTCCGGTAGCGAACATCACGATGGAATATATGTTCGCAGCGCAGTGAAAACTCTTCCTGCATTCTTCACAACTCCTCGTACCTCGCACAAAGTCACCGGGCAAGGAGATTGACATGGACCCTCTCGAAGAGGGGAGCTAGGTATGGGCTGATTTCAATGACGGAAATTCTCTCAATACCACTTTATGGGGGTTTTTTTTTAAAATAGGCTATCCATAAGCAAGAACTTCTTCTGGATCTCCATTCAGGGGTACCTTGAATCATCTATTCACACCTTGTATGCAGCAATAACTCCTTCTACTCGTGGGTATTCCGCAAATCTGGCACATTAATGCTCGTGATGCTGTTTAGCACGCGTCTCATCCCAAGGATAAAATTTCCGAATGAACGCAATGTCTTTCGGCGATACACGGGTCCGTCGCGGAATATACCAGTCTCCCGCCGGTACGATATGGCCCCTATTATCCTTCCGGGTCTTGATAAGAATAGCTTCGTCCAAGGTGGCATCTTCCTCGCGTACGTCACTACCTGCCATGGACGGATACATCATGATGGAGTCGATATCAAAGCCGTCAGGGCCATCTAGGACTGGTTTGGTCTCGCAGTTAAGTCCATCACCTTTAACTAGATTATAAAATCTGTCAAACACGCTCACCATTACTGGGTCCTTGCCTACTGTAGCTAGCGCTCGGTGAGTTGAACTGCTCAACGACCTTATAATCCTCGCACAAGATGACTAAGGCTTCCGGGTATTCGATTTTGCGTGCTTCTGCCAGACTGTTTGCTGCTTCTTCCAAGCCGTCGAGCCTTTCGTCACAGCGGAACTCGACATACTCGTCACGGTCCCATCGTTGAAACTTGTGCGCCATACGGAAGACTATGGCGGAGCGTTAGCGAGAACAAGATATCCTGAATGGATATAATACCGACCATGACCGAATTCATGTGCGATATGGCAGGCGTCGCGAGATCGCTGACATGCATGAAGTGCCTCCCTGCATCTTCGCCAGTCCTCCGAGGTGCATACCCTTGCGAGGCCTGTGCCGCATTCCCTGCCATCTTGACGTTATCCAGCCAATGTATCGCCAGCGTGTCCTTGGGATACTTGGCCGCGTTCCACTCACATTTCAGGTCGGTCTCCTCGTTATAAGCAATGTTCTCGGGATCGTAGGTGTAGCGCGTACAACAGTGCTCTTCGGGATTTTTAGGCCTCACGAACATGATACTGTGGTAGGCTGCACGGTCTCCCCTACCACCGAGGCCAATGAACCAGATCTGGATACCGGTGCTGATCAAGCAGGTTTCTTTCTCGGCGCACTCGTACGAGCGCTGGTCGACGTAACAGAAGGGGATTCGGCGGAGGGGGCCTTCGCCGACGGAGAAGAGTGCTTGGCGATAGGGCCAGACCGTTACGGCGAGATCGAAATCACTGCCCGATGTGATCACTGGCAAGCGGACATCAGCATGAATCGCTCTGGAAGTGGATGATGGGCGCCTCGATGCTACTTACTCTCTGCATACCGCTTTTGGATACCGCTGGACTCAGCGGAAATATTGGATGTGGCAGTTGTATTGGACATATTCTTGCCGAAGCCAGAATCCAGGATGATATTCAAGTTCCAGGCTAATACATGTTGCACTGCAACAATGCATGCCAACACAATCGTACGAAGCTTCATACTTACCGTCTTCTTCGAGTACGGTTGCAGAACCCAAAAATTCTAGTGGGTGTATGGGGAGCTGGACGGGTGACTGATAATGCGAGATTCGAGATACTTCGGGTGATGGGAAACATGATGCGGGAAGAGGTATCAATGTGCAAGGACATACACGAGCACGATACACCGCGCTCGTGCCCAATCTCTCACGCACTTCTCAACTTGTGGTAGTATGAAAACTATCCTTTAAACCATGCCCTTGCACAGTCTTCCTATCCAGAGCACTTGCAATTTGGCTTGACGTTGAAATTTGGAGAAGCTACCTAACACTCATGCCTTCACAGATCCATTCACCACTTCTCCACGAATCGCTCGCAGTCTCACGGATCAACCCCCTCGAACCCGTCGACAACAGAAAATAAAAACACAGGTCCAGGTCTAACGCCCTCTTATGAGTTCTCCCAAGCTATACGCAAGGCGCTTCTACATAGCCCCTCCGATGTCAGAGTATCTCACATCCACCTCACGCCCTCACGTAAGCTCTACTTCCTCGCTGCCCAGAGGTTAGTTACATCGAGGGCTATCCTTCCCTACACTATCGAGCTACACCACCTCAATCGGACCAAGCAATACTCCCTTCCACGGTCTGCAAACCCAGGGTACTAAAACGTACTTGTACCAAGTACGATTACTTCAATAAGAAGCACATGAAACTCTTCCAAGCAGCACGCGAAGCATCAAGACACCTCCCTACTATTCCTGCTCAGCGTGCAAGAAAACTGGACTAAGCCAGGAGAAACCCCAGGTGTAGATAACAATATCTGATATTCGAAAGGAAAAGTAGGGGTTGTGCGTGCGCTGAAGATGGACCAGGGGCTGGGGTAATATTGTACGGGGACGAGGTTTAAGTAGTAAGGGAAATGGTGGATTTCTTCGATTTGGGGTTTTGGGTTGTTGGTCAGCTGTTCTGGTGATGATGTATTGAGACTGTCTCACCGATGCGTCGCGGTACCCTCTAGGTGTGCTATTAGGGCAGGGGAGCGCTCTGGGTAGCGGGTGCGTAACGTCCATGTGTAAATGCGCCTTAGGCACACTAAGGGAACACCGAGATAGACAGATCCGTATCTGGGTGTTTTAAACCGAGGCGCGTGGCGGACCCTTGGGCTTTGATTCATACTTGATCGGCGCAATAAATGGACAATCGCACGGCCGGCATACAGTGAATCAAAAGATGGTGAATTGAATTGTGCCGATGGACATGGCAAGCTCTGTAGAGTACGTATAGCCGTGGAAAAGATCACATTGTACATCTGCCTACACCGCCACAACCCACAAAGTCCGTATCCCAATGCAGACTCATCATTCGTGTACAACCCACGCAGCCCATACCATCCAAAGATAACCGCATCCCAGCCATTCCATGCGGCCGTAAACAGTAAGAGAGAGAGAGAGAGAGAGAGAGAGAGAGAGAAACAAGTTAGAAAAAAAAAGAAAATGGGTATCTCGAGCTCAGACGGCAAAATGGGAACGTATCAGAAAGCGTCTCACGGAGCGCTCCCACCGCCCACAGCTCCCGATAACGCCCCTCACGCCGTCGCGCTCAAGAGTGAACAGATTAGCCAAAAATGCACGACGCCCCAACGCCTTCCATATGTCGTAGCCGTGACCTCGGAAGTCCCCTTCTATTCCGCCATGACCAGATACTGCCGTGCCTCATAGCATATCGTGTGTCGATGGAAGCATTTATAGCTCCATCCGCTCCGTGATGCCCTCACTCCAGGCGCGTACGTTGCTCTTCTCGCGGGAGAAACTCTTCTCATGACTGTTATCCCGCGACATCTCGCGCTCTTTCAAGCTCTCCACATCACTGTCATCATCGCTGGACCAGTACTCGACGCCCATGCTCGCCTCGCGAACGGCCTCCCACTCGTCTTCATCAGCGTCGACGATCTCGCCGGGGTGATCGATGACCATGTTGTCCAACTCGTCACTCTCTCCGTACTCTTCCAGTCCCTTCTTGGCGCGGTCACCAAGCCAATACTCCGCGCGCTTCCTACTTCCCGCGTTGGAGCTGGTCTCGAACTGGGCTTGCTTGAAGCGGGTGATGAGCGAGGTGGGAACGCATGGCGAGTTGGAAAGCGCCGAGATACCACGGAGATAAAAATAGCACACGCGCTTGCGCTCCTTGTTGTAGAGGAAGCAATGGTGGCTCCAGATGGCGCCATCGTCGGCGAACGGGTCGTCTGAGGGCTCCCAGGCGTAGTACTCGCAGTTGGTCATGTCCATCTCGCTGTCCAGGAGCTGCCATGAGCGCGGGCTCCATATCGGCGAGCCGAGTGGGGTCAGGGCTCCAGCGGGCAACCCTGCGCTGTAGACTTGCGGACGGAGGTAGTACATGGTTGTGTCCACTCTGTGCATGAACGACTTGCGGGTTTCACGGCGGAACTCATCGGGGTTCAGCGTGTTCGCGAAGTCGTAGTCAATGTGCGTCGCGTTGAGCGTCGCAATCAGGTATGCGAAGGTGTGACGGTTTGCGGGCTCGTTGAAGCTGCCGAAGGGCGTCTCGCGGGCGATATTGAGCTCGTCGGAGAAGTGCGCGGCGGAGCGCTGGGGAAGCTGGGCGACTGCCTCGAGCAGCTCCTGGTGGCGCTCTTCGAGGGTGCGCTCGATGCGCTTGTACAGCTTCTTGTCGCTGCCTGCCGCCTTGATGGTCCATACGTCGCAGCCTCCGATCACGGCCGAATCAGGGGTGTCGAAGTTGAGGGCGAGGTTGACCTGGTGAATGGTAAGCAATTGTCGCATATGCGATGCGCAGTCCGATGATGCTCACCTCGTGGAGGGCGCAAAGGTCAAGGTACTATCAACACGTCAGCTGCTTCCTCACCGCTTATCGCATCCCCTACTCACCTTCATCGTGTCGTCTCTAGGCCTTATTCTGTTCTTTCTGGGTGAATATCGGTGTCGCGTACGACCTCGCGACCTCTACTGACGAATTTCTGGGTCAGCGCAAGCCGGGCGCTCGCTATCGGTGTCCTTTGTTTCGGTGGGGTGGACCTGCGTGAGCCGACACAACGCGTACACACTGCTCTAGGCTGGCTGCGGAGAGTAGAATGTGCTTGTTGTACGGCCAGACGGACGTCTAGCAGGCGCGAGGCATGTGGGAGCGGTTATCGTCGTAAAAGTGGGCGGTCAGTGGTGTGAGGAGCAGCTGCGGAGGTGGTGATGCAGGTGTTGGCAGGCCAGCTAGCGGGTCGTGCTGGGCCCCGCTTCCGGATTGGCTGGACCCTGCAACCACTGATGCGACGACAGTGTGCCGGCTGGGGCAGATGCGAGAGGCTATTCGGTGCTCGACGAGTACGTCAGTCGCTATCTTCCATGGTCAGTATCGCCGGCACCGGACGGTGCGGGCTGACGTTTGACAAGCCTGGTCGGCAGTGTCTCTTGGGACGCACCGGGACGATAGGTGGAGATGATGGATCGTGCTGTTCATCTGTATGTTGTAGAGCATTTGTTGTAGAGCATCTGTTGTAGAGGAACAACGTTAGTGCATTGCAATGGTCATCAAGCAGGTCTCAAGTCTAGGTTGCAAGTCTCGATGTCATGACATGAAGATCACGTTCGAGC
The DNA here is from genome assembly GCA_010015655.1 of Bimuria novae-zelandiae CBS 107.79. Lineage (NCBI taxonomy): Eukaryota > Fungi > Ascomycota > Dothideomycetes > Pleosporales > Didymosphaeriaceae > Bimuria > Bimuria novae-zelandiae. The sequence continues at coordinate 708,760 of ML976686.1, forward strand.
CTCATAGAACCGCTGTGCTTGTTTCAAACCTGGCAGTCGCGACCACAGTCGCCAGCCGTAGGTGTATCATTAGTAGGTAGAGTACATCCATCGCTACTCGCTCATCAAGGCAAGGTAGCAGATGGTGCGTTCTCCAAACGTCCCGTGAACCCGCGCTTCGAATGCTTGTTGCTTTCGTTCCGGGCCCGTCCTTGACAGAATGTGTTTAGCCAAGTTAATGCCGCCATCGGCACAAGTGGTATACCGCATGATCCTTGCGCCGTTCGCCAAACGCCTCGAATGCAATCCGTTCAGGTTACACCACCTAGCAGCGCCGCTCAGTACATGCCGCTCTCTCTTAGCCGGTGCTTGAACTCATCCGCGTCCTGTGCAGCAAGAGGATGGTATTAGCATATGTCTTCAGTGGAATTGCAGAATGTAGTGCGGCTCTTCGAGTGGTCGGTGGGGCGTAGTGTGCACACTGACTAGTACACTACATGATCTTGGTCACAATGTCGTCCTCGGCCTGACACAAACACAGCGTCAGCAACCGAGCTTCAGTGGTTGGGGGAGGGGCCGTGGCATGGGATCGAGGCAGGCACGACTCACCTCCATATCCTCCAGACTGTCTTGCTGCCCGATGCACCTCAGCACGTTCTTCTTACTGCTCTCTTGCAGTTCGCCGGCTAGCAGGAGCTCGTCGAGGATGAAGTAGGCCTTCTGGAAGTTGAAGATGATGTCCAGCTCGCAGACGTTGCCGTAGTACTTGTCCATCTGCTCGACATAACGGTGGACGATTTCGAGGGCGAGAAGCTCGTTGTCGGTAGCATCACATCCCGCGATGAAGAAGAGGGAGGCGTATCGGCGGTAAACAACCTTGGTGTCTACGCTGCCTATCAGCTTTGCGCTGGAACGCCTGCTATGCTCACCGACCTTTGTACTCAAGGAAGTTGCACATGCGGGTTCGACGGGCGAGCACGAGCTGCGCGACGTCTTTTACGATCTTGGCCTTGTCCTTGGGTGCCAGTGTGGTGAACCACTTGGCCAGCCGCTGCTGTGGTTTAGCATGGGTAGTCACACAGAGCCTCAGCGACGACGACGTACGACTTTGCCCTGCCGTGAGAGCAAGATGAGGTATCTGTATGCATTAGCCTCACGTGTGCCGTATTGCTGGACAGGCGAGCTCACTTGATGGCCATGGTGTGTTGGGAGTTATGGAAGTGTGCAGTGGCCAGTAGAAAAACGGAGGTTCGGGCCTCTCACAGACCAACCACCCCGCGCAAACGTCAAAGCGCTCTCGATGCAACCCCGCCAACCACTCACCCGTACATCATAATCACTACTGCCTATTAAGACAACGATTAGTTTTTCGTGAAGATATTTCTCTCTTCCAAGGTTCAAGGGCAGTCACGCGACACGATTTATCACACGATTGCGACCAGCTTGCCACTTCGCGCCTGCTTACAAACATCACCGCAACCTTGCGACCGCGACCGCGACCGCGACCGCAACCACGACCACAGGTCCTCTTTTATTCTCTACCTGGTTGTCTCGATACCGAACATTGAGTCATAAGAGTTCGAAAAGACAGCAGAGACTCGCTTGAGATCTCCCAGGCACGCACGATGAAGCTCATATTATCCACATCGTAGGTCCACAACTCCCTCTATCCACGCTTCACTCACAGTCCCAGAAATATCATGTCCGGAGGCCCCTCCGTGATACGGCGACATTTCTTCGAGAAGTCGAACACAGAACTCACCTCCTCCCTCCGCGCAAACTTCACCGCCCACCAATCCTCGCCTCCCACACCCACCACCACCACCAGCTCCACATCACCAAGACCAAAACCACCCTTCAAGTCGTGGACAAAACAGCAAGACAACACGCTATGGATACCCACACACAGCCCGTCACCGCTCTCCGAACCCCGCGAATCCTACGACATCACAGTCAAGCTGTTTTACCTACCGAACGTACCCGCAGATACCCGCTGCCTCCAGACGCGAGAAGCCATCAACCTCGTCCTCAAAGAACTCGGCACCTCCTCCATCGACCTGCTCATCGTCTCCTTCCCCGGCATATCCTTCGACGCCGACGACGAAGAGTCTGACCTCGAGGACCCATCATCCGCGCCTCCCTCCGACACCGACGCCGCCGACGCAGACGGCGCCCCTGAAGACATCGAGACCATCGCAACCACATGGCACACTCTAGAAAAGTTGCACGAAGAAGGGCTGGTGAGTAAGCTCGGCATCGCGGAGTTTGGGTGCAGTAGGTTGGAGAGGTTTTTAGGGGAGGTGAAAGTTAAGCCGAGCGTGAACCAGATCAACGTTAGGGACTGTTGCGTTGTGCCGAAGCCGCTGATCTTGTATGCGAAACATCATAAGATTGAGCTGTTGACGCATAATGACTGCACGAATGTGCTGCCGAGGGGGACGCTGAGGGATATACTAGGGTCGGGGGAGAAGGGCGCGGGTGTGCTTGCGGGGGAGGAGGACGACGACGACGACGGAGAGAAATTAAAGGGGGAGGTGATGCCGCAATGGGTGGTCAAGTACACTGCTGTGGTCAAGGATCGCGGCGTGGTGGAGAGTAAGGGGTATTTTGCGGTGGCGGAGTTGAAGGGGTAAGAGTCTACCTCTCTCTACCTCTGGCATCAATCCAAGACCATGACTTCCATTACAAAGGCTGTTGCTCAGCATCTCAGTCTCACTGAAGCTTTGAGTTGGAATCTCCTGGGTGCTACCCACCTCGTGGAAACCTACATGATGACCCCTCTACTCGACACTCCAACCCATCCACCCACCCCAACACTCCACGCACCTCCCCCACCTTTCCCCTTGTCTCATCACTTCACTACCACAGCACCAGCACCGCCCCTCCTCCACACTCTCCACACCCCAGGGAAAGCCTTCCAAATCAACATCCCCTTCTCCACCTCCTACAACACTGCCCGGAGGGCTCGGATACGGCGTCGGAAGATACCCTCTCTTAACCCCAGTGACAGAGTCTGAACGTACCCCTCCTCTCGCTCGCTCCGTCTCAGTCAGCTGTGCAGTGTCTGAGCTGGGACGGGGGGTGAAGGTCATGGAGGGATGTTGAGCCAGGCCTGAGAGTTTGTTGGTGGGAGGGATGGGGGGTGGCGGCCTTTGCGGTGGTGGTGGTGATCTTTGGGGTACTGGTTCTGGTTTTATGGGGAGAGAGTTGTGTGGTACTGCTCTGTGTGTTTCCAAAGCGTGGGGTGTCTGCCGCGGCGCCGTTATGCTTAGCAGGCCAGCCGACTCGAGGGTCTGGATCGTACTGCATGGTGGCGGTTTGTTGTGCGTGACGACCTGCTTTGGATGCGGTTTCTTTTTTGAATTCGATTTCTTCGTCAACTTCATCATATCTGGTGGTAAACTTCGTGGATCCGGCTTTGGTGTATAGTATATGCTTATAGGGAGGACATTTTTGACATTTGGAGATGGTGTGTTGGTGGGTGGATAGTTTAATTGAAGGTTGGTGATGGGCAGGTGGAATGTGGAACTCAAGAGGCGTCACGATGGCTGTGCTGAGATGATTTGTGTCTGTGTTGGTGAGGTGGGAGGAGAATGCGTGTTGGTGGCGCGAGTGAGGGAGAGGCGGCGCAGCGCGTAGAAGTCGACACTTGAAAGGGATACATACAACTGCAGTCATCGCACGAAGGAGCTTACACATGCAAGAGTTCGGGAGGTGTATAAAGGACTATGCTTGGCCGAGAAGCCGTGACGATCGCAGATATCGTCCAGCACAACACCCACGGTGAAGTGAATTAGCTTCTTACCTCCTTCCCAACCCTCAACACCTCCCGCCTATACTTCGGCAACCCCTCCTCCTTTACCGGATACCTCGCCACATCCCTATTCACCCTTAAAATCGCCTCCCTCGCCCCCTCCCACGCCCTCCTCTTCCCCGTCTCAAAGACCCGAAACGCATGCGCCGTTTCCACCCCATGATTCATAACCCAACTCAACCTCGGCTCCCTAATCCAAAACTACTACCCTTTCTAGCCCTACCCGAGGTTCTCCATACCCGTGCCCGCCGCCTCGTGCAAAAAACCCTGGAATTCCCAGCTTTTGACCATGCTCCTGTCGAAGCTGCCGGGGGTGGTGTCGGCAGCGTAGCGCGCCGCGAGCCACGCGTGGTGTGCGTCGACGGCGGATTCCATTTGGGTGAGGGAGGGGAGAGGGTGTGCGTGCCGGAAGATGTTGGAGACGGCCATGGCTTGGACGTCGTTGAAGGAGAAGCCGTTGTTTTTTGCCGTAGGCGGAGTGGCAGAGGAGTGCCATTGAGTCGGCGTATTGGGGTGGGAAGATGTTGCGCCAGAGACGAAGTAGTTCAGGGCCCGAGTAATTGGGCGGACGGCTGCTGGACAGGAAGGGGGCGACGGTGAGGTCGGCGGTGTAGCCTGTTGCGCAGACGACGGCGTCGATGTCGTCGAGGACGCTGCCGTCGGTGAACTCTATGCTGCGGGGGCCGAGGAAGCGTTTTATGCCATGGAGAGAGGTGAGTCGGCCGGCTTGAAGGAGCGGGATTATCGTGTCGCTGGCTCCGGGGGGGACTGAGCAGGATGCTGGGCGCAGGTAGGATGCGCCAGGCTGGGTCCAGGACCTCCCAGCTCTTGCGTATGAGGTAGTCAATGGCTTTGTCGCTGAGCCATTGAGTCACGCCGGGGAGGTATCGCTGCAGAAGAAAGCCTGTTCGACGTCTTCGCCAGCTCAGGAGTAGGTCTGCTGGTGTCTTGTCGCGCCACGTGGGGAATATGTACATGCCACGACGATGGGATAAGTACATGTTAGCAGCGTGGGAAATAATGTTATTGATCACGTCTGTTGCGGTACTGGACATGCCGACCATGACGACGTTCTTTCCCTTGTACTTCTCCACGCTGGTGGTTCAGTGAGCCTGGCATGTCCGGTTATTTCATTAGGAGAATGACTTACTCTTCCGGTCTGAATTGTTGCGCATGCATAAGAATATCCTCGAACTTTTCTTTGCACTCGAATTTAGGCATTTCAGGATATGTCTGGTAGCCGTGACAGAGGGCTAATTTATCGAATTCCTCCACTCTAGGTACCCCGTTGACTGTGACTTCCACACGCCATTTTGTGTCATTGTCGTTGCGGCTTACCTTCTTCAGTGACGCTTCAGTGACGCATCGAATACGATGTCTTTCAGTAGGTCGAAATGCTTCGCGTAAGATTCCATGTATTCCTGAAACTGCGCTTGCTATTGACTCGCCGTAAGTGAACGCCAAACAGCAGACTTGCAGGTAGATACGAACCGTGAGATGGGGTGGATAGTCTGACAGTCTCATCAGCAAGCAAATTCTCCCAATACTAAGATCTGAAATAACTTACGATCTGGCATTGGAAAATCCGACATGCCGCAAGTGTACTTGCTTATCAAAGCTCTCGTAGCTAGAAGCACCCGAATCAGCTCATACACATCCCAGCAGAACTACCAACTCACAAGGAAGAGCAGTAGTCATGGAAGGATCTTTCGTATACGCCCACAACCCGCCGACTTGCTTTCGCCGCTTAAAGCACGGTAACCTTGAACCCATCTTCACATAGAGTCTTGAGCATCGACAAACCGCAAGCTCCTGTACCACTAGCGATCAGCCAACTGGCTTGTACAGCACAGCAGTGCGCAATATCAAACGTCGTGCTTAAAGAGTGATGAGCACGAAGGAATTCACCCGCCTGCGTGCGGCCCTCCAGTTCTCGCAAGACATGCTCAAAGGAGTTGCCAAGCTGACGGTGCTGACTGGGACACCTGGTCGAGGGCAACTGTTAGTGCTTATTGACCAATCACTTTTGGGGGCTAAAAGCCACCCTCACTCACCCTATCGCGTGTATGCACAGTTGTGCGAAAACAGACCACCCACATTGTTCCGAAACAAAGTGGAACATTGCAAGGTTGGGTGCAGCCCGCCGTTGTGTTGCCTAAGCTGGAACCTACCGTACTCAAACCGTTGCCCCATTGCTGGAGTCTCGGTACGAGGGACATGAAAGGATGAACAAAAGGGTGATCGGTGCAAAGAATATGCATTGACACCCGTCCGAAGCGAGGAAAGAACAATGAGACGTCTGCATTACCGCCTCACATCGCTATCTGACAAGTGGGCGGTGTGAACAGAGCCCGGAAAATTACTCCAGGACTAGACCCAAATTCATGCTGTTTATATCAGCTGCAAATCAACCATGTCGAGCGAGTTTTGATCCCCATTAATTGGATTCGCAATTGGAAACACTTCATCTACTGTTTCTCCCTCCCAATCTTCCTCTTTCTCAACCTTTGGATAGGTAAACCGTCGGCGCCATTCATACGGCGAATCAGCCGAGGGTTGGCTTACTGACAGCTTGATCCCTCTCTTTTTGTGCAATTCGTCCCAGACAGGGTCGGGAGCTAGCTCGAGCCACCATACATCATGGATTGTCTTACCAATGATGTGGTGTAACTTTCTTGCTGGGCTCATGTACATGAACATTTGATGGGTCTCGCGAGCCCAAAGTACAATATTCTCCAATTTGGAGAAGTGCCTGGCGTTTAAGCAGATGCCAGCGCACCCATTTGTTGACCCGACTGTCGCAGTCGACAACCTCGAGTCGCTTGATGCTGCGCGGTAAATTTAGAGTTCGCAAAAAGCTCTCGGCAAAGAGTGCTTCTATATGTAGGACAAGTTGTTTGATGTAGGGTGCGAACGTAAATTTTCTCCAAGGAGCCAGATCGTGAACGGCTGGGCAGCAAACAATACTTCTGATAGGGAAGACTCCAGTCGGTATGGGCCGGGGCTGCAGTCGCGGTATACTTACCCCAATGTTTAACCCCTCATATCTTGACTGGTAATAAGCTTTGTCGACCACAAGTTCTCGCAGACTTCTGAGACGGTGTTCTGTACTAAGCTCAAGCATATTCTTGAGGTGGATCCACGCCCGTTGGTGTAAAAGGGAAACCGTGGCGCATTGGGAAACTCGCAGAGACGAACTTGCAAGCTCTGTAAGCGGTCCATCGAAAGTACGAGCTTCTCGATGTAATCTCAGAGAGAGTATGGGACATCTTCAGCTTCCAAGGCAGCAACATCGATGTCAAAGACGAATGCCTTGATATTGGAACATTTCTGGTTTTCGGGCAGATGGAAGTCTCTCCATCGGCTATGTGGATGTGCGACGACGGCGTCCACGAAGTAGAATAGACCGTGTCCGCGGTCATAGGGCCACTCATTGATGTCCTCTGGCCGGCGTAGTAGAAATGGTGATGCCTGATGAAGGCGCCAATTATCAACAACGGACGGGCACCATCCATGGAACTGGAAGTCGTATTGTAGAGTCGCAAGTGTTTTTGATGTAATCAACGACCACGGGAGGACCACGTTTGAGGTAATTGAGGTCAGAAATCGAAAGGCAGGGGCATCCGGGTTGAAGAGTTCCATCGGACGAAACAACGAACGTGGTACGTTCATCGCGATTTGCGGCTGACATGATACGAGACTGCTTCGTATCGAGAAATGTTGTAGTCTAGAACACAAAAGAAACATCATCCATGCGAGGGCCGGCTCGAACCTTCGTTGCACACCTCCAATGAACTCGTCAGTGATGGTACTGTGTATATGATCTTTCGGGATGGAAAGCGTAGAATTGGTGCTGGCTAGTACCTGAAAGCGGCTGCAGCTGCGAATATTCTCGTCCGGCTCCTCGTCGGGCTGCTAGTCTTTGCGGAGGATAGATTGGAAAGCGGGACCGATTTCTCGTACATGTACGACGAGATCGAGCCGTCAAACAAATCTTGCGAGACGAGGATGTTTGAACAGCATTTTTAGAAGGTTGACGAGCGTCGTATTCTCCCCAATTGGCTGATTCGGATTGACTCGAGAAGAGAGAATCTTCGGATAGCGATAGAGGAACTCCGTGAACACGCCGTTAAACCGTTTTATTCGGCAGAGGTTGAAAAAATCCTGCTGTGGATCGTAACCGTGATTTACTTTCGACAGCTCCGAATGATTGTGTAGAGATTTATAGCCGCCATGAATCGGCTGCTGGTATTGCTCAGGTGTGTAGTCATACAAACATACGCCAATCTTCCAGAGGACCTCATCCGGAAGCCTGAGAATTGGAGCGGTTTCCTTGACATTAGACTGGGGTTCTTGGACGTTACGCTCGGGCTCGGGCTCCTCAACATCGGGCTCGGACTCCTCAGCTTTGGGCTTGACCTGCTCAAATTCGATGGCGGAATCCCCCACTTCGGTGTCGGACTCAATCCAATGTGACATCCTGGAAATATTCAGCCTGATAATGATAGCGATAAGCGGACGTGGTATCTCGAGTGTCGTAAAGGAGGGATGGCCAGATCCGACGTTCGAACAAACATTGCAGGGCGGCTTCGCGCTTGCCACGCCCGCATGTTCGACGCCGACGGCTAAAGCCATTTGCTCAGGCAAGGCGCGACCTCCTCTGCGTCACCTTAGCATAGAACGCAGTCGCTAGGGCACAGAATCTCGTTAGGAGCAGTTAAGTGTGCATTCTAAAGTTGACCATTTGTGGTCCTCATCCTAGAGTAAACACACCGGCGATCAATTACGGTCATTGTGGCCAACTTCACCTTTACACGGGGCTATCGACCCGGGTGAATGTGACTGCCTGTAAAGTCCAAGTCCAAAGCTGCCTATTTCGGGGTGAGGTAGCGCCGGGGTGCGAAGTTTGTGGCCCACATCACGTTGCCGTTCTTCCGAATTAGGCATGTGCATCAACATCCTACCGACAGCGTGCGCGTTGAAACCTCACCAGACAATAAGCACTGCGAAGATGCATTCGAGATGGCAGAGCAAGAGTTTGGAGCTGGAAAATTCACTGAGATGAGAAAGCACGTCCCGCTAACGCCAAGCGCGCTAAACGTGAAAACATTCGGGTTCAGCTACGTCACGTTTCCTCTCCCCGTCGCGCAGCCTTCTCTGCCCATGGCTCGGTCCCATCCGACATTTTCAGCAGCCGACTAGCTTTCGCGGATCATGCAACCCTGACACTTTGGGACGCGGCCGTCGACTTCGTTGCACGACGTTTGACAATGGCAATCGGGAGGGCCTTGGCATACGGTGCAACCGTCAACATCATCACCCTTATCATCTACTTCATCTACCTCTGTATTGCAGTATGGCTGTCGGTTCGTCAAGGGCTGGGGCACAACTTCCCCTGGATTTGCATAATCGTCCTGTCTCTCTGCCGTCTCACCCAGGTATTCCCCTTTGTCCAAGCTGCGCCTGATGCCAAACCGCTAACGCGCACAGGTCGCGCTTGATCTTGCAGCAACCGTATTATTCCCTGAAACAAAACTCACGAATACGACTCTCGAAACCGGTGTTGCCATCCTCACCGAGATCAGCTTGACCCCACTGTTCATGTCAACCGCGAGCGTGCTCAACATGACCTCTGGACCGAAAGGGCGCCGCATGCAGTGGGTCCTGCTTCTCTTGTACATTCCTCTTATTATCTCGCTCATCCTGATCGTCGCCGGCGGCATTGATCCCGAATCCACAGATACTGCCACGTTCGCAGCAACAGAATCAACCAAAGCCGGCATTGTTTTGTATTGTGTTTGTTTCGTAGTCTTGATTTGGGCGACCACTATTATAGCAGCGCGTTTGTATCTCGCAAACCCGCTTGAAGTCAAGATTCTGACCACCGTTGTCCTGAGCCTGCCATTCTTCCTGGTCGACGTGGTGTATATGATGTGCTTTGCTTTCGAAGGGAAAAACGCGCGTCAGCAATTCAACGTCATCAGCGGAAATGTCACGATACAACTTTGCATGTAAGTCATCTTTCTCTTCCAGATCATGCCGAGCAAAGCCCCGTCCTTAAACTACCCTATTCACCATAGTACTCACGTAAAGGCTGCGGCGTCACGGGTGCTGCCTAAACCAGCCCCTTGTTATCATGCTTACCTCCCTCCAGGCAAGTCATAATGGAATACATCATCGTGGGCCTCTATCTTGGTTTGGGTTTGAAAATCCCCGATAAAGCTGCGAAGTTGAAAGAGATGGTGATTGGAAATCGCGATTACGAACAGCTGAGAGAGACCTTTCTCTGGAAGATGTACGAAGCAGGCTCCGCGACCGTCGCCGTGGTCGTAATGCCCGCGCTAAGATTTGCACATTGGATGCTGGGGCGTATACTTCGCACGGGTGCTTCATGACCTAATTACTGGGCACCTTTGTTAAAAAGACAAAAAAAAATTAAAAAGTCCAGCTATGTGCTGGAAGATCAAGCTCTTTTGCGCATGTTTTGGGGTTCCCCAGTAATGGAATTCTTGAAGGATCATAGCACGACCGGGGACGCTTAGCCTCCCCTGTCAAACTTGCTAGGACGGCCGCGCCGGGCGTTTGGAACGCACGCTAAAGATTAAGGCTGCTATAGATTCTCCAGATCCGTGTCGCTATATTCGAGTTCGGCCTGGTCAAAATTCGCTGTCGTCCGAATATGGCAAGCAAGGCTCAAGCGAACTTCATCCAGCACACCACGAGATCTGGCGGCGTGAGTTCGAAATTGGTGGCTTTTGGCAACACTCAGAGAAAGGAGTCAGCGTCGCTTCTTCGACTGTAATGCCGTAGGGTCGATTTACGACAATGCAAGAACCACGGAGGTCGCTTGGAAACGGGCGGGGGCGCCATTACGCCAGACAAGTATAAAATTACCTGGAGCGCTCGATTATATATGGCAGCCAGTTCTCGGGATCTCACTAACCACACGCAATGAAAGTCTTCTCCACTCTTCTTCTGGTCATCGCAACGGCTCAGGCCAGTGCCGCAACGGGCGTGTGCGGCAACCAGCCCAAATCATGCGCGCATCTTCCAATATCTTCCGCGAAAGCTTGCTCCTCCATCATTTGTGTGTATTACAATACACTCATGTAAAAATCCTAATCTGATCGATTCCAGCAAAGTCCAAGCTCAAGATAGCAACGTGTTCCAAGCCATCAACGACGGTAACACGGACATCGACGATTAGCCCCAAGACGACGAAGATTGTCACCAAGACGCAGACGCTCACTTTGAACAAACCAACGTCAGTACATCCGACGGCTTTCCAAAGCTTCGACTAATCTCCCACAGTATTGTACAGAGGACCGTGTTGACAATAGCAACGCAAACGAGTGTATCCCAGACAACAGTTGTGGAGACCCGCACAACGACTGATCAGACTACGCTTACCATGCCTGAGACGGAGACGGCCATTGAGACGAACACGGTGTAAGTGCAACCAATATGAATCCAGAGCAATCTCTTGACCCAACCGATAGAACCACGACAACGACTTCTTTCTCCAACGTCCCCTACCAGCCTGAGACATGCCAAGTTGTCCCCTCAGTAATCAAGCGCGGAGGCTACAATGTCGGTCTACCCGTGACTGCTCCTGCTACCTCACCGCGACCAAAGCGTGCGCCAAGGCTACCACGACTTGGGCAACAGTGAAGAAGCCAACTGCGACTTTTACCCTCACAAAGTACGTGGCGCAAACCACGGTCAAGTACGACACCAAGACGGCGGACGTGCAGCGTACAAGCACAGCCGTCGACGCGGTCGTCTCAACATACACCTCCATAACCTCCGTCGGCATCTCAGAGACAGCAACCGCGACTTCCACCACCACCGAGACAATCACAGAAGAGGAAACCACCACCGCCGTCGCCGTCGAAACCGTACAAGCTAACCCGTGCGACAACCCTACGCTTTTCACCGCCGTCCGACCCAGCTTCCCTATCGCCATTGCCGGCGCGAGATCTGATTCAACGAGCCCCCAGGACTGCTGTGACCGCTGCTTTGGCGGCAACGTAGGGTGTTTGTTCTGGAGGTACGCCAATCGGATTTGCGCGCAGTATGTGATTCCTAATGCCGCTACGGCATTCTCTTGGGTTACGGACTCGTGTCGGAAGGGGAGGCCGGATCTGTTACCGGCGCCGGGGGATGGGGGCACGTATGGTGTGGGGGTTTGTGGTGCACCGGGGTTTTTGGCGCCGTTTTGATGATGGGTGGGAGCAGGTATGGGACTAGTTGCAGGCGAGACGAGATTTTAAATGAGAATTGAAAAAATGTGATGAATAATGGTTTTAGAAGTTAGAGGTCGATACTTTCGTGGTGGGTAGGTGGTGTACTACCTGCCACTGGCTCTACTACATGTGTTTTATAGAGTCGTGGTGGCATTCCTAGTAGATTCGTAGAATAATGCATCACCCCTTCTCGGGCGTTTCCTGCCATGTGCTTTCTCCTCGCATGAGAAGCCCCGTGCCTCTCTTCCCACCTTGCATTCCTTGTAAACTTGCGCTACGTATCTCGCATTGTCCCACCGCGCTCTTCTATCTCTTGTCACGGGGATACGATATGCGCATCGAAGCGGTGGAGGGTGAATTACTTGGCAAGGGCTTAAGGGCTCGAATCTTTGCAAGGTTATTGTAGTTTAACGAGGCGATGGTGGCCGCTAGGTAAGGATACCCGCCGAACAGCTGGTCTGACCATGTCCCGACTCCGGTATGAATACGACACTACTTGAGTCCTATATCCTCAAGCATGGCATCGTCGATCCACGAAAGATCGAATTGAATCCCACGATCGAGATCATCTAACCCATCAATACTCGACTCAGCACCTGCCACCCCGTTTTCCGTCCACGTCGCACCAGTCTCCTTCTCCACAATAGCTTCCTGCGCGGCACAAAGAAGTCTTTTCAACATAGTCGCAGCAGGATAGTTATCCTCAATCGCCGTTAAAAACTCCTTGTAGACCCCTAGCTGCCTGTTTGCTTTCCCTCGGTTGGTCTTTAAAGCTAAGTACGTAGCTGTAGCCGGGACAAGCAGAGGAATGACGACTGGTGCTGCATAGATCACGGTGTCGTCGTCAAGAAAAGCGTGTAAAATTGATGTCATAGAATCTGCAGCGCTCACACCGTTTTCCTCTGGCTGTTGTGTGAATTTGATGAAGCGGATTCGCGTTGCGAGGGAATGAAGTTCTAAGTGGCGAGCAGCATGTGTCAGCACCAGTGTCAGCGTATTCTGAGTCGATATGCTGAGGCCGTCTTCGAGCCGTCTCCTCTTCGCTGCTGGAAGGGGAACTTTGGCGCACAGCATGTCGCGAAGGGTGTTGCTGATTGCAAATAGGTTGTGCCACATTCTTGCGAATTCTTTTGCCTCGGTGGGTGAAAATAACGGGTTTCCATGAAGCTCCAGATCCGTCAATAAAACTGCGTCAGTGTCTTCCTTACAAGGACTTTCTGTGGCTGTGGCCGTTGAAAGTCGCAGCGGTCTGCCTCGGCCGAACGCCTGCCATACGTCTCGCAGCAAATAATAATGCCATACATTGTGCCAAAGAAGGTCTTGTTGAGCATGAGACCTTGAGTGATGGGACTAGGCCTTGCTGTGTAGACCCAGCCCCTGCGCAATGCTGAATGCCACACCCGTCCAGTACCAACCTTGCTTCACGTCTTCCGTATCCGCGAACTAGAAGCTAAGAAGGAGCGCAGACTGCACCAAGTCAATCGCTCTCGTAGCTGAGGTCGAATAACATTTTGACGCGCGCGACATACGTCCCTTTGCAAGCTTTCCTGCCACCATCCAACGTTTGGGCGTAGCTCGCGCTTACGGAGAAAATGCTCCATAGAAGAAGCAAGTTGATGCCTTCGAAACCGTGTGTGGCGTACTGAGAGAGGAAAGCGTGTGCGTCAATGACAGGAAACGTGGGATGCACGAAACGAAAGTATGCTTCAAGAATCTTTTTTCGCTGCGTAGGCAATGTGAAGCAGCCTTTGATTTTGAGGTACTGTAAGTCTTCGTGTGCGAGTGTTCTCTCCTTTGCGGCAAATATGTGGAAGTGACGGTCCGTCTAGTTGTCTATGGCGTCAAGGATGGCGCTGTAACCACCATCTCCGACGAATATGGGCGCAATTCGTGAGCTCGACTCTGGAACAGCTGCAGCAACGACCTTGGTGAGGTTTTGATACGGTAATGAAGTTGTTTCTTGATTTGAGCTTGGGTCGCGGCCATTCTCAGGAGGTGTCTGTGAAGCTGTACGAAGGTGAGGTTTTGTTGGTTTTCGTGGCCTGAATGTTCAGTCATGAACAGAAGATAAAGACACCGTACCACTCTGGCAATAGTCGTCCTCCGTATTTACCGTCCTAGAGCGATACAATACTTCCCGTTCCTAGAGGAAAGTAATGACTTACGGGTACGGCTTCCTGGTTCGAATGTTACACTGTTCACCGAGCCCTACGCACTTCGAGCACGGCACCCCTGTATCATCCACATCACAGCGAATTTTGTGTTCGTGGCAAAAAGCGCATACATTGATAGCGCGTCTGCGTGGCATCTTCGGCATATTCGAAGGGCGATGCTGTGATCTTCAGTGCTCAGGTAGGAAGGAGCACCCGCTTGCGTAAGCACGCGGCAAGCCCGGGAGCTTTTCGGCAGTATCATTGTGAGCGCTAGCATGCTGCAGAGCTTCATTAGAATAAGTACAAGGCTAAGAAGAGTCGCGCTGAAAACAATCATTGAAGTATGAGATGACAATAGAAGAAGTCAGGCTGGAGGTTCTCCAACCTTAAGAGTTGGATGACTAGCCGAGGCGCTAGCTTGCCAGTAGAAAGTGAAGGCACGAACGAGATGGTAAGAGCACCCACGTGTGTGCAAACTTGCAGTTCTGTATAGGCCTACTCCCTAGGCTTTTAAATTATGATATATGTCTACAATCCTGTCGATATCGAAATATACATGAATTGTACACTGCCTGCATGGCCGGGAAATACCTAAGTATAGTACATATAAAAACGCGATCTTTACAAAAGGCTCAAGCTTCCGCGCGCTGGAACGGGTTCTTCAACTCGGGAAGATACTTCCACACGCCCGTCTTCTCCGGTTCCGGCTCAGGTTCCGGCTCCAACAATCCTTGCGCCTCCAACGCCTGCCTTTCCAGACTTGTGACCAAGCCTTGCAGTTCGTCTTGGATGGAAATCTGGTACTGCTCTGGGTTCAGGAAACTGATGCCTTGCCTTGAGCTCCGCAGGTCGAGCGCATCGTGGACGACAGCACGGGGCCAGTTCCCTGCTGCGTACTCGGCGTTGCGCAAGTCTACCCACTTGATCTCTATGCCCAGAGTAGACGGTCGCGGAGGTAATTTCGTGTCCAGGTCGTCCTGTACCTCCGCATGCATCTTCGCAAGAGCGGCGTCCTCTACGCCCATAGGAAACGGTCGTGGAGGTAGTCTCTTCAGTGCTCCAGGAAGGATGGCGCGGGTGACCGGGTCGTCTTGTGCCTCCACACGCATCTTCGCAAGAAAGGCGTCCTCGAGCTCCCTCAGTTGGGCCTCCATCTTGGCCAAAGTTTGCTCGGTATCCTCTTCTGACTGTTCCGACATCTTCCTCTCTAGCGCAATGCCTTCCTTCAGCTGCCGTAGCCTGTCTTGCGCCCCAGCCACCATGGCCGGTGCAGCTACTTTGCGGAGCGCTTTTTGCCGCCCCCGGAAAGACTTCTTCTTTTTAGCTTCATTGAGCTGCTTCATACACTTTCGTGCTCGTAGCACCCTTCGTAAGCGAGTCTCGTGTCCCTTCTTCGCGGCTTCCAATCGCTTCACGTCTGCCTCGTTTCCGTCACGCTTCTTCCCCAGTTGGGCTTTCAGGCTGTTAATCTGTTGCTTCAGCCATTCCGGATTGGTGGAATTCTGGTCACCCTTTGCCAACGCCTCAGTTTCCGCCCACATCTTCTTCATCAGCCCAAGTGCCTTCTTCTCCCGCTCGAATAACCTTTGCCGCATAAATCCCGACTGGCGCTGCTGAATGCTCAAAACTTCTGCCAGATCTGCGCTGGTATTTGCGACCTGGTCCATAATCTTCCTCATCCTAGCCTGTGCCGGCAATGCGCGCCATTCGGGGTTCGTCTTGTCCCAGGATGTCTCGTGCAGGCGGCGAAACTCGCGGAGCTTGCGGAAAGCCTGGAGGCCCTGTTCGGGGTCTGGGAAGGTAACGACGCAGTGAGGTTTCCAATCGTCGGGTCGGAGGGCTGGGGGCTTCGAGTGCTTCCCTAAGAATGGGAGTTGATCGAGGTGGTAGTTCTACGCAAAGTTAGGTCGTGCAGAAGACAGGTGTGAATGTCTTCATACATCAAGCAATTCGACTAACGAGTAGATGACCTGGCCTGTCTTCACGTTGGCGAAGACGTAGATGATCTGTCCATGTTTCGCCGTGCCCTCCGGATCGATCAAGTCCTTCACTGTATGTGGCTTATAGGCTAGGTTTTGCGTCTTCTTCTTTCCAGGCTGCTGCTTCCATCTCGAATTGACAGCGACCTGGATGCTGAGGGAGGTCTGCGGCTTGGAGTAGTCCAGGACATGAGCGCGTAGTGCACGGTGCACTTTGTCCTCGGTCTGCGTGATGAGGCGATTGAGGTTGGGCGGTTGTAGCTGCCTCGGTACCCTGAAGCGCAGCTTCGCAAGGTTGCGCGGCATTGTGTGGGAAGCAAACCAGCGATGGAATTGGGGCGCTTCGAGGTCAATTGATGCTGCAAAACTTCAGAAGTCCAATGGGGCGCACAGACCAACTCACGTACAGGATCGCGGCTTCCGCCTACATCATCCCTCCAATGCGGCAGGTCCACGACGAGGTCGCGCCTGCCAAACAACACATTATAAATGTAGAAGAGGAACATGCCGGCTGACGATAGCTTCGTTTGCACACATCTACTCTGTTGTGCTCAGCCAACGCGCCGTCGCATAGCCCATTGGCATTACCAGGGCGGCGTCCGTTGACACCTCCGCAGCACAGCTCCGGCTACACAGCAGCAGCATGGTTGGCAACGAGCAGCCCCTGCAGGATGAAGCAGATTCGCCCGCATTAGCACGCGATCGACCGTGGCTGCTTCCTTACGTAGGGCGTGCTGTGCCGTCCACAGTTACATCGCTGATGCCTCGCAGAACCGGAAGCTCAGACATCTCCAGGGCATCACCATCCGAAACCTCACCCTTGCCCCTGCACCTTTGCGATCGCGCGGCAAGACGATTGACGACGACGCGATCCCGAGCACACTCAAATCGCCGACCAAAACACTGGCATTGCGCGAGAGCAGAGGCCTCAACCATTCGCGCTCTTCTAGCGACCTCAAAGGGAATGATGGGGACTCGCAGCGATTGTCGCCGAAGAAGGCGAAAAGTCCCAACATGCCCAAGGGACTCCGCAGAAGAAGCACGCTGGAGTGGACAGGCGCGAACCCATTGACGCGGCAGAAGAAGCTGGAGGACATTACCGACAGTCGCATGGCAGACACTTTTTTCACCATTCACGTCGACGGCGAGGAAGAGCCTGTATACGTCTCCGAGGTGGCAGAGAGGGCGATGAATCCCAACTTTCGCTTCTTCGACCTCTCCTCGTCCGGCCCAGGCGTCACACGACTCGACCAGCTTACGGTGAACGTATGGGCGAGAAACGAGAACACAAACGGGTGGCAATATCTTATCCAATTCTCGGCTGGCCTCAGGTCTCTCCGGTTCATTGGGAAGAGCTTGGGTACATTCAGGCAACCGCTACCGCAGAACTGCATACTCTTCCACCTGACAGACGGCATCTATACCAGCTTCACCGGCATGCCATTGGCAGACGAGCTCCGAGCCGACGAGCTCGCGCCACCAAAAGAAAATCCCGAGGGGCCCTTGAACAGCTCCTCCTACGATGCCATCATGCGATTGAATACTCTCGACGACTGCATCCAGGACGCATTGGCGACAAGGGATCGACTGGCAGAAGAAATCGAAACGATACTCAAGGACAATCGGGACGCGATTCAGATTGTGGAGCAAGTACCCGAGGCGGAAGAGCGGCTGAGGACGGTTGAGGCTGCTGTCGTGGTCGAAAGACGCAGAGTAGAGACCGCCCGCAGGAAAGTGGAAGAGAAGAAGGCCAACACACAACGGCGGAGGGAGCTCATGCGGAAAGGCCGAGAGTCACAAGTCGAAAGGGAGAAAGAAGTTGAGGAAGAGAGCGAAACCCATGCAGCGCTCAAAGAATCAGTCGTTCAACTACAGGAAGTCGTCACCGGGCAACGGAGAAGATTATGTGAGGATCTGCAGAAGGTATATCCGATCGAGCCCATCAAGGGAAAGACACTATTGTTCACCGTTCGTGGACTTGTTCTTCCGAATGGAGAGTTCGAGGATGTCAAGGAGGACGTAACCTCTGCAGCACTAGGTTACGTTGCCGAGATGGTCTCCCTCCTGTCGCTGTATTATGACATGTTGCTGCCGTACTCCATCAAAGTCAGCGGCTCAACATCCACCATCGACGACCCACTCGCAATGAGCACCACCAATCAACCCACTCCCCGCACCTATCCACTTTTTATGAAAGGCGTCGTACGCTATCGGTTCGAGTACGGCGTCTTTCTCCTGAACAAAAACATTGAGATTCTATCCAACCACATTGGCATCAAGCCACTCGATATTCGACACACGCTCCCAAACCTCAAGTACCTGCTGTTCGTTGCAACAGCAGGCAAGGGCGAGTTGCCTGCGCGCAAAGCCGGTGGTATCAAGGGCTTGTTGAGGCAGCAAGGCGTGCTGTCGCGTACGGCGAGTATGGACAGCACGGGCACGGCGAGTAGCGTAGGTACGGCTCCATCTGAGTCGAAACCTACGTTGCAGCTGCGTGGTAACGGGTCGACACAGGGGCATTCGTCTGGTTCAGATGAGAATTACTTGCCATCACCGGTCGGTGCTTTGAAGAAAGGGAACGGGGTGTTGCCTGGAAGTCCGCTTAGGGAAGTGGATTGAAGTTGCATCCCCGGACTGCAGAGAATCGGGCGAACGTGTCTCAATCCGCAACGCGTACCCGATTACAGCATGATATTTCGACACAAATGGACAAATTTGATGCTGCACTACACCTTCTTTTACAGAAGTCATCCGAGGCCACGATTCACTTCGCATTCGTGCTATCATGGCCAGATCATCCGATGCATCGCGCGGATTACCCAGCCGGATGGTAAACGGTTTCCAGCTCTTGACAGGTCATGTGACACATCAACCACCTGCATTCTAACGCGCTGATTACAGCACAGAAAGAAGCACCGGAGTGCCTTCCGCAACGCCTCAAACATGGGGTCACAAAGGTGCATTTGCGAAGACCCAATCAATGCGATGGCTGCTGTTATCGTGCATGCGCCAGGCTTCGCACTAAGATTGGCGAGGCAGAGGGGCTTGATGCTGTGCAGCTGCTCCTCACTCAGAGCCTGCCCTCAACAGGTGTTTTTCATTTCGAGCCGTTTTCCTCTCGACTCCACTAATAAGCTTTTCCTTCCCATACCTGTTACGAATTAGTTAGGTTTTTGTTCCAGCAAGCCATATTTCCGTTCGTACATTAACGTCGCATCTTGGATAGAATAGCTCGACATTCAGCCTCATCTGTTTGGGCCAACTGATGCAACTCTTCTAAATTCGGCCTAGGCCAGTACGTCCGTAGTTGCGCACAAGCCAGCACGACGCAACGAAAAACCTCAACTTTGGAAGCGATTCTTGATCGCCACCATGGCGGATCCTATCAGTGTTACTGCCAGCATTCTAACCCTTCTTGGTTCTGGGATTGCCATCGCACAAGAGCTTTATCAACTTGCTGACGGTATTGGCTCGGCTGGACAACAAGTTCGATTCTATGCAGATGAGGTCTGTCTGTTCTCAGAACTACTGGGCCATACTCGAGAAGACTTCCAGAGGAGTTTGCACAAGCCCGGACCTCGAGCAGAGCAGCTGGTAATGTACATCTTGGATGTGTTCGAACGCGTTTTGGAGCCTTTAAAACAACTGCAAGCCACCCTGAACCCACTGTTACTGCGCTATTGTGAGAGCCCAACAAAGCTACTTCAGTTTGCTCTTCGGATCTGCTGGCTGTTCTTTGTCAAAGATAAGCTTCTGTGGTACCGCGAATCCTTGAGGGTTCTCAACGGCGTGCTCAACACCACCCTTACAACAATGAAGACGACAACGGAAAACAACAACACAACCAACTGGTAGTGAGTGGTTCAAATTCAAATTGCGGGGGTGTACTGATAGAAATGCTAGTATCTAGTACAACTCGATTCAGATGTGTATTGCGGGCGTTCGCAGGTCGCTCACCGATCCAACACAACTACAACTAGGCGGTTTCTTCTAGCCTACAATACAAGGCCTTGCTTTGCTAGGTAACGGGGCAGCCGCTTTGGACGGCGTACCTAGTAGGCCAGCGATTCTGCCTAGGCAAGCCGATGGTCGTCCGCAAATAGCCTACTCAGTTCAATCAGCGTCTGAACTTCACAGTATTGATGGTGATTCCGACCCGCTGGAGAACACATCCAGTGTCCGTGATATAGCAGAAGGTATCACACACTCGCAAGCGCTAATACCGGCTTCTCCACCGGACCTGAACCCCAACGACGATCTGGACAACCCAGAAACGAGTGAGATCGTTAATACCCAGCAGGATGTCATTGAGACACTGGACGCGCAGTTTGACGAATCAGCGCAAGAGATCTGGGAGGATCTGAGGACAGTCTCACGCAAGGTCATCCGCTATGCCGAAGATGTCCTGCGCAACAGCTGCCAAGTACGATCGGAGGACCGGCCGTTAACACTCGCTGGACCAAATCTGCAACCTGCGACGGTGCATAATGGACCTATCCAATAAGATGAATACTTCACCCTCAAAACAAAACATGGTGAAATGCGTTTGCCCCGTTCTCAAAGTGAGAATCTGGAGGTTCACGTTGAGGAAGGGAGAATGGATGTCAAGAACCGCGCACCGGAAGTCAGGGTTGGTGGAACCTCGCCGAAATTCCCTACCAGCAGTGAATCAGTTACACTGAAAACCATCAATTGCAAGAGGTATCAAGTTCCTTACGACGCAGTCCGGGAGTGAGGGGTAAGTTCAAATTCTTCATACTGCGTTGCCAGCAAGTGTAGCTATCCAAACAGGATGCGGGATCGACTTTTCTATCGTTAACCTATCCCAAACTCTACAGCTCTCCCCAGCGGAGCAAGGAATTCACGATATCTGAAGTCTTCGCCAATGTAGACTTCGAGTTGGTGGGCCGCAATGAACGATACATCGTGCCATGGTTTTGGGCGGAGACGGTGCAACCTAATTGGACCATCGAGCTGCGATTCAAGGACTCGATCTGGTGGGAGGACAAAGCTATTGAGAAGCTGCTTAGAGAACAGTCTCTAGGATCGCCAGGGGTGTCACTGGATGCATCACCAACACTGTCACTGAAGCAGCCAAAGGAGTGGAGGTCGAAGAGACTCTTTCGAAGCTTCAAGCGAAAGCCAAAGGACACCCTTGTTGTGTAAGAATTATATGTTCACCTATCATGCTCCCGCCCTACGTGCCTCGCTACTAATCCTCGTTCCCTCTCTCCACCAACACCCTCCTAACGAATACCTAACAAGCCCTCACCCCCCTCTACCACCACCACCACCTCCGCCCCATCTTCTACCTCTATCTCTATTACCTCCCAAAACGCCCACTTACACTACTTCCCCCACCGCCCTACCTCCACACGCGTACATGCACCTCCCTACCCGACCTCACATTCCCTTCCTTCTCCGCCAACGCATTAGCTACCGCGCGCTCCGCATACACCAGCGCGTCCTCCCACGTTAGCAGATAGCGTCTGGCGGGATACCGGACACGCGTTGGCCGCCAGCGAACGCGCGGGCGTGTAGGATGAAGTAGCTGGATCTGGTGTGTGTGTGTGTGTGTGTGGACGTGGGTAGCGGCGTTAGAGGGAGGCGCGTGAAGTGGTGGGCGGAAGGCGGTTATGCTATGGGGAAGGGTTATCGTGAGGGGGAGGAAGATTTTTTTTTTGGGAGCGGTAGGGTGGGTGGGTGGTGGGCATGGCCTTAATGGCGATGGAGAAGGGGATAGAGTGTGAGGAGCAGGTAGGTGGTATACTAAGACTGGGTACCTTAGGCTTGTGTTCTACACGACAAAGTGTGGTCTGTGTAAAATATGTAATTTATATGTTTTATATAATTAATTAATTTAATATAAAGGTTATATTCTTAATACTCTATTTTAATCTATAGTTTAGTAGTTTATCCTAACTTTCCTTTAGTCCTACCCTTTTATTTTATTTCTATATGCTAATTAACTATTATTAAACTTAATAGTAAAGAAGATTCAACTATATAACTATATTAGATTTTTTATTTTATTTACTATAACGTATTCTATATACGAGTTGCGCACCCGGACAAGCTACGCGCTTTTATTAAGCCCACACTAACTTATAATTGTCACACCATGGGTGTATGTGACTGACGGAGGGCCTGACTCAGCAGGATCAGGCAACTCTAGGTATATAGCTAACGCTATCTAAGTAAAGGCTTAGTAGTAATTTGCTTCTTCTTCTTTAATATACTGTAACGTCGAAAAAGAGTGTTAAGGCAATCGTTGTTTTAATTAAGAAGCTACTCTATGGAGCTATATACTGTGGATCACGTGGGTCACGTGCACGGGCCGCACGTACGCGGGTGGCCCAAGCTTCAAGTCCTAAACCGTCACATATACTAAATACAACCCCTTTAGTCTTTGTCTTATTACTATACTACCTGCCTAACCTGCCCTCTTATATTTAAATCGCTCTACATATATAGTAGTAGTCTAGTGCATAATAGGTCTAAAGACTTATTATATTTCTACTATCTAGGACTTTCCTAAGCAAGACCTACCTGTTAAGATTAGCTTTAATAAAAATAAGATTAATAAACTATAGGATATCTAAAACTATCTAGTTTAAAAATCCTTTACTTAAGGAAATTATTTAGTATGAGCTAGCCCTTTTAGGACGGAAATAGGCCCTTTTAGTATTATTCTAACCTTAATAATTAGTAAACTATTAAAAAAGCTTACGCTTAGCTTAAGAAAGTTTGCAATTATAAAGATGTCGCGGGAATTATCCCTTATAGGTACCCTGATTAAAAGGATCAGGTGGAACGGACAAACATAACACTAAATGCTTAGTATAAATACTAATCTTATAGTAACTTTTTATAGATTACTAATTAATTAATTCAATCTTTAAACTATACACTATCTATGTTATTTTATCCTTTATAGTTATAAGCCTAGCGTTTTAAAAATATAGGTTAGTTCTCCTTGCGTAATTAATTATTAAATATATTATTTAGACACTTTAATTTATCTAAATACTTCTTGCGTTGCTTTATTCTTATATAATAGAGTGCACTTTATTTCTCATTATAAGAACCTTAAGTAGAGTATATAGAGCTTTTTTTTATAAGATCCTTCTTCTCTCTTCTTTTATTACACTGGACTCCCTTCGTCCTTAGTAGTGGGCTAAGATTCGTAACAAGCTTAGTAGAGCGCCCTCTTTAAACCTACAGTACTAGGCCAAAAGTTTGCTGACACTTTTGCCCCACCAAATTTTTAGCCGAGTTCTTTAATCCTTATTATTTACAGGGTATCTACCACGCCTAATTACATTAAAATACACCTAAATAGCGTAGTAATTTATATACTAACCCTAGGCTTTTATATAGGTTTTAATCCTGTATAGTATGCTCTTAATAAAGTTATTAATAGCCTCTTATAGGATAGCATCCTATGCCACCTGTACGCACTTAATAAACCTCTTATAAGCTATTTAGCTAAATCCTTCCCCCTTTAGATTAAGAAATAACTTAATAATCTTTTATTTTAACAGCTACTAGAGGTGTTCGATTAGGTTAAGATCTAGTAAGTAGGGAGGCTAGTTAATATAATAGACCTCTTTATTATCTAGCCACACTTGTGTATAAGTAGAGGTGTGCATAGGCGTGTTATCTATTTAAAACTCGTACGCAGCGTTCTATAGGAGAATTGAATCTCTAAGGGCATTAGTGTATAATTCTAAGCAGAATCCTTGTCGGCCACCTACCCTCTCTATAGCTATTAAGTCTGTACAGCCGCCTTTCTAAATTGCTCTAAAGAACATCTACTTAAGTACTACTTGCTATATCTTTTAATTAATTATCTCGCTATCCTACTTCTGCTAAGGCGTACGAAATACCTAGATACGCTTCTTGCTACTCCCACGTTTAGCAGAGACCTCGTTAGAGAATTTAATCCACGCCCACTCGTAGTGTTGATAGATCCGGCACCACTCAAGGCGCTGTCGAGCGTCTCTAGGAGTAAGCTTTGGGCGTTTCCTAGCCACCCAGTTACGTATCCCATGGCGTTTGAGCATTCTATAGAGTGTAGTCCTTGAGCACTCAATGCCGCGCGCAAGAAGCTGCAATTCAGCGTATTCAACCCTGGGGGTTCCTACGGACTATTCGCAAGACCCTACGCTCATCTCTCTGTGATAGAAGCTTTGGCCGGCCTATCCGGGGGCGCGATCGAATCTCTCCATGGGTATCCTAGCGTTTAATTGTGTCGTACACAGCTTGGCGGCTCACATTGAAGGTTCGAGCAATTTTGGCCTTCGGTACGCGGTTCTCTACCTAGGCAAGGATTGCAGAGCGCACCTGCGGAGAAAGCTTAAACCTAGCCCTGAGATTGCCAGATATTTCTGCTAGTGGCCGCCGCATTATATACAGATCGAATAGCCGCTTCAAAATTGGTGGTTGGTGTGGGGTTGGCGTTGATGGTGGAGGATTCGGTTGAAAATTTGGTGGGGCAAAAGTGTCGGCAAACTTTTGGCGAGGCGCTGCATAAGGGGCTCTACTCTCCTAGCAAGTATAGTACGCCTAACTAATTAAAAGAGCTAGTTAGCATAGTTTATATAGCTTAAGTTCTTAGCTACATAATAACGCGTTTAAATTAAGTTAATCTAAATACATTAATTACTAATAATTTTATAGTAACTACTTTTAAGCTTCTAGAACTCTTAGAGCTTTTAAAATTAGTTAATAATAAATATAATAACTTAAATAAGTTTAATAAAATAGCTTAAAAGAGTAGCGCGTTGTGGCGCTTCTTAAAATAAAAAATTTCCTAAAGAGCGTAAAAAGGATTATGCTAATTACGAAAATAAAGCCTTACGCTAATACTAGTTAGAGGTAGGTAACTATAAGGCGCGCTTAGCTAAGCACACTACTAGAACATAGTAAGTATAAAATATATTTAATTAGGTAGTTAAGACTATTAATACGCAGCTCCTAATACCTGCTATAATAAACTTTAGTAACTAAGAAAGTTCTACCTTATAGATAATTATATACTACCTTAAAAGGGAGCTTATCTTATTAAATATAGGAATACTATACCCTGCTCGAACAAGCTTACTAATGAAGAATAAATCTAGATAATAGTATATAGAGTAAAGTGCTTTTATATACTTGCCTTACAGTATAGGATTCTAGAGATTAAAGGAGAAATTATAGTAATTAACTTTTTAAGTACTGTAATAAATAAGATAGTTCTTAAATAATCTTAAATTTATCATGCTACTAATAAATAATAGTAGATTTTAGATAAGCGCTTACTTATCCTAAAAGAAGTTAATAAGATCTTTTTAGCTTATTTTAATACATAAGCTTTAAGCTTAGACTTTAAACTAGTAATTTTTATAACGCTTAGCGGACGGAGCGCTTTTAAACCTAGTAATAAAACTAAAAAAGCGCTATGGCTAAGTAAGCTAAAGAGCTACTTATATAAAGAAGGATTACACTGCTAGTTAACTTAAGCTTATAAGCGGCTTAAGACTATAGTAATAGGCTTATCTCTAGGTAGAGCTATTACGGTCTTTATAAAAGATAAACATAAGATTCTTATATATTTTATACTTTCCAAGTATGCTAAGGTGTGCGTAATAATTATGTCACGAGAGCAACGAGTATGTGTGTCTTAGTCTATGGTAAGCTAGATTAATATTACTACGTTCGATATCTACGTTTAGATATAAGACGTTAGATAAGGAGAAAAGGTCTTCTCCCCCTATTTAGCATAGATCTATCTATTTTACTTAGTCTAGGCACTAATACCTAGATAGCTAGCGTCGTGTCTAACTAATTAGAAGCAAGCTTTTAGGTCTAGGCTATTAGACTTTTAGGGCCTAGGCTATTAAACCTTTAAGGCCTAAGGTATTAGACCTTTAGTTTCTAAAGTATAAGTTTAGAGGCAGAAGCCTATATACTAACGTATTATTATTAATAGTACGTCTAGGCTATTAAGTTACTTAAGAGGTTACTATAATAGTAGATCCCTTCCCTTTTATAGTCTAAGCTTATAAGGATCTATGTAGGTGTCTAATTTATTATTATTTTAGATAGTTTATCTGTTTATTTATTTAGGTCTTTTATATTTAGGTATGTCTAATAGTACTTCTTTATAATAGTAGAGTTAGCGAACTCTACTATTAGTTCCTATAATAGATTATTATATCTAGTCTACTTAACTAGGTATTCGTGTCTCTTCCTTTATTAGTTAAAGTAGAAATTAACTATTTTTTTAATAAAGAACTCTAGCTTTGCGTTAATTATAACTAGTCTAGGTAACTCTATTTGTTATCCTGGAAGGTAGGTGTCGTTTAGCTCCGCTAGTTAGAGCAAGTTTATATAAAATATAGAGTGTATCTTTATTAAATTAGGTAGATTTAGCTTATAGGCGTGTGTAGAGAGTACTACACTAATTCTATATAGGCTAACGTTTTTCTAGTTAAGCTTCTTAGATTAGCGCTAGGTCCTAAGATTCCTTACGTTTAGCTACACGTAATTACCTATCTAATAGGCGAGTGCTAGCTATTATATATAATTTATATACTTTTAGTGTAATGCTTGCGTCTAAGTTAGTTCTTTATAAATAAGTTCTATTACGTCTTTTATCTTTTTTACTATATAATTAGCTATAACTACGTTAAGTCTTTATTTATAGCCTCTTTAGGCTTCTTTACTAGGTGGCTCGAATCCCATGCAAGGATTCTAGCTATAATAAATTAAAAAGGGCGACGCTTAAGTTAACTCTAAGACTATATTATTAGCTTTAAACTATACTATAAGTAACTATTATACTTAGTTATTTTAAGCGTAGTTCGTATACCCTTATAGCACTTAGTCTATAGCTACGTTAGTATTTTCTAACTATCTATCTGTCTTTAGATAATACGCTAAAAATAGCAATACTATAATATTTAGCTAGTTATAAAGTTTAGTTTAAAATACTAATATAAATTAGGTGCCTTAATTAAATAATATTATAGTAGGCAAGCTATAATTAGCTTATACGTATTATAAGAAGAGTTGCGCGATCTCTAGCGTAGTAATATTTCTATATAGTATTATATATTAATACTTACTTAGCCTATAACTACTACTATAATTTTCTTGTGTCCTTCTAAATTTAGTAGATCTACTATAAAGTCTACTAAGATATACTGCCAGCGTCGTTCTGCAATAGGCAAGGGTTTTAGGAAACTATAGTATGTAAGGGGCTGCGCAAAGGTTGCCGATGCCTGGTAATAGGATTGTATTTGATGAGGAGCAAACTATCTATAAGTAAGGCCAAACTTATATGTGCGCTGTTATTGTTAAGAAGATTTAAGAGATTTTTAAGGCCCCACTTAGTCTAAAGGAGCACTAAGAGTTTCACTAAGGGTTTTACTAAGGAATAGTATAACAAGGCATCTAGCCTATTATATTACCCCCCTCCTCTCTTATGGCGTCTGGATGAAGGTTATCAGATCCACGCCGAAACCCTGTAAGAAGAAGTTATATATTAGGGTCTTAATATAGCTCTGTAAATTACTCCTATCGAATCTTCGCTTTAGTATTTTGGAGGTTTTTAGCTGGCTCTATAGTTAGTAGGTGGTAGCCTTTCTATTTTACTTTATACTACCACTTCTATCCCCGTCCGCGTCGTTGGCACACTTCTGCTAATATATCTTTTACTTCCTACATATCTGCGCTATTAGTATCTACCTAAATTAGTAGTAGCTAGTTGTTGTCCTTTGTTTAGCTTAGTAAGGGGTCTGATGCTGCTAGTCGGAGTTAGTTAACATAGAAAATATTATAAGGGCCTAGAGGTGTATTTAGTTAAACTATATGCGTGTTTATTACCTTAATAACTATATACTTCGCGCTCCTCTAGTCTAGCTTCTTTAATTTTCGGCCTGTAGCAAACTACTTGTCTAATTTTAGCTATACTTTGTCGCTAACGCGGAGGTGTGGCGCTTCTTGGCGATGCCTATTAGCTTGACGTTCTTGCTCTTGCTGTTCCTGTGCCATAAATGCTTGCGCAAGTTCTACAAGGTAGCGTAGTTTAGTGACAATAGACTTGGCTTTCTCGCGGTCAGACCTCTCATGTGTAGTGTACTTTCTGCGATTGGCGCCCGCAGGTATCTCTAGCTGTAGTGGGTTAATATTATACCTATGCTAAAGGAAGAAAGGAGACATCCTTGTTATTGTTGCGTCTCGTCCTTTAATTGCAATTTGTGCTAGCGGGCAGAGAGGTGCCTAGTTATTTTGAGCCTAGCTAACAAAGGCTTTTATATATGTCTCCCATGTGCTGTTTATGCGCTCTGTTACTCTATTAGTTTAAGCATGGAATGCTGTGGATAATCGCCGCTTAATCTAAAGAATCTCGCAGAGTCTTGTCTAGAACACGCTAATAAATTAGCTGCCTCGATCTAACGTAATTGCATTAGGAATCTAATAGTAGGCAATAACATACGTAATAAACGCTTACACTACTGTCTCTATTTTTAGGTTTACTAGCGGTATAAACACGACGTCTTTGCTTAGGCAGTTAGTAATAACTATAAGGTTTATGTTACCGTTGCTCTCTAGTAAGCCCTTAATAAAGTCTATCGAGATCTCCTTCTAGATTTGTTCGGGCACTAGCAGGGGTTTTAAAAAGCCTTGTAGACCATCTCTCTACGGTTTTGTTCTTCCGCATGTATCGCAGTTCCGTATATATTGTCGAATATCGTTAGACATTCCTGGCCAAAAGAAGTCTCTTGCAATTATCTTATATGTAATCTCTTTGCTAGGGTGCCTAGTAGCCACAGAACAGTGTATCTGCTTAATAATAGACGTTCGTAGGGGTTCGTGGTTTAGTACCTATTTTCGTCCTTGGAAGTAGAGCACTTAGTCCTTAACCTTATATTCTATAATTAAGTATTTAATCTAGAGTGTAATAGGGAATTTCTGTTATCCGCTTTCTATAGCTTAGCGTGCTTTTTAATAAACTAGGTCTCTCTTAATTAACTTAACTTAGAGGTTCTTAATAGTATCTTAATCTCGTGTGTCTTCTTAAGTATTTCCTTAAATTGCGGCGGGTAGAGCACGAACTTTTACAGATATTACTATAATACCTATCTCTTTATTAGTGTTGTCTAATTCCTTATAGTACGATGTAGTGGGCTTTAAGACTTGTACGAGTCTCCTCTATAGTTGGTTATTGCTAGTATCTGCGGGTAGATCCTGCTCTCGCCGGGATAATGCGTCTGCTCGGATATTTTGCTTGCCTGGCCTGTAGAGGATCTCCATATTATATCTGCCTAGGATAAGCGACCAGCGAACCTGTCTCTCGTTTAACATTTGCGGCTTTATAAAGTACTCTAAGTTCTTGTAGTTAGTAACCACCTTAAACTTTTCCACTAATCGAAGTTTAGCATCCCATTCTTTAAGTCCTTTAATAACTACTAGTAGTTCTTTATTATAGATTTTATAGTTGCATTTGGCAGGCGTGTTCTTTCTTAAGAAGTAGGCACAAGGACGTAGGATTCTATTCTTATTATATTAAGATAGTACTCTGGCAGTGACATAACTAGACAAGTTATATTCTATAACTGTATCGCGGTCTGCTTGGAACTGGGCTAACACTGGTTCGGATATAAAGACTTTCTTAAGTATATTAAAGGCCTTCTGTTCCTCTGCTGTCTATCTAAAGGTAACATTACCTGTAAGTCTTGTAAGGGGAGCGGCAATTTAGCTAAAATTTTAGATAAATTATTAGTAGAAATTAGCAAAGCCTAGAAAGCTTCGTACGCCCTTAAAAGTCTTTAGCGCCTCCTAATCCTTAATAGCTTTAACTTTTTCTAGGTCCATGCGTGTGCCCTTTCCAGCTTCGATAATAAAGCTAAGATACTTTATAATCTTAACCTTAAACTCGCACTTCTTAATATTAAGATATAACCTAGCTTCTTTTAGCCATGTAAGCACTTTGTCAACTTGCTCGCAATGTTTCTAGAGAGAACCGTTTGTGTAGATAAGGACATTGTCAAGATACGCTGTATAGAAATTGTCTAAATATTTGCAGAGTGTCTAGTAAATATACCGTTGGAATGTGCTAGGGGCATTCGCTAGTCTAAATAGTGTAACAAGCTATTTAAATAATCTAAAACGTGTTTAGAAAGCTATAAGCCACTTGTCCCCTTCTTGGATTTGGATCTTATAGAAGGCTATAATAACGTCCAGTTTCGTAAACCACCTCGCCTTTGTAATATTATTTAAAGTCTCGTAGATAAGTAGTAGGGGATACTAGTCCTTCTTCGTTAAGGCGTTTAGTGCTTTGTAGTTAACACATAGTCGTAGTCCACCTCCTAGCTTCTTTATAAATAGGATTGGCGACGCAGCAGGTGAATTACTTACTTATATAAAACCTTTGTTAAGTAGAGATGTAAGTTCCTTTTATAGCACTAGAAGCTCTCCCTTTAACATGTTATATAAAGGTCCCTAAGGGGCTTCGGGCTTCTTCCCTTTCTTCTCTTCTAGCTTAATTGCGTAGTTAATTCTAGGTTAATACAGCGGTAATTTACTCGCTTCCTTAGGATTAAAGAGCGTTATATGCTTCCTCTAGTGCTTAAGAACTAGAGACAGGACGTCGATCTTTAGCTTAGGCGCTAAGGCCTTGTTAATGTCTGCTAGTAAGGCGGCGAATATCTTTATAGCTCCCCCTAGATTCTTGTTTTTGCTCTAAGCTATTTTTATTAATCGCTAGAATTCTGTGGCGCTAACCTCTTAAATCTCTAGTAGGTAGGCCTTGCCTTCTTAACTACAGATTCTAATACCTAGAGCGCGCAGGTATATTAACTTCTTTACAAGAGTAATAGTAACTTAGTTCTAATTTATCCACGGACGTCCTAGAATAATGTCCTCTTTAGCATTATTTAGCGTGATATACGCAAATCCAGTCTTAGTGTAGCTATTTATATTAAACGTAAACTTTATAACTTCGTTAACCTAGCTAACTTAATCGTTTACCCCTATAATAGGCTTTCGTGGAATCGCTATGCGCTTAAGTTTGGCTTGTCTTATAAAGGAACAGGTTATAAGGGCGTAAGAAAGGTATCTAGAGTCAATTAGTGCTAAGGTGTAATTAGTTTAATTAACTAGTACATGTACTATAAGCGGGGGTGCTAGCATGTTTTTCTTTTTAAACTTATCCTATTTTGTCCTTATGTTCTTGCTTACTCGTGAAGGCTCCTAATCGCGACTTCGACTAGGAGCTACTCTTTTTCTAACTTATTATTATCTACTACTATTACGTTGTTATTACTTTTTACCTTTAATTTAGTTTTCGCTTTCGCGGCTTAAGTTAGCTATTACTTAGGATTTTAAGTAGCTTTTAGAGTGTAAGACTTAATTTAGTAGTCTTTCTTTTTGTATTATAAACACAATCTATTATCGCGTTGTTAATTAATCTCCTTCTAAGGGACCTATTTCGCTTATTACATCTGTGTTCTACTCAGTTCTTAGTTTATAGGATTAGTAGAAATATTACTTAAAGTAGTATTCTGCAATAGTGCGTCTCTCTTCTTACTACTTAGCTTTAACCGCTATAGATTATCTAATACAGCAGTAATATATAATTGTATTTCCTTAATCGTAGTGCTCTTAGGAAAGATAGTGCCTGTAAGGGCGGTCTGTAACTCGTGATTAAGAGCGTGTAGGAACATGCTCTTTAGGATAGCATAGTTAAATAGGCTAGCTATTAGAGCTTTCTTGTTAAAGTCCTAAATAAAGTCGCGTACGTTGTGTATTTTCTATCGCATGTTCTAAACCTTGCTCCTTATAGTCTTAGCCATATACGCGTCCTTAAACGCTTTGTTAAGATGCTAAAAGAACTAATTAAGCGTGCTAGTTACGGCGTGAATAGATACCTATGGGAAGATACGTGCTCTGGCATTGCCTATTATATAACTAAAAGTGTAGTCGATCGCGAGTCGGTCTGTATAGAACTATTAAGTCTTAGACCTTAGCTTTGCTTTAATCTAGTATTTCTATGGCAAATACTGGCTTCGAGTTCTATTAAATACCTTAGGGTCCTTAAGTCCTTTCGGTTCGTACGCTACCGCAAGTGTTGCAGGTGTTATAGGTGCTGCAAGTGTCGCAGGTGTTATACTAGTAGTAGTCGTAGTAGGTGCTAGGATATTAGTACTTTTAATTCTTACCATTCGCGCTGTAAGTTCGCCTATCTATACTATTATCTGCTATATTATTGCTTTAATACTCGAGTTTAGTAGTGTTAGTATTATTTACTAAGATTATCCTTTATTATCTTATCAAGCGTTTAAAGCTTTATAGTAAGTGCTAGTCTTTATCTTACTGCGTTCGTCGTAGTGCTTAGGCAGGCGTTTAACCGTTAAAGGTCCCTGCACTAGCGTTGCTCGTCGTCGTGGTGCTCGGGTAGGCGTTTAACCGTCAAAGGTCCCTGCACTAGCGTCGCTCGTCGTGGTGCTTAGGTAGGCGTTTAACTATTAGAGGTCCCTGTACTAGCGTTGCTTATTATAGTAGTGCTTACTGCTTAGAAGCAGGTCTTGCAAGTTATTTTGTTAAAGTAGCTAGGGATTAACTATATAGCTTAGTTCGTTACTGCTTACTGCTTGGAAGCAGGTCTTGCAATTAGTCTATTAGTAGAGCACTAAGGGATAGCTACACTAGCTACTTAAGGGTAATTAAATATAAAATATAAAGGGCTGCGCAAAGGTTGCCGATGCCTAGTAATAGGATTATATTTAATAAGGAGTAAACTATCTATAAGTAAGGCTAAACTTATATGTGCGCTGTTATTATCAAGAAGATTTAAAAGATGTCTAAGGCCCCACTCAGTCTAAAGGAGCACTGAGAGTTTCACCGAGGGTTTCACCAAGGAACAGTACAACAAGGCATCTAGCCTATTACATAGTATTTGTCTTTAGATAACTTTACTTTGCGATAGGTGTGGCAACAGGTCACGTATTGCTTTACTATTTCGAATATCCTAGGCTAGTAGTATTCTCTCTAAAGGATTTCTAAAGTTTTGCCTCTGCCTGGGTGGCTACCTACAGGAGAGTTATAAACATGGCGTAAGAGCTTAATCTTTAGTTTATTGTAGTCTAGTATTATTATCTAATCGCGATAGTATATGCGATTATCTTTAATTTTATACTTATTAAGTATAATATTCTTTACCTTATAGGCTTTACTTTATAAGAGCTATAGCGTCTTAATAATTAGTTCGTCCTTAAGGTATTCTTTGTTAATAACCTATATAATTAATTAATCTATCTCTATAAGACGCATTTTTATAGCAGGTTTAAAAAGCTCTAGGCGTAGTAGTATTTAGTTATAAGCTACCTTAGCTTCTTCCTATACTATAATATCTTATAATTATTAAGTAAGCGTATCTAGCTTCTCGCCCTGCTTATTAAGTTAATAGGTAATTATAAACTAGAAGCAGGATAGGTATTCTAACTATTTAGCTTAGTAATAGCTTAATTACTTTATTATAGCAAAGTACTATAGGTTCTTGTAGTTGCTAAGCACGTTAATTAGGAGAGCAATATCCTTTAACTTAGGTTATTACTACTTAAAGTAGCAGACTATTATAAGTAGTTTTTTATTATAGATCTTAGAGTTGCTTTTTACAGGGCTTATCCTTTTAGAGTAATAAGCTACTAGCTATAGTTCTCTATCCTTATTTTTTTAAAATAGTATTTTAACTATTATATAGTTAAAGACGTTAGCTTCTACCACGATTCGTAGTTCTAGATTAAAATATTATAGTATAGGGGCGCTTATAATGGCAGCTTTTAGCCAATTAAATATATGTTAGTAAACGCTATTAAAGTAAAATACTTAATCTTTTTTTATTAGACTAATAAGGGGTAAAGCTAGTCTTAAGAAATCTAGTATAAATTAATAATAAAAGTTTATAAAGCCTAGAAAGGCTTTTATATCCTATATAATTTATAGGTGTTCCTAGTCTTATATCGCTTCTACCTTCTTAGAATCCACCTAGACGCCATTTATCGTGATTACGTAACCTAAATACGTAACCTAAGTCTAGTAGAACTTGCACTTATTAATGTTAAGTTATAAGCTTACTTTTTTTTTATAGCTTTTAGCACCATGCGTACGTGCTAGTAGTGCTTAAATAGTGACTCGCTATATATTAGGATATCGTTAATATATGCCGTATAGTACACGTCTAAGTAGGGTTAAAGTGCATTGTTTACGTAGTGCTGGAATATGCTTAGGGCATTGGCTAACCTAAATAGCATTATAAGGTATTCGAATAGGCCGTATCTCGTACGAAAGGCTATTAGCCACTTATTTTTCTTTACTATCCTTAGCTTATTAAATATAGTAATAATATTAAGTTTTATATAGTACTTTACCTTACTAAGATAGTTTAGCGTCTTCTAAAGTAAAGAGATTAAGTACTAGTTTTTAACTATTAGCGCGTTTAGCGCTTTATAGTCTATATAAAATTATAGTCCTCTACTTAACTTCTTTATAAAAATAATAAGTAAGGTAATAGGTAACTTACTAGCGCATATAAAGCCTTTATTAGAGTACTTTATAAGGTACTTCTATAGCACCTTTAACTTATCTTAGGACATGCTATATAGTAGCCTAAACTCTAGCTATTTACTATCTTAAAGCTTAATTTTTAAGTTATACAGTTAATGTTTGGGTAATTAATCTACCTCCTTATAAAAAAAATATATAGCAAGTTATAATACCTAAAAGATACCTTAGTAGCTAAGTTAGTTTCTTTCTTCTTTACTAGTACTTTATTAATATCTACTATTAACATAGCGAAGATTTTATATTCTTAATGTTGAATGGGCTCCTTTAGCTAGCTACTTATGGGATAAGCACTTAAGTAGCAAGAGTAAGAGTAGTGTACGGTGTGCACAGCGTACGGATGGTAGGGGTGGGCAATAACATCTGGTTCTTGCTTGTCTTGTTCTTCGTCCGGACGAAAAGAAGAATATGTACATGTTCGCGCACGGCTGTTCGCGCACGTGCACGCGCATCCTTCTCGCGCGATAACTAGTATTCCGACCGTAACGCTGCTGCGTACGGACACTTAACGTTTTATTAGTTTTAGCAAGAGAATTACCTTAATTATATATATATTACGTTTTAGTACTATAGTGTAAGGCACGCTATCGTCTAGTTTATTATTCTAAAGTAATTTATTTATCGCGAGTATCTTATTAATCGTAAAAGCTTTACCTAGCCTACCTATAGGTATTAGTTTAGGCTCTTATAGCTAGCAGCGTAATATTTTACGCTAGCTATTATATCGTGCTTTTAACTTAAGTAGGAGATTAGTGCGTTATTAAAGTCTAGTTATTATTATCTTAGGTTAAAGATCTAATTTAGTACTAGGGTGCTATTTTGTGCTACTTACGCGTAGGCAACGGTCCTAGTAGCGTCTAGCTATAAACTCTAACTATTCTATATCGTAATTTGGTCTTACCTAATGCTTATATATCTAGAGCTATCTAAGAATTATCTAATACTAGCCTATTATTGTTACGTAGAGCGTGGCTTGCTCTACGTAGTTCTAATAATAAAGATAGATATTCGCTATATGCTTAATGTCTCTATTATTTAGTTATTTTCTATTAAATCTAGTAAGTTATATAATATAAAGTAATAATTATAGACGTAGTTTTAGGTTGCGCACGAAGTCTTAATTAATAAATCTAAGTCTTATAGCTTTAGTATTAACTAGAGTAATTACTAATTATCTAGCGTTGCCTTACTAAATAGTATAAAGGATGTTAATCTATCTCTCCTAAGTTCCGCTTAAGGAAGTAGTTTATAGATCTATTAAGACTTATATCTAGTATAGTCCTATTAAGTAACTTATCTCTAGGACCATGCGTTTCTTAATAATAAATATTATTATCGTTACAAGCGCGAGCGCGATTAGGATAAGTAAAAATTAAAGCTTAAGTTAGAGGAGTATAAGTTATATTATTTTTAACTATAAGATAAGATTAAGCGTTAATTTAGTAAGTAAATTTAGGTTATAGTATAAATCTACGTTATCTTCTTTAGACAGTCCTTCGCGATATATCTATATATCTTATAGTAAAAGTAGTATCCCTTCTTTTAGTACTAGTCCTTCTTTTAATCTAACAGGGTTATATATAATATATTAATCTTTATTATATTAGGGTCATGCTGCTATCGTAAGGTTAGTTAATAACTTAAGGAGGTAGGTAAATATTAGAGATTATT
This sequence comes from Bimuria novae-zelandiae CBS 107.79, assembly GCA_010015655.1. Taxonomy (NCBI): domain Eukaryota; kingdom Fungi; phylum Ascomycota; class Dothideomycetes; order Pleosporales; family Didymosphaeriaceae; genus Bimuria; species Bimuria novae-zelandiae. Next base: position 745,214 of record ML976686.1, read on the forward strand.
ATTATATTACGCGATTAGATTAGCGTATTCATTAATATTAGATAAGATTTTAGCTTCTACTATTATATATTAAAGGTTATTTAATAATAAGCGGCGTAGGGCATTAATCTACGCCTCTTTATTAAGCCAGGTATCTACTATAAGGTATTAAAACTAAGTAAAGTAGCTTAAGAAGAGTCGCTTTCCTTATTTTAGGTTATTAAGCTTATTCTATGCTAATAGAGTTTTATTTAAGTTATTATATATAGCGCGAAGGAAGGGGATTAGCTTCTTTATAGTATTATTAGTAAGAATTATAGAGTTATAGTTAAGCTAAAAGTAAGCGTAGATAAGTTTAGCGCGTTTAGTTAGGTATTAATTAGTATTACCCTCTAGCTTTATCTATAATTATAAAATAAATAGAGGTAGTTCCTTCCTCTTTTTAGTAAATATTAGTAGGTTAAGAAGCCTATCGCTCTAGTAGATAGGCTTTGTAGCTATCGAGCCATCTCTAGATAGCGTCTTGGAGATCTCAATAGATTCTTTAGTCATGGCTGGGGTATCTAGCACGAAGTGGACAGACTTTTTAGGAGATAGCTCCTTGCGTAGAGCTTCTATCTTGGCTTGGTGGCGAGCCTCTATGCGCTCTAGAGCTTCCTCTTAGCGACTAGTAGCTAGAGATATAGCTTCTTAGAAGGTCTCCTACATTAACTTTATCTAGTCTATTATCGCCTAGATTATAGAGTTCTAGTCTATTAGGGTTATTATATTAGGGTTAGGGTGATCTAACGTAATATTATAAAAGCAACGAGTATATGTGTCTTAGCCTATAGTAAGCTAGATTAATATTACTACGTTTAATATCTACGTGTAAATATAAGACGTTAGATAAGGAGAAAAGGTCTTCTCCCCCTATCTAGCGTAGATCTATCTATCTCGCTTAGTCTAGGCGCTAATACCTAGATGGCTAGCGTCGTGTTTAACCAATTAGAAGCAAGCTTTTAGGTCTAGGCTATTAGACCTTTATGGCCTAGGCTATTAAACCTTAGGGGCCTAGGCTATCGGACCTTCGGTTCCCGAAGTATAAGTTCGGAGGCAGCAGCCTATATACTAACGTACTATTGTTAATAGTACGTCTAGGCTGTCAGGTTGCCTAGGAGGTTACCGTGACAAATTACTAGAAAGAAAAATTAGTCTTTATTATAACTAAGCGTACTATTTAAGTTAAGTTCCTAAAGTATATTACTACTACTATAATTAATTTCTTAATTATAAGCTTAGAGAAAGTATCTAGGGTTTACTTTACTATAAATTTTAATACTTATCCTCTCTTTAAGAGCACTATTTATAAAAATAGTAAAGTTTTATATTTAGTAAATATTATATTAATACTCGTACTAGGCGCCTCTAGAAAATAAAAAAAGTATAAAATAGTTAAAGCTAGTATAAATTCTTATTTAATACGTAAAAGAGGTACTAGAGTAATTAAGACGCTTTTTTAAAAAGATAAATAAAATACGTACTAATCTTACGTTCTTAGATATTATAGTAATAAAAAACCTTTATACAAATATTATTTTTAAAGCTTGTCTGCGCAAGAAGGACGTTTAGTGTTAATAGGGCTCTTATAGATAGCTACACATGGGGTGAGTATAGTATGATAAGTTAGGAGGTTTGTAGGGTGTGCACAGCGTATAAAGTAATAAAAAAAAGTAACTAGTTCGTGTAATTACTTTATCTCTCTATTATACGAATAAAGGTAGGGATATTTTAAGAGGCGAGCTATGCACGGACATTATATAAGACAACCACGTGATCACGTGTTGGGCCTTATAGAATACCCTTCGCCGTATCGCCCCTGCGTACGGACATTTAGTATTTTAGTCTTAATAATACGCTTTATATAGAAATACTTAATTATAGTATTATACTAGCTATGCTCTATCGTAAGCATAATTTTACTTTTATTAAATATAAGCTTTTTAACTACTATACTTGTAAGCAGCCTAGAGCTATGTCATATAAAGACACTAGTCTCATGAGTTAGCTCGCCTACCTATTTACGAGCCTCTGATTACTCCATGTACACTACACGGACATATACAATTCTACACACTTAATACACATACCATCCACCTACTTACAGTTATGAGCCCGGCCTAATCCGCACTTAGATATATACATTAACTCCCTACCTACCTATCCGTCGATCGAGCCTACACTATAGAGCAATCTCGCTATGTCAAAAGCTAGCTCTACACTCATCCTCCAAGGTCCACACCACTGGGAACTATGGATCTATACTGTCAAAAGACTCACAGAGGCTGGAGACGTATGGGGATATATCAATCCAGACCTACCACAGCCTCTGCAGCCTACACAGATCTATGCTGCCAACGAAGACGGATCGCCAGCCACTGAGCCTACTATTGAAGCTCGAGCGCATCACAACTAGGAAATAAGTTTTTACTATAAAAAGCTTAAAGAATATAGGCGAACTAAAAATAAGATTAGTTAAATTAAAGCACATGTAGCTAATATAATTACATAAGATCTAGTTTATAAAATTAAGGACTAAAAGTTATTTTATAATTAGCTTAAGACGCTATAGGAGCTCTATAGCCCTATAATAGCCAATTAAGAATATTAGGTTTAGAAAGCCTATAACATAGCTAAAGTATTCTATCCTTATAGAAAGAATTTAAAAAAGTAGCATAGTACCTTCCTTGCTACCTATAACAGAGCTAAGCAACTTAAGCTACCTAAAATACACGACTATAAGCTTTATAAAGACCTTATTTAAGCTATTAAGTAGGTTAACCCTAGATACGCTGCTACTATCGCTATTATAGTATTTAATATAAAAGAAAGCTTATATAGTAATTCTATTTAGCGAATACTACTTAAACTGCTTGCAGGATACTTGCGCTACTATTATATAATTATAATAATGTTAACTACCTAAAGTAGAGTATTTGTAGCTACACTAAATTAAGAAGAGTCTCTAAATAGACAGAATAACAGAAAGAGACCTCGTTAAGACAAGCTATTAAAGCCTTGTCTCTGGGTGAACTACACTACTAGGGACAGTGCCCGTACATCGACACCTCGCTACGCAAAGGAGAATTCGTCAAAAACCCTAAAAAAAAAAAAAAAAAAATAAGCAGAGTTTAAAGCTAAGAATAAGAAGGGTATACTAAATAAAATTTAAAAAAAGAATTAGCTCTATAAAAAGTAAAGGAGCTATAAAAGCTATAAAGTAAAATTTAATTTAATCGAAATTAACGTAGGTAATATACCTATAGGCAACGTTTTATATAAAGCTTACGCCACCTACTAATTAGTATCTAATAATTAGTTAGCGCGTTAACACTTCTTACTTTTTTACTTATAGACGCCAGATCCTGCTACTAATATCTATATTTATAATAATCCTACTAAGTTCTAATAAAAAGCTCCTGTATCACCTAACAATGTCGTACTTATACGAGGATTAGAGATAGCTATATAGGTATAAGGAGAAGTTAAGATACTCTTATTAACGCCTTAAGGATAAAGAAAGATAAAGCTTAAGTGTTCAGACCCAGGAACATCGGGGCAAGCGAGCCTTCTGACGGTACACGAGCCCCACCTGAGGATGACGTAATGTCCCAGGCCGTCCCAGACGCCAAGCTATGGGACACTGTGGGACCACGTGACCCAGGTCACGTAACGTCCCAGGAATCCCAAGGGATCGCATGGACATAAGGCATGGGATACTATGGGACTTTATAGGACATGAGGAATATTTATATAAGGTAGTTTCCTATATTATACTCCTTATAGTTAACTTATATATCTTCTGTGCAAGTACGTTCTCCTATATAGATTAATAGTTATCTTATTTATTATAAAATTAAATTATATAGCCACGCGCTACGTGTTGCATTAACTTATACTATTAAATAATTTATAAAGCGCTAGTTTATCCTTACTGCCCTAACCTGGATCGGACCTAAGGTGTAAGCGCCTCATAACATTAAGCGTATAGCTTTAATTTTTAGTTTTTTTATAAGCCTAGTCTCTCTAGCCTAACTATCGTCGTTGAACGTCTATTTCGACTTAGGCAGAAACACTTTATATTAGTCTAACTTATTAGGCTTACTAGTAGAAGGCATTGCTAGTCTTACTAAACTGAGTAGATACTAGCTAGTAGTTTATTAAACTAAACCTCTATCTTCCTAACCTGCTTAGCCACAAGCATTTACTACTTATTAATATTAATTATAATACTCTACTCTATCGCCTAAACTAAGATTACTTAGTAAGACACAACTTCATGTCCTTATAAGATATCTAAGTAGTAACGCTATTAATTAACTATAGTATTACGTAATAAGTATATAGCTAGCAACTAGACTTACTCTTTAAATAACTAACTAAGAAGAATGCCTTTAGAGTAAAGCTTATTCGATTATCTTATGTTAGATAGGCTATAAGATAGGAGCAATACGAGTCTTTAAGACTATTATTATTAACCTAATTAAGCTTAATACACGAGCCTATAATAGTGATCGATACGTCTTTTATAGATTTAATCTATTCTTAAAGTTCCATTTTATCTATATAATACTTAGGCAAGATAAGCTTATACTCCTATCTATAATTAGATAACTAGATCGAATAATTAAATAAGAATTTAATCTTATTATTACCTTTCTTATTGCTAATAACGGGCGAGGATATGGTCTAACAGATAACTTTAATAGACAACTTTACTAAAGACTACTATTAAAGAGAAGGTATTAAGCTACAGACTATTGCTCTATATATTAAGGAGTAGAATAGCTTAGTAAAGCACTTAAAGAGGAGTCTTATTAAAAGAAGTTATTCTATAAGGATTACTTTAAACTTACCTCTAGCACTTAGTTCCGAGATCTACACTATAGTAGTATGCCTACTTAATCGCACACCCACGCCATTACTAAACTAGAAAACACTGTTTAAAATTACTTATAGCAAGAAGCTATTAATTGTTTACCCACGCGTTTATAGCTACTAAGTATACGCACTATATAAGCAAATACCATAAACTAATAAGCTTAGTTCTTAAGTCCTAGTAAGATATCTAGTTAGTTATAACTTATTAAATATTTACTAAATCTAGATACCTAAGGCGAGAAGCCGAGCTTATAAAAGTAAAGTAATTCGTGTTAAAGACGTTACTTTAAAAAAAAAAAAAAAAAAAAAAAAAAAACTTATTCTATTAACTACACGATAAAATAGATCCTTTTCTATAAAGTTCTAAGCTATAATAATTCGTCTATAAGTATTAACTTCTTACTATGCAAAGCTAAGATAGTTTTATAAAAGAATTTAAAGACAAGCTCACGTTAGACTAAGAGTCTAGTTAGACTACTACTACTATATAATAAAGCTAGTCAACGCAAAGACTATTAGTAACTCTATATTACACTAAAAGTTGCTATTAGTAGCTTCTAACACTAAGTTAAATAAAGACTATAGAGGCTAATAATAACTTATAAAGCTTACTACACTCCTTATTAGCTACAATAGCTAGTCTACCTTTAGTACCTATATCCTTAAGAAAGCGCAAGCGTCAAATATTAGACTCTATTTTATAAATAGACTTAAATTAGGCAGAGAATTAAGAACTAATTAATAGTAGCTTTTATTATTCTTATATTCTACCTAAAGGTTTAATAAGGTTTAGAAAGGCATTTTATAAAAGCAGTAGCTTGTTTATTAATATATACTAATTAGTATATGTAGTAGCCTTAGCTACAGCGTCAAAAACATAATTTCACTACACTGAGCTACCTCCTAAGCCGCGTCTCTATAGAGATATAATAAGAATACTATTTCCACATAAGGAAGGCTTTCTCTAGGCTATGTAATAAGAGATTAATAATATGAAATAAAAAGTCACGTATAAAAAGACTACCTAGTAAGAGTTTAAACTATAAGACTAAAAGATCCTCTTGTTAATATAAGTCTTTAAGTTTAAGCTTAATAATTAAGGATACCTTACGAAATATAAAGCTTACATCTATATATGAGACGATTTATAAATAACTACTAAGGATACCTACGTAGCTACTCTAGTATTTTAAATATTCTAAGCTCTAGTCGCTATAGCTGCCTACTTTAATATAGAGATCTATTAATATAATACTATTAACGTATTTACTAACACTTAGCTTATAACACTAGTCTACTATTACCTACTAGAAGGATTCTTTAACCCTAATTATTTATAAAGACTATATTAAGCTTTATATAGCCTAAAGACCTCGCTACTACTCTAGTATTAAGAGCTTACTAAGATACTTAGTAAACTAGGCCTACACAAAGTCAAAGACGCACCTTGTCTATAGAAGAACAATAAGCTACTAGTCTTCTTCTATATAGACGACATCGTCGTACTCTGCCTACCAGTCTACAAGGCTGCACTGCAGGAATTTAAGCAAAAGCTACTACGTTAATATAAAATTTAATCTCTAAGAAAGCTTCAAACATTCTACGGAATATAAACTTATAAAGACTATAAGAGTGGCTCTCTCTAGCTATCCTAAGCCTTATACATCGAGAAGCTAGCTTAAAAGTACCCTTTACTAAAGCCATATACTAAGTTACTAGCTACCCTACTACCTCTTAGAGAGCTATTACTGTCTAAATATTAAGCAAATAAATTTACTAAGTATTAATATGTCTAGCTTATAGGCTTTATAGGCTATATAGCTAGAGCTACCTAGGCTAATATTTTAAAAGCTTACTCTAAGCTAGCTAAATTCCTTATAAATCTATCTTTACGTTATTTTAACGTAGCTTATTAGACAATCGCCTATCTACTAGGTACTAAAAATTAAGCTCTCTACTATATAGCTTTTAAATAAATAAATTAGTTTATATAGCTAACTAGACTTAACCTAAGTACTTTAGAGCATCAGATACGTTATACGCGAATAATAAGTTTATATATAAGAGCTTTTAAGGCTATATCTTCTTTCTATTTAGCGGACCTATAGACTAGTAAGCAATACTACAACGCTGTATTACTAAGTTAACTATAAAAGTAAAGCTAGTTACCGGATCGTTTATAGGCACTACACTAATCTAGTAGTGAAAGGTTTTTTAGTAAATTAGCTTTAATCTAGATTATAAACACCTACTATACTATAATAGTTAATAAACTATTCTCCTTCTTACCTTTACTACGCCTTGCCTCAAGACTACTATATAATACGTTAATATCTATTATTACTAGCTACGCCAAGAAGCTTAATTAAATGACATTAATATTTTATATATCTAAATAAGCTGTTAACTAGCTAACAGCCTCATTAAGCTACTACCTAAGTAAAAGCACGAAAACTAGATTTTTCATCTTTATTTTTAACTATTTTCTTTAAATAAATACGCTTCCCTATAGTATAGTAGTCTTCCTGGTTTTCCTATATGGTTTTACAGGTTTAACGAGGCTATACATCTACTCAGCTCTATCCTGTACACAGCTCTACGCTGTACTCCTACAGAGCAAAAATGCTCGTATCATATATCAAGCTCCACCTATAAGGCTCATCAACCCTAACACAGAACGTGAAGCAATCAGGATCTTAGTACTGGCTCTGGGAGACGTCCTACTACTAGGGACGCCTGTAGTATAGAGCAAGATCCACCTACACTGCGACGGCGGACGGCTACCCACCTGGGACTGCACCAATACTAAGACTAGCACTACAAAGTGTAGCTCTTAACCTAAATGTAGCTGTCTCTTACACAGACAGAGGGGGACCTATAGCTAATATTAGCTTTAAACCTACGTTTAAACCTAAAGGGGGTGTGTAAGCAGCCTAGAGCTATATTATATAAAAACACTAGTCTTATAAGTTAGCTCGCCTACCTATTTACGAGCCTCTGATTACTTCATGTACACTACACGGACATATACAATTCTACACACTTAATACACACACCGCCCATCTGCTTATAATACTATATTTATAAACGTACTTTTTACTTATTATAAGGTTACTAGCTCATATATTACCCACTTTAAAATAGACACTTTAAACGTCTACTACTAAAAAGTAGGCTACCTTAAAAGAAATGCTTTAAAAGCTTTTGTTAAAAAAGTAAGGAACGTAAAAATATAAAGTATTTTAAGGAAATAATGTAGCACTACACTATTATATACACGTCTTAGGTAGTGTTTAGAAGGCTATAGGAGCACTTGCTACGACTATACTTTCCAATTCTTAGGACCTGTTTAACTATCTATTAGAAAAGCATAGAGAGTGATAGGTAATAAATCTAAGGCATAGCTATAATAAAAAGCTACATGCGTTTTGTTGGTATAATATGTCTACTACGTAGATCTTTCATATCTAAAAGAGCTTTACTTAGCGTATTTAAACGCGCTATAAGCTTAAGATTATTAAAAATTTTTAAGATAATAATATAGTAATATAACCTCTTAAAGGCAAAAAGTAGTTAAAATATAAGATAAGAAATATAGTATTACAGTACAAATAATGCACTTATTTACATATAAGCCTAATAGTCGAGTAAAACGCGCTAAGTAAGAAGCAATTATATAAGTTTTAAAGATAAAGCATAATATAAACCTGTCTAATAAGCTATAGCTTAAAGTTATAGAGGTAGTTACTTATGTAATTAATATAAGTTTTATTTTTTTAACAAAAAATACGCGTACTAAATAAATCGATAGACTTTAGTTTATTTAGTATTTTAAGTAGTATTAGCCTAAGCGGTTAAAAAGTACTTTAGCTAATTTAAGACTAAATTAGAGTAGTATTTATACGTATAGCAATTACTTATACCCTTTAAATAAGGACTAAGTAGCTAGTTATTATAGGTGCAACTTTAAATAAAGCTAAACGGCTATATTAGATACTTAGTAGGCTATAAAGTTTTTAATATTTATAGAATACAGGTACTAGTGCTTAATTACGTTCTTACTACGCATAATATTATATTTAATAAAAGTTATTTTTCTGAAGTAAAGGAAAATTTAGTAATTATATAAAAGGAAGTAATAGAGCGTATTAATAGTTTTTTATAAAGGTAATCTAATTAATTTTAAAATAGTTTTAAAAAATTCTTTCTAAGTACTTCAGCACGTAATTTAAAGAGTAAGTAAAATATAAAAGTAAAGAAACGCCCTTTAAGCACTAGTTAAAAGTATAGCTAATTAAAAAATTAAATTTTAGAATAGCTTACTAAAGTAAAACTTCATCAATTAAGTAGAAGGCGCAGTAGCTACTAACTAGGCTAATAAATAATTAAAAATCTATACGTAGCACCATAATTACTTAGGCTTTATAACGCTAAAATATATACCTGCTCTTATATATTAGCGTAATAATAATTATACTAGTACCCTATAGGAAGTGCACTCTATTGGTAGAGTAGGCCTACTAGGATCGAGGCAAATGAGCTAATAATAAGAGCTACCAAGCTCCGTGGATGCCTCTCGAAGCGGTATACGAGACTTTTGAGATATCCAACGAAGCAGAACCATTACACCCTATACGAAGACAATATAAGCGCTAGGAATAGGGGTCTACTAAGCATTTAAGCTATAAATAGCGTTACTAAGATCTTAATAATTATAGTACGCTAAGTGGTAATATAAGAAATAATAATATATTTATAGTAATTAATAGCCTAGTAATTAAGCACTTAAATAAGTTAAAGCTTAATTTTCTATACTCCTTTCTCTCTAGCGTTACAAAGGACTAGGGAGCTTATAAAGCGCTTACTATAATTAATACTACAGTATAGGCTACCCTACTAATTAAGGTATAAAGCTAAAGTTAAGGACTTACTTTTGCATAGGCAAGCTCCTTCTTTTACCTATAATATAGAAATAGTTTATCTTACATAAGCTTAGGACCTCTTTATTAATACTATTTATAAAGAAATTGTCTGCACTGCCTCGCCTTCCGCGCTAAGGGAACTGTGTAACCCAATTATACCCTTGTACCCCCTAAACCCCTTCGCCTCCACACCACCTGGTACTCGCTCACATCCACGAGAACTGGAAGGAAGGTATATAGAACTATTACAGAACACACAGACAATACAGACACTAGATACCAAAGACAGAGAGTTACTTGTTCATTCCTTACTACCTGTGAACCGACAGAAATTATAACGCTATTAAATAAGGGAACTTAAGTGGAGGTTGTAAATAATTTATTAAGAAAACGCTAGCTCTTACTAAAGTAAGTCTTTACTTATAAGTTTAATAAAGATAGCTTCTTTATAAAGTGTAAAGCTAAAATAGTTATAAAAGATAACTTATAGTAGATTAACTTTATTTCTTTTATATACGCTACCACGCTTATAGCAAGGTCGTTAAGGACTATAATTATAATTATAGTAAAATTTAACCTAAAAATATTATAATATAATATTATAAGAGCTTTTATAAATACTTTAATTTACGAAAGCAATCTAGTGCTCTACGAGCTACTAGGTAGCTTTAAGAAGCCTAGCGTGTGTATAAAACTTAAATAAGCCCTATATAGACTAAGAGACTTGCTACTACTATAGTATAAGGAGTTTTTAAGTATCCTAGTAAAAGCTAGTCTTACTTCTTCTGTCGCGCACAGTCAACTTCGATTAGGGAGCTCGTAAACAAAGCCTATTAAGGAAAAGAAACTCTACTAAGATACCAAGCTATTTAAGGATTTAGGGAATCGCGTGCTTAGCTATTTAGCTACTTAAATTAACTCTAACTAGCGCAGAAAGCTCTAGTAAGGTGCCCTTTTATAATATACCCCCTAGCTTATAGAGCGTAGCAAGATAAGCTAAATAATAATTTAAAATATAAAAATAGTAGTAAACTTACGCGTAGAGCTTAAAAAGTATCTAGCTTAGATCACTAGCTTGCTGGGTAATTAGTCTAAGTAGCTAGTTTATATAAAGTTCTATAAAGAAAAGTAGAGAAATAAAGAGCAGCGTACTACTAATATAGAGCTTTAATAAATATTTAAGGATAATTATTTACTTATAACGTGACCCGCGCGATTATCTACGTAGAAAGGTAAAAAAATAAAAGGAGTAGTGTACTTCTACTATAAAGCTTTAATAAATATTTAAGAATAAATATTTACTTATAACGTAACCTGTGCAAGTACCTGCGTATATAAATAAAAGAATAGGTAGCTATAGGATTATAGCGCCTAGCTAGTAAAGGTTTATTTACTTATAGGTTTATTATAATCTATGCTTTAATAGTTCCTAGAAATTTTAGAAGGTTTTTTATTTACCCCTTTTATTTAAACTTAGCTAATAACACCTTTTACTAATTTATTTAAATTTAATTTTTAATTTTACTAATCTCTTTCTTTATAGGTTTATTATAGAGCTTATAAGATGCTTCTCCCTAGAGCGCATACTATAGGCGGTTACACTCTATAGGCTTCTATTAATGCTAGCTATTGTGAGGACGGGCACGGGCTCCTGCATCAAGAGAGTAGATGAGGTAGGTTGGCTCTATTTTAGCTACACTAAGATGAGGAGACTGTAGGTACACAGGCCTGCGGCGCTTTTATGCGCTGCCGCTCGGCACGGAACATCTATCTATCCGAGATAGCTACACTGGGTGCGTGGGCAGCTGCGCCCAGGCGTGAGGCAGCTGCACCCAGGCGTGAGGCAGTCGCGCCTCTCACGCGAGGTCATGTGTCCTGCCGGCATGCCAGGCCGTCACAGCTATTTGCTTTACATGGGCACTTGTAGTTCGTATCAGGAGTGCGCCCTCCGAGCGTAGCGTACATGCCTACGTGCTTTGTTATTTGGCCGAGCTGCGCGAGCCAGCGAGCATATCCCTCTAGAGATAGAGTTACTACTGCGCCTGGTCGCGATAGGTTATTAAGCTCTCTCTAAGCCTACTTATAATTATATCGTAGTGCTAAGCGTAGGAAATCCTTTATTAGTAATATACCCTTTATCTTTAGAAAATCTAAGAGCACAGCGTTGGCGTGTGCACGGTTCCATTCGGATAGCTATTTAGTTATGTCTATTGTTCTGCTACTTTGTAGGCGTATAATAACCTCTCTGTATATATATCGTGCCTGCTCCTTCTAGTTATTATTACTTAGATAAAGATTATTCTTAAGTTCTTTTATTCGCGCCGACAGCGTCTACTAATTACCTAATTATAATATTATAAGCTCTAGCCTTTATAGATTAACTATAGTATAAACCTAGTTTTAGAGTACTAAGAGCTTTATTATAAGCTAAGCATAAATAGTAGACTCTAGCTTATAGCGCTTAAGCTATTATGTATAAAACTTACTTTTAGTATTTATGTTTAGTAGCTCTAGAGTCTAGTTATATATATTTATATACTTAGAAGTCTTAAAGTTTATATAAGTTTATATTTTTTTAAGTATTTATGTGGTACTTAAACTACGCGTACTAAGATAGGAATAAGTTATAATTTATAAATTAGTTACTTACTAAGAGCTTTATAGAGGTTATTATATAGTTTAGCTCTATTATAGGTTGTGAGTGTCAAGACGTAAGCGTTAAAATAATAAAAAGTAAGAAATAGCTTACTATTATAATTATTAATTAGTATAAAATAAGTATATTATAAAATATTATAAAAGTACTAGGCTTATAACTATCGCGCATAGTTAACTTTAATTAGGAAGCTTATAAATAAAGTTTATTAAGGAGAGGAAGCTTTATGAAGACGCTAAGCTATTTAGGGGTTTAGGGGATCGCGTGCTTGGCTGCTTGGCTGCTTAAATCAATCCTAGCTAGCGTAGAAAGCTCTAGCAAAGTGCCCTTTTGTAATATCTTCTAAAGAAGTGCCTTGTTTATTCTTTAATAAAGAGTAGAGGATCTTTATACCATTTTCGTAAATAATATCCGCCTCTATTATTAAGATTATGAAAAAGAAGTTCTTAAGCTTATAAATTAAATTAAAAATAAATATAACCTGAAGGATCGCAGTCTAGTAAAGTAGTTTTTAGGGGTTTAAGTAATTAAAGATAGAGCTGCTAAAACGATTACCTTAGACTATAATACTTTTATTAATTAGATTACTAAGAAAGATTAAACTAAAAAGCATACCGCGCTTTTTAATAATACTACTACTATTAGTAAAGCATATAAAAAATAAGGGTAACGCTTTAAAGAAGTTAAAGTATACTAAAAATATGTACGCTTAGTATATTATATAGCAATTATGCTGCGCGTAGGCATTACTTTTACTATTATAAAGCTCTTATATTTTCTAACGATCCTAAGCAAAGCTTATTTTAAAGTAGTTAAGTACCTAATTATTTTCTTATTTAATTTAGGCTAGGAAGCAATCTATTATAGAGCTATGCTAAGCCTATAGCTTTTAATATATAGTAACGTATTATTTATAAACAATCTAGAAATTTACTAATTATCCTATAGCTATATTATAATACTCTTTAGGGGTATAATAGCATAGAAGGCCGCTCGCCAGCCTACCATAATATCCACTACTAAACCTAATGTGGCGCACAGTCACAACGATCAGGGAGCTCGAAAACAAAGTCTATTAAGGAGAGGAAGCTCTACGACAACTAGCTATTTATAAGTTTAAGGAATCGCGTGCTTAGCTACTTAGCTACTTAGCTTAACCCTAGCTAGCGTAAAAAGCTCTAGTAAGGTGCCTTTTATAATACACCCCCTAGCTTATAAAGCGTAGCACGATAAGCTAAATAATAACTTAAAGTATAAAAGGTAGCGAACTTGCGCGTAGAGCTTAAAAAGCGTCTAGCTTAGATCTCTAGCTCGCTAGGTGATTAGTCTAAGTAGCTAGTTTATATATAGTTCTAGGAGAAAGGTAAAGAAGAAAAAAGAGCAGCGTACTTCTACTATAAAGCTTTAATAAATATTTAAGAGTAATTATCTACTTACAACGTGACCCGCGCGAGTACTTACGTAGAAAGGTAAAGAAATAAAAGGAGCAGAGTACTTCTACTATAAAGCTTTAATAAACGTTTAAGGGTAATTATTTACTTACAACATGACCCGTGCGAGTACCTACGTATATAAATATAAAAAATAGGTAGCTATAAGATTATAGTACCTAGCTAGTAAAGGCTTACTATAATCTATACTTTAATATTCCCTAAAAAGACTAGAGAAGGATCTACTATCTACCTCTTATACTTAAGCTTAGTTAATAACACCTTTTACTAATCCTTTTAAATCTAGCTTTTAATTTTACTAATCTCCTTACTTGTAAGCTTATTATAAAGCTTATAAGGAGCTTCTCCTTAAAGCGCGTACTAAAGGCGATTACACTTTATAGGCTTCTATTAATACTAGCTATTTACTCTATATAGGCACTTGTAGCTTGTATTAGGAGTGCGCCTTCTAAGCGTAGCGTACATGCCTGCGTGCTTAATTGTTTGGTCGAGCTGCGCGAGCCAGCAAGCGTATCCTTCTAGAGATAGAGTTGCTACTACGCCTAGTCGCGATAGGTTATTAAGCTCTCTCTAAGCCTACTTATAGTTATATTATAGTGCTAAGCGTAGGAAATCCTTTATTAGCAGCGTACCCTTTATCTTTAAAAGATCTAAGAGCACAGCGTTGGCGTGTGCGCGATTCTATTTAGATAGCTATTTAGTTATGTCTGTTGTTCTGCTGCTCTGTGGGCGTAGGGTGACCTCTTTGTATATATGTCGTACCTGCTCCTTCTAATTATTATTACTTAGATAGAAATTATTTTTAAGTTCTCTAATCAGCGCCTATAGCGTCTACTACTTACTTAACTATAGTATTATAAGTTCTAACCTTTATAGATTAACTATAGTATAGACCTAGTTTTAAAGTGCCTAAAGCTTTATTGCAAGCTAACTATAAATAGTAGACTCTAGCTTATAGCGCTTAAGCTATTATATATAGGGCTTGCCCCTAGTATTTATATTTAGTAGCTCTAGAACCTAGTCGTGTATATTTATCTACTTAGGAGCCTTAGAGTTAATATAACTCTATATTTCTTAAGCCTTTACGTGGTACTTAAGCTGCACGTACTAAAGTAGGAATAAGTTATAATTTATAAGTTAGTTACTTACTAAGAGCTTTATAGCGGTCGTTATATAGTCTAGCTTTATTATAGGTTATAAGCGTTAAGACGTAAGCGAAAGGATAATAAGGAGCAAGAAATAGTTTACTACTATAATTATTAGCTAGTATAGAGTAAGTATATTATAAAGCGTTGTAAAGATACTAGGCTTATAACTATAGCGCATAGTTATAACGATTAAGGAGCTTAAAAATAAAGTCTATTAAGAAGAGGAAGCCCTACGATAACTAGCTATTTATAGGTTTAGGGGATCGCGTGCTTGGCTGCTTGGCTGCTCGGCTTAACCCTAGCTAGCGCAGAAAGCTCTAGTAAGGTGCCTTTTGCAACACCTAAGCTAATTGCGCTTAAGCATGTAGGTAAAGAAGTAATAGCTTTAAGAAGATTTTTTTCTAAGCTATTACTAGACCTAAGTGACGTTTAGAAAATCTATTATAATAATTAGTAGAGAATTAGACTCGTAGTAGGTATAAATAAAAGGATCACAACTAGCCTGTGCTATATTAATATAAAAAATATATAGCTACGTCAGGAGTACGTAATAGGCTTTTTTAAAGTAGAATACTTTAAGATAAGTAACATGCCTATAAATAGGTTAATAAAAGTTCTTTTAGAATAATAATTTAACTATTTTAAATAGTTGCCTAACTTTAAGAGTATAAAAAAGTATATTATAAAGTATATGAATTAAGAACGTAGAGTGCTAAAGCGCTAAATAAGGTCTTTAATTAGTATATAATAATTATAGACACTACTACTTTTAGTCTAGTTATTTATAAGCATTATAAGCTACTTAAATCATTATATAGTATAAGCACACCTTATGGAAATAAATAGTTTAGTAATAATATTATTACTAAGCCCTTCTTCCTCCTGATTACTATTATATAGATTAAGTATTACCCTTATAGTAGCACGCGCCATCTTTATCTTACGCCCTTATAAGTTATTAGTATAAAGATTAAATAGAGCTTAGAAAAATATATACCGTTACGTTCTAGTCTTAGAGGAGAGCAAGAAAGTAAGCTGCAATAAGCTTTTAAGTAAAAGGATTATTTTAAACAAGCAGAATTATAGCGTAGAGTAAGTAAAATGCTTATACTAAATAGTAAGAGTAGCTAGAGTTATAGCGCTAATAGTAGCTAGTCTTTATAGTACACTTATAGTACTTACTATTAAAGTAACTTTTAAGCGCGCTTTTAATATAACTAAGGTAAGACTTATCGCGTAACTTTTTTATAACTATAATAAATAGATATAACGTAAAGATCTTTTAAGTTGTATTACCTTTAGGATCGCGATTAGGAGTAGCTGGCTTAGGGTTAGGTAAAGGCTCGACCTTATTATCTTACTTAGTATTACTAAAAGATAAAGGCGCGTAAGTAGACACCCTAGATAGTTTATCGCGCTTCTTAGGAGTATAAATTAGAGTTATAGGAATAGCAATTCCTTAGAGCGTAGGACAATTCTTCGCGGCGCACGCGTGGTAGCGGCTTGCCTGGCGCTCTTCTTTCGTAAGGTCTTCTTGATAGAACTAGCCTATAAAGCGCGTTAGCGAATTACTAAAAATAATAGAAAGAGCTTAGACGCTATAAGGGCGGGTTACTATAGTAGTGGAGCGCTACTACCACACTAAGATTTAAGAACGTACTATAATAATAGCTAAGCAGGAACTTATTTTAAATATAAGAAAAAAGGTTAGCACGCGAGAGCTTTAAGAGTAAATAGTTAAGTAATATAAAAGTTTATTATATAACTTAAAGGAGAAAATCTAATAGAGGGGTGAGACTTTATTTCTTATAAGCGCAAGCGTAGGCAGCGCGCACGGGCTAACGCTAAGTAAGATTACGCACTGTTACTTAGTTATAGGCTACTCTACTCTAATTAAATAGCGCTAGTTAATTATAATATTACGCTTAATTATAAGTTACGCTTAGCTAAGGTTTATAATTCTACTAAGGAATAGCTTAGAAGCTTATAGTTAACATCTAGAAACTCGCTAAACTAGGGGGTATATTATAGAAATTATCCTTTATAGGTACCCTAATTAAAAGGTTTAGGTAATATAGGTGAATATAGTACAAAATACTTAGTACAAATACTGTTTTATAGTAACTTTCTATATATTACTAATTAATTAATTCGATCTCCCAATTATATCCTATCCAGCTCGTTTTATGCACTATAAAAGAAATAAAGCGTAATAGTAATATAAACAAGGGAATTAAAATGCTATTTTAGAGACTCCTATAATAGCTATCTAGCCTATAGTAGTAATTCTAGCATCTGCTATGTAAATCATTTCCTTCTAAAGCATTTTATATATATGAGAAAAAAAACTTTTAAAGAGTTAATTATAAACGTTAGTTTTAATCATTATTAATCTGTTTTCTGACCAATAAAATAAAGGTAGAGTTTACTATTACTTATAAATAAAGACTTTTTATATTACTTAAAACGCTAAAGTGGCTTCATAACGTAATTATAGTTATAACTAATAAGAGACTTAGAATATATTAAAGGAGAAAATACTTAATACGTTCAAAACTTTTTTTAACGTTAACTATAAGCCTATAATGCCCTTAAAGACTATTCTTAAATGCTAGACTAGTTACTATCTAAACTATTACAATATATTTAATTATTATAAGAAGAGTTAGGCTCAACTATAAAAAAGGATAAGCTAATATGCATACTTAACTATACTAGTTATTTAAGCTACTATATTAAAGGTTAAATAGTACCTTTAGATAACTCTTAGTAAGATATAGTTACGAAAAGAAAAAAAACTACTATATTTTAAAAACAATTTTCTATTTTAAAAGCTAATAAAGATTCCTTAACGTAATTAAAACGCTTTAAAAAATGGTTACTAAAGGTAAAACAATTCTTAAGACCCCTAAAATTTACTAAAAGCCCTAATAAGTCGTAAAAAGGCGCTAAAAGACCTACTATAGTAACCTTTAGCGCTAAAGACGCATCTACCCTACTAGCTTACTATTATTATAACTAGCTAAGTTATACAAGTCGAAACTATTTAAAAAAGGATAAACTAGCCTTAGCTAATACTAAAATAAATATCTAATAGTGTTAAGAATTAGGATCCTCTAACTAACTTAATTATATATCTATAAAGGTGGCCTAATAGATTAAAGCTAGATTTATGGCAGATCTATCGGTGCATATACAAGCGATAATTAATATCTATTCACGGCTACTATTCTAAATAGCTTGCCTTACTGCCTTGCTATCATATAGAGGCCTATTAAAGATTCTCTTTAAGCGGGAGGTAATGCCAAGCAGGCTGCCTTTTTCGTCCATATAATATATATACTAAGTCTTAATCTAATACTACCTAATCTTTTGCTATAGTAGTTTAAAGTAAAACTTATATTTAGCTATAGCATTTGGTTTATAGTAATTACGATTAATACTAGCTATTTATTATAATACCAAGGATTTACTATTACGTCTAATAAAGTAATTAACCTATAATAGACTAGTATTCTTTTTAGCTAGTATAGAAGTAAAGCTTTATATTATTTACTATATCAGAGCAAGACTATATTTAGTAAGGTATTTAATATTATATATAAGCTCCTATTTTTATTATTAGCTAAAATTTTAAAACTATTAATAACTAACTATATGCGCCTGCGTAACGTGTCTATACTTATATCTTAATATTAAGCGTATAATATTATATATATTAGCTATTTAAGTATATAAGAATTATTCGCTTAGTCCTAGAGATTTAATATTATTAATTACAGCTAGGATCGGGTCCATATTGGTGGAGTTATGACGCATTTAATAGAGGGAGCGATTTTGTTAGGGTGTGCATGACCTGACAGCGCGCACGACCTGCCAAGCTACGGTACTGGTATTGTATGCACACTACCGTGTTTTATCAGATGACGCACAGCCATCACTTGGCGTACGCTTACCGCCAAATTTTCGACTTCTTCACCCTCTCATAACTACACCAATATGGACCCAATTAAGGCTGCGTTAGAGTCGCTAAAATCGCTAAATCCTGGAGAAACACCTAATTACACTACAGTTACAAAAAAGTATAGTTATAATCGAATAACGCTATTAAAGCGCCACCGCGGGGTTCAAGGCACCTATGCTTAGTAAATTAATAATATACGCCTCTTTAACACCACGCAAGAGAAAGCTCTTATAACTTATATTAATAACCTTTACTAACGAGGTCTACCGCCTATAAGACAAATAATATAGAATTTCGCCTTAGAAATAGCTAGAAGAACTGCTAAAAAATACTAGGTTAACCGCTTTATCGCTTAATATCGTATCAACCTTATATTATATTAGAGCTCTAGTATAGACGCGTCACGGCACAAAGCTAATTTAGCATTTAAATATAGCCTCTACTTTAAGCTTTTAGCGCAGAAGATCGAACAGTATAACGTAGAACCGCAACATATATATAATATAGACAAAAAAAGCTTCTTAATTAGGGTACTATTAAAGATAAAGCGCATCTTCTTCCGCTAAAGATATAAGAATAGCGGAGTAAAGTAAGTTATACAAGATAGTAATAGAAAGTAAATAATAATAATCACATGTATTTGCGCCGACGGCAGTGCTCTTACGCCAATCTTAATTTACTAGGCTATTTTTAGTAATATACAGGACTTATAGCTTTAAGATTTTAACCTATAAGAGCATAACTATTTCTTTACTTTCTTAGCTAGTGGATAGACAAATAACAAGATTAGCATATAATAGCTAAAATAAGTGTTTAATTACGAGACAAAGGTAAAGGCGCGTCGCTCCTAGCGTCTCCTTATCCTTAATAGCTACGGCTCCTATATAACAATAAAATTTATTAAGTATTATAATAAGAATTAAATTCTCCTAGCCATCTTTCCTCCTCACGCTACCTATACTCTCTAGCTACTTAACGTTTGCTTCTTTAAGCCTCTCTCTAGCGCATACTCCACCAAGCTCTTAGACTTTATATATAGCTATTAAGGCCTTACCTCTATTACAAAGCGCGACTTCTTCCGTATGTTTTATTACGCCTAAAATATAGCGTTTAAATATAAGATAATTATTAAGTCCTTTAAGGTTACTAGCCTCTCACCATTAAACGCAGAGGTAGTGTTATAAAAGTTTTAAAAGGCAGATGTAGAGAGGCTATTATCCTCTAAGAATAGCTCGTTAGTACTTAGCGCTTTAGATTAGAGAAAGATAGAGCGCTTACTACGCGAGGTTATTAAAAATACCTATTCTAAACACTCGTAGTAGCTCTCTTAGATAATCTATTATATAGCTATGCAGAAATAGCTTCTCTAGCATAAAAATAACTGCCTTAAAGAAGCTCTTATTAATAAGAGAAAGTAGTAACAGCATGGCAAGCCTTTACTACTTAAAGCACCGCTAGAGTATAATAGAGGCGCTGTTCTCTAGTCGCCCGCTAAAGTCTAAGACGCCTGAGATAGGCAGGCGCAGAAGGATGCCAACGAGCAGTTGCAACAATAATAGAAGAAGGAGAAACTTGCTCTACAAAAGCAGCAGAAAGAACAGAAACAAGCCATGCTTAAGGAGAGGAAGCGTATGAGGCTTGCCGCCAAAGAAATCCGCCTCTAGGAGCAGCGTAGCAAGACTATTACGCGTAAAGAAGCACGTATTGCACGCAAGGCTAAAAAACAACTCTAAAAAAATATATAATTATCCTAAAGGGGTACGAGACGTTAGCTAATTGCTTTTACTACTCTATCTTGTCTATATAAAGCGCCTAATATTACTAAGGTCGATTTCTCTTCTATTATTAATAAGGAGCCTACACCCGGCCCTAGCACGCGCACAAGAAATATACGCCTCCTATAGAGGTTTCGCATGTAAATTATTATAAGCAATCAATTATTTAAGCTCCATAGACCTCTCCACTAGAAAATCTCGCGATAATAGCTCTTATATAGAGCTCTACAGCCTCAAAAGCAGTGGGTGTGGGCATCCGGAAATCGTGCGCCAAGTAATGCCCGTGCGTTATCGGTGATTCTGGAAATACCTGCTCGACCCACTTAAGGCGTATTTCTCATCAGACTGCGCGTATTTTCTGTTCTGGTCTCCTTTTTTTCGCTTTTCTCTCCACCACACAAGGAACTTTGGATAATAATATACTAAAAGTAGATAAAGGGCTTCTATAGAGTTATAAGTACCCCCCTTAAATTTTTTAGAAGATTTAAGTTTTTTGCGTTCAAGAAAATACAAGAAAAGGAAGGATTGACGATGACTGGCTGGCTCTGTGGGTCGAGCAGGTATTTCCGAAACGATAATACTGTGCCCGTGCGCGCAGCGACCCGAATCGCGCAGCGACCTACCAACACCAAACCTGCAGACAAGTAACCAACTTCAACGCGTTATAACTCCACCACTATGGCACTAATTGACGATGCGATTGCAGCATATAATGCGTAAGAACCAGGGAAAAAACTTTTGTATGGATAATTCGCGAAAATGTTTAGTGTGAGCGTAACCACGCTACGCCGCAGACAGCAGGGCAGTCAGCAGTCCAGGACCACCAAAGATCTCAACCAACGCGCTCTCAGCCCACAACAAGAGCAGGCCCTCCTACAGCATATTGACAAGCTTACAGAGCGTAGGCTGCCTCCCACAAGAGAGATGATGCGCAATTTTGCCTTAGTTATTGCCTACTAAGAAATCTTAGAGTCCTGGGTGTCACGCTTCCTCCACCGAAACAACGACTGTATCGTCTTAAAATAGAGCAAGGTAATAGACGCTGTTCGCCACCACGCTAACTCTTACCTTAAATACAGGCTCTATTTTGATCTCCTTCACGAGAAGATGGCCCAGTACAACATTCAGGCATGTAACACATACAATATGGATGAGAAGGGCTTCCTTATAGGCATCTTAGGACGCTCTAAACGCATCTTCAACCGTGAGATGTGGGAGAGAAAAGAGGTGACAGCAGCTCTCTAGGATGGAGAGAGAGAATTTGTTACTTGCTTGGCAACAATTTGTGCTGATGGGAGTGCTCTACCACCTGGCCTCATCTTTGCAGCTTTGGGTGGTTTGAGAGACACCTGGGTTGCCGGTATAGAGGTTGGAAAACACGACATTTTCTGCTCTACCTCTCCCACAGGATGGAGCAATAATGAGATAGGCCTGTCCTGGCTTGAACAGGTGTTTTAACAGACTATAAAAGAGAAGGCACTTAGAGATTACCGTCTCCTTATCGTAGATAGCTATAGCAGTTACCTCACAATAGATTTTATTAATTATTGCGAATCCCACCGCATTATCCTGGCTATATTACTACCTCACTCTACCTATACGCTTTAACCACTTAATGTGGTGATGTTTAAGTCTCTCTTATTAGCCTACTCTAAGGCGCTTAGTGACCATCTCTAAACTACCTAAGGGCTAATTCCTATTAATAAAAGCAACTTTTTTCCGCTCTTTTAGCAGGCCTGGGTCTCCTCCTTTAAAGAAGACATAATTTTAAAGGCCTAGGAGGCTATAGGTATATGGCCTTAGGAATTAGAGCGTGTACTTAAACGCTTTAACTATAACTCTTATAATAAGAGTAAGGCCTTAGAGGACTCTCTAGTAGCTATTAAGGGCAACTTCTAGCGAGTGCAGCGTCTCTTACGCTCTATAGTAAAAGACCTAGCTTTGAATAAGGCCAGATCTCTCTCTCTTACTATCCACAAACTCCAAGCAGACAAGGACATGGCTGAGTATAAAAGCGAGCAACTTTAAAACGCTTTTTAGCTCTAAGCAAGGCACAAGAAGTAAAGTAAGCCTCTTAACCTATAATAGCGATAAAATTACTATAGTGGAGTAGTCCTTTAGTCTCCTCGCAAGATTAGAGAGGCAAACACACGTTTAGCTATTAAAGAGAGAGATAAAGAGCAAGAGAAAGTTGTAATTACTTAGCGTAAGGTTAATAGAGCTAGTAACAAGCTTACTAAAGAGAAAGAGGCTAAAAGGAAGCGTGTTAAGAGAGAGGAGT
Source organism: Bimuria novae-zelandiae CBS 107.79 (assembly GCA_010015655.1). NCBI lineage: Eukaryota > Fungi > Ascomycota > Dothideomycetes > Pleosporales > Didymosphaeriaceae > Bimuria > Bimuria novae-zelandiae. The sequence continues at coordinate 768,310 of ML976686.1, forward strand.
CTAAAAAAAGGAAGGAGAATAAGAGGGTTGTAAAGGCTAAGAATGCCAGGCTTGCAAAAGAGCAAAAATAACGGAATAAAGAGACTATAACCTCCTAAAAACTATTATAATAGGCAAATAAGCCTAAGCAAAAAGCCTTATACAAAGCTCTATTAAATTTAGTAAAAAAGCGTCGTGTTGTGGCCTCTAGTAGTAGTAAGGGCCCGGCATCCTTAGCACCTGAACCACTACTAAAACTAGCCAAAAGTGGCCGCCTAATTAAGCTTCTAGGAAAATATAAATAGTATAAATTGATCGCATTATCCTATATACTACTACACCTTAAGATCTCGTGATAATAGCTATTGTATGTGGCTCTACAGCCTCATTTTTGCTGGTAGGCCAATGTTGGTTGGGTGGGTCGCTGCGCGATTCGGGTCGCTGCGCGCACGGGCACAGTATCTGATATCGGTGCTCTCCAAAATACCGTCCCGCCCCACTTCGGGCAGCCGAAGTGGACCTAGCTTCCCGGAAAATATTTTCTATCACCTAATTTGTTAGTAAAATAATAATTACAGCGAACATTCACCCTATATTAATACTTATATTATGCCGCCGCGTAGTTAAGGTAAGCGTATAGCTACCTAGCCATTTAATAGGGGTTAAAATCCTTTAAAACGTGCGCGCTGGGCGCCTGCAGTAGCTACTAAAGGTGCTAAGTTACAGAGAAAAGTATCTAAGAAGGCTCCTCCTCTAGCGGAAGGCAACGCTATATCTAATCTAGTTAGCCT
>ML976687.1:0-82366 GCA_010015655.1 Bimuria novae-zelandiae CBS 107.79
GCTAAACGGAGAAACTGCTTAAGTAGCAGAATCGTGATCAGCAACTAGTCTACATCAGGTTTGTATCATGTGATACCGTACTCCACTCTAACAGATTCGTATTGCAGAAACCGGGATCTGCGGAAGAATGAGTGTCGATCAGTACTGGTAATTGACAGGATAGCGTACCGTTGAACATGATAGGGCTGATGCCAAAGTCTCCCTCCATAACCTTACTTACGTAGCCAGTCTCTTCCTTAAGCTCACGAACGGCGCATACCTCTGCTGTCTCGTTAGGGTCGATGAGCCCGGCTGGGAATTCGATCACGGTTGCATCGACAGGCGGTCGCCACTGCTTCTGAAGGAGGATTCGTGGGGAGTCGTCGGGGTTGGTGGGATCTTGCAGGACAGCTAGGATACCTACACCGTCGATGTCCGAACCTTTTGGGCGGGTCAGGCGCTCGCCGGATTCCCAAATTCGTTCAATGCCTTCCGGGTCATTGTACGTGATCCTGTGAAGAATGATTGTTCGTCATTGATTCAAAAAACTCCTGGGTGGGAAAGATTTACTTGACGAGAGTCACCCATTTGGCATCGTTGTGATCCTGCATACGGTCAAATTCTGTTCTATCTTGGATGCTTCGAGACGTACTAGAGGTTCGACCTTCACGACCTTGGATTGATTTGTGGGGGCCATCGGTGGAGTGTGAATCGATGCACTTTCGTATTGATGGTGCAGTGTACCTTCCCAACGTTGTGCGGGGCACGGTCCGCCAAGAACACACTGTACCGTACTGTGGTGTCCGGCGAAAGTAATGTCGGTGGTCCGCGCACAACAAGGCTGCGGATCCTATGTAAACAAATGACGCTTTTTTACTTTCGCACAATATTACATACAAATTTTTAGTACTTCGTATGTCCACCTTTAGCCTTGATTGATCACTGCCTAACATCTGGCAGGCATACTGTCGATGAGCTCCCGCAGATTTTCCACTGTAATTGACTCCCACGCCTCCTGTACAATACCTCGCAGCTAGTCATAGCTATACTGCTTACCGCCTTCTTGATCAGAGTAATAGGACTCAATAAAGTCCTTCATTTTATTCCATACATGTTCAATAGGGTTCAGATCTGGGGAGAGTGCTGGCCAGAACATAGGAGTGGTACAATAATCTCATCTCGAGTAAGATATCGGTGTCGAGGTGTAGAGGGTGCTTCTGCTATTGTGTGGGTGACGCGTCGATGGAGCGCGCGACAGAGTTACATGTGAATCTGTACAAAAACAGCGTGTTTTAATGTATCTTTGTCAGCAAGGGGCTTTTATTTACATAGGATCCGCACCTTGGTTGTGCGCGGACCACCGACATTGCTTTCGCCGAACACCACAGTAACGTGGGGTGACACGTAATGCGCAGGGGCGCGTAATGCCCACGAACACGAAAACCACCCCCTGAATTCACCTCCCATATCTTAACAACTATAACTCTAATTAAAGCTACTATTAAAGAAATCAAATCCTTAGCGCTAGAAGAGCATTATTTATATATAAAAATAGCTATAAAGTATAGTGTTAAACGCATAACATTAGCTTAAAAGTACTAAGCTAAAACTCTACCCTGTATAATTAAAAGTATTAACTAATAATTATTTATTCTTGCCTAAAAGCATAAGCTTATATTATATATTAATTAATAGTGTAAGCGCGGTATACTACTTTTAAAGCCTATTATTTAAAGTTAGGTCTTTATTTTAGCTAGAAAAGTAATAAGTCTTTAGTTAGTATTAAAGTTCCTTTAGCGTTATAAGGAAGAATTAGTTTTAAAAGTAATTATTAGAATTAATCGTAATTACTACTAACATAGTTTATAAGCGAGCTGTCAGTATAAGCGAGTGGTCACCCCACCAACTTTTCATCGCCTTTATAGTGACTTAACACAACAACGCGATATAATAATTATATATAATTACTATTATAGATTAAGTAGTATCTATAGTACGCTTTGCACACGTTCGCGCGTTATGCCTAGTCTCTCTACAGCGGCTGCAGCGCGCTAAAGCCTGCTAACCAGCACCTAATTACGCCCTACCTTAACGCGTTTCGCTCTCTAGCTGCTGCTTAACGTCCTTTTAAGCAATAATCTCCTCTGCCTCTACCTTTGTAAAGGTGCCTTGTTTCTATATCCGCTTCTTTTATCGCTTTCTTCGTAATATAGCTGCCCTATTTACCTATTTAAGCCTCGCGATCCGATCGCGCATAAGCGTACTCTTATAAGCTATTACTTTAGCGCCCTTTTTAAGCTAATTAAGCGCTGTAATAATAGAAGCAGGTAATAAGCTCTTATATTTTTAAATCCTATTACGTATTAAAGTTAATTAAGCTTCTAGCTCGCGCGCGTTACTTAGTGTTTTAGCTTTTTAAAGGGTAACCTCTAGCGTAGGTAGTGTAGGCGTGCGAAGCTTTATATTAAGCTTTAATATTACCACCTCTAGATCGTGTAGGACTAGGCCAGCGCCTTAAAAGCTTACGCAGATATTCTCCTTTATAATTAATTACTTATAGGCTACGCAGAAGGCTAGTAAGAACTCTAGCTTTATAATGTAGCTAATATAGTCGCGCATTAGGCTCTCAATCTAGTAGCTATACGCGCGCTTTAACGGCGAGAAGTAGTCTATATTAAGTAGCTATAGAAGGTACGACAAATGCGATAGTATATAAAGAGTATAAATATTATTCTCCTTACAAAGCTGCTAGAATTTAAGCGAGTTATAGCTCTTATAGCTATTAAGTATAAGTAGCTAGCGCGCGCTTACCCTACGCTCTACTATATACTTAATAAAGTGTCTTAGCTACTTTACTCTAAGCTTATTAGTAGTCTAGCTATTATTACTTACTATAAAGGCCTAGTCGCGCGGTATATTGTCGTCCTCGTACTAAGTAGAGAGGTGATACTAGCTAGGGAAAATAATAAAGGGCGGGATCGCCCACCTAGTAGTGTTAATTCTATAGATTACTATAGTCCACCCATAATTACCTAGCTAGATAGCCTTTGGCCTGCCGCGTCTCTTTAAACCTATAATAACAAGCTAAGACGATATCTTGCCCATTATAAAGCCAGTCTTATTAAAATTATAGGTATCCTAATCACAAATACCGTAGGTAGCTTTGGTACGCGCTACAAGGTTAAACCACGCCCTAATTATCTTTAGATCCTTATATAGAGCTCTCTATCGATCGTACGGCCAATTAAATCATGTAGTAAGGTAATCTATTCGCTTAACAAAGTTACGCGGCCATAGTTAACTAACCTAGCTAGCGCTGCGCTTAGCGAGTAGCTTATCCGCTATATCTCGTATAGCACCTAGGGTAGGCGTAAACCCTCGCAAATCCAAATCAAGTATATGCCTGATAATTACCTCCTCTTCTAGCTTAGTAAGCTTTTTTAATTTAGGCTAGTAATCGTGTCGCGTAATAATTCCTGCGCGTTACCCGCGCCACTTGCCAACCCTACGGGTTGGCGCTGCGCAGCTCAACGTAACTTCTTGGCTCAACGTCACTTTTTATAGCGAATTAACATTTAAGGATAATTTTAACGGCGAAGACTTTAATTATATGGCGATATATACGCTAGCGTCGGTGTAGCAAGTAGGGCAGGATCTACTGTCATCTCTCTAAGAGATGGCACCTGCCAGGGCTAACTTTGTGGCGCCTGCAAGTGCGCGTCCTTGTACGTTTTTACAGCCTGTCTAGCAGCCTTTTGTGCCTCCTGCTCCACACGATGATCAATAGCTTGTCGCGCTGCCTTTACGGTGACTACGCTGCCTTTCTATACCTGCCTGGCATCTTTAACCTGCCTTTTCTAGCGCTGTTGGGCCGCTGCAGTAATAGCTAAGAGGTCTCACTAGGCCAGCGCGAGACTATTAATGAGCAATTGCGAGCTTTCTAAGAACTTTTTAAGCCTACGACTAGAAATATTGCTCCTTTCTAGAGCGCGCGACATCTTTTTATGCTGCTATTAGTACAACGTAGGCATGTTAGCGATAGGTAATAAATTAACTACGGATAAAAGTAATAATAATAGCGTACGCACTGTAGGCAGCTTCATATATATAATCTCTAAATTAAATAGAAAGATGCCTAACTTCTCCTAAGCACTAAGTATAGTGCTACGTTTAAAAGTAGCTATTCTAATGCCGTGATACGCGTGTAGAAATTTAACTTTATTAAAGTTAGTGCACCTAGTACGTGTAGCTATCTCTATAGCCTTCTTGTAATTATTCTTTAATGGCTGAAAACAGATAACGTTAAGAGGCTGTAGGTGATGAGATGCGTAAGGCAATAGCGAGAAAGGTATTATATTATACCTATCGCAGTACTTAATAAACTTAATAGTTAGATAGCTACTAAATCTATTAAATATAAGTAATTACTATACGCCCTTCTGCCGCGCACGTATCTGTTTTTTAAAGAACTTTAGCTACTTAATTAATATTAAATTATTAGTATAGCTAGATATTAACATAGTAATTATATAATTATTAGGCAGCGCGGTATTAGTATACTATTAATAAAGGTAATTAATGCCTTGCACGACGAGCATAGGATTAAGAACCTTACTATCGCTAGAGATTAATTTAATTAAGGTAACATAATCGCGCGAGGTCTCTAACGCGGAGACCTAAGGGTAATTTAACTCTATAGTAACGATCTATTGGCTGCCGCCGACGCTTATACGGAACCCAGTTTCGTCTATATTATAGGTGTCTGATGCGGTGATGCCGTAGGCATTAATAACCTTCTTAAGCTTAGTAAAATGCTAAGAATATGCTTCTATTATTACTATTACTATCCTATTAATATCCTGTAACTTCTACTTTATGTAGTAGTACTTAGGATTCTAGTGCAGCCACCGCGTAGTCTAGTCTTTACTAAGTAGTAGAGCGCTGCCGTCAGGATGCGCGCGGTTAAAGATATACTAGGCAGCGCCTTTTAGCTGCGGCATAAGACAAGACATGCCAATACTATCGCAGCGGCGTATATATAACTTTAGAGCTTCGTCTTGCACTAGCGAAAGGCGTAGATTTAACCTAGTATAGTTATGGTAGCTCGTTCTGCCTTTAACGCGCGCTTAAAGTTGCGAAACAGGCACGCACTAGTCGCGTGCTACAGCTATAATATTAGGTATTTCTCTATTAAAAAAGCTAGAGATACAAGCTAAGATGCGCTCCTTAATTTCGTAACTCTCGCTATAGAATTTAGGCATTTTTGTAGGTTATAAAGTAAGGATAAAGTAAAAAGCGCGTCGTAAAGTTACGTTAAGCCGCGAAGTTACGTTGAGCTGCGCAGCGCCAACCCGCAGGGTTGGCGAGTGGCGCGGGTAGTTGCGTAGTGTACTTCGGGGGACGTTATAGATCGCTGCAGCGCGTTGTTCGCTTTAGATCTGGTCTTGATTAATTACTGAGATAGCTAGAAGAATATCTGCTTCGTTATAGAGTATTTAAGCAGGAGGTGGTTGAGCCATTATTGAAACAAGGTAATGTATTGCGAAAAGTTTGGTGGGGTGACAGCTCGCTTATACTGACAGCTCGCTTATACTGACAGCTCGCTTATACTGACAGCTCGCTTATACTGACAGCTCGCTTATACTGACAGCTCGCTTATAAACTACGTTATGCTAATTAAAAAGAAAAATATAATACTTACTTTACCTTTTAGCATTAAAAGATAGTGGAAATTAAATTAAATCTTAATATATATATAATATAAATAAAAAGGGATTACTTATAGACAAGACTACAAGGACTTATAAAGTCTTTAATAAAGTAATATAGGATAGGGATGAACTTTAGTTAGCTATATAGGATGGCTTATAGGAATAGATTATAATCCTAACTACTATATATACTAATAGGACTGTTCTTAATTCTTGCCTTATCTACGCATTAGATATATACCCTATATAATTTTTTAAGTTAAAATAATTAATTAATAAGGAGTCTTTATTATTATCGTCCTTACTACTTAGACTAATAACGATCTTAGAGTTGTATAGCTCTACGAGGTGTTTAATTATTAAAATAAAAGTAAAGCCTAGTAATTATAAAGGCTTTTTATTATTAATAGCCACGTATTATACTACTCTATAGAATTTATTAAATTTTATAATTGAAATAAGATCCTACTAGCCGTGTTTCCCCCTTATTTTATTTATACTCTTTAGCTACTTAACGTTATTATATTTAAACCTCTCTTATTAGCCTATACTAAGAAGCTTATTAACTTTTAATAGAATAGTTAGGCTATACTATTTATAGCTAAAAAAGGTTTCTTTACTTTATTTTAGAGCGCTTAGAACATTTCTTTTACTAAGCCCTTAGTACTTAAAGCTTTTAAAGCTATTAGCTTATTACCTTTAAATACTAATATTATACTAAAAATGTTTATAGCTAACAACTTAGATTCGAACCTAACTAGCTTAAATAATTTAATAACAAACCTATTGAATTAGTTTACTATTAATTATAGACTTAAGAAGGTGGCGAAAAATAAAGCTAATAAAAAAACTAAGTAGCTTACTTAGGCTATTTACTATATTATTTATAAAAACAATTTATTAAAGCATAAGAATAAGGGGCTTTAGTAAGCTATTACTATTAAAGAGAAGCGTTAAAAGCGTAGGAAGCTATTCTAGCCACGAGAGAAAGACTTAGAGCATAGAGGAGCTATGTAGTAGTTTCCAAGAAGCATTCGAAGGGAGAAACACCGCATAGAGCAGGAGAATTTGGATAAACAATAGTAAAAGCAGCACAAAGTAGCAGATAAAGACGCTCGGAACGCTACTTAGGCTCTAAAAGTAAAATTAGTGGCTAAAGGTAAGGCTGCTAGGGAGGCGTTAAGGAGGAAGAAATAAAGAGAAAAAGTAGCTGTAATAGTATTTTATATTTAAAAGAAAGATAAGACTATAAAAGCTACTAAAGCACTCTAATCTAAGCTTAGAAATAAGCTAAAAGGAGCTTTAAAATCTAAAATTAAAAGTAAGCAGGTAGATAGTGTAAAGATAAGTAAATCTTTAAAAGGTACTATATTAGCACCTCTAGCTCTACTACTAAAATTTTAATTAAGACGCTATATTAACTATCTAAAAAGATATTACAATAAATAGAGTTTTAGTTACAAAGCTATTAGGACCTCGCCACTAAAAAATTATATAATAATATCTATTTTTAGGATGGCTATAGCTTATCTTTGTGTAAGTTTAATTTTAGTATTTGTGGGCATTACGCGCCCCTGGACATTACCGTGCCTTAGTAGTCAATGCACGTTGTAACTTAATACACGCGTAACACTAATACACGCTATTTTAACACCTAATAACTTTACTAGTATAGATCTAGTTAAGGCTACGATTAGTGCTATTAAATTACTAAGACTTAAAGAAAAATTTACGTATATAGAATTAGCGCGTTAGTATAGCGTTAAGCGATCTACGTTAAGTAGAAGGTATTAGGTTAAAACTTATTCTTATATAGTTAAGAATAATAACTACTAAAATCTTAACTTATAATAAGAAAAGAAGCTTCTATAATATATTAAACGCCTTACTAAACGTAGCCTTCCTTTTATATAATAAATAATATAATGCTTTACCTCTACTATCGCCTAAAAGAATATTAGCTTATTATAGGTTAATTATTTTACTACGCGCAACGCTGAATCCTTAATATTTTAATAAATAACTAGTATTAATAGTAAACGCTATAAATCTAATTCTTTAACTAAGTATAAGCTACTTTTTAATCTTCTATAGTAAAAAATGAATTAGTATTAAATTAAGCCTTAGCGTACTTATAATATAGATAAAAAAGGTATCCTACTTAGTATTACCTCCTACTTAAAGAGGATCTTTAGTAAACCTCTTTATATAAGTAAGTGCGTAAGGGAATTAATCTAAAATAGTAGCTATAAAATTTTTTTACTTATTATATATATATACGCTAATAGGTCTGCTCTAGATCTATTACCTATTTATTAGTCTACCTTTTAAAGCCTATCGTTAAGCTAGGTAGAAGAAATTAATTTTTAATACTATAGAGTATATATTACTTTATCTATCTCTAGTTAGTTAAATAATTAGATAGGCCTAGTATAGCTATAGTAGGTATATAATCGCTATACTAGGAAGAAAGCTTAATAAGCCTACTAATTACTTATCCTAGATAGCTATAGATCTGACGTTACTATAGATTTTATTAACTATATAACTAGAATACGATTCTCTTAGCTATATTTCCCCCTTATTCAATATATACGTTATAGCTACTTAACGTTTACGTGTTTAAATCTCTCTTAGCTACTTACTTAGCTAAGCTTTTAACTTTCCTCTATAGGAGCTAAGGTCTAGTCTTAATTACTAAAAAAGTTTTTTTATCCTATTCTAAGAGGCCTAGGTTAGCACTATAAAGTAGCTACTAATACTTTAGGCTTTTAAAGCTATAGGTATTTCGCCTCTAGATTTAATAATTATTTTTAAGTAATTTGACAGCGCTTACTTACCTAAGTAAAAATTATAAAAAAGCTTAGCTTTATTACTTAGCGTATTAAATTAGAGAAAAATTAATAGGCTTCTAAAAGTCTATATTAATATAGGGGCTAGTAACAGGGCTAAGAAGCTAAGTTAAACTATATACTTAATTACTATATAAGCTTAGCTCGTAAAGTACGAAAATTAGGGCTTATAAGAGGCTCTAGCTACTAAGAAAAAACGCTTAAAGTAAGATAGGCCTCTACCTTTTAATTAATCTAAGAAGTATTATAGGGAAGCTATTTTTTAGTTACCTTATAGTATATAATAGTGTTAAGATCTATTAAGATCCAACATAACGCGGGCGGGGTACTGACACTTATCCGTGCGGCCAGCCAAGAGTCCTGACTCAGCCACGAGTCACGTGACAAGTCACGCGTCCTAGAAATATCTTGGCACACGAGACTTTGGGACTTATAGGACTAGTGGGACGCATGGGACAGGACATGTATATAGAAACGCTAAGTATAGTCCTTTTATACTTATATTTAACCTGAGTTATTAATCTATTATTTAAATTATACTCTAGCTTCAGTTAGTTCGTTTATAACCGCGTACTACCTTTAATACTAATAACTTTACTAATACGCATAAGCTATTAGTTCCTTTTTTTATCTTATTAGTACTTTTACTTAAGAACTAACTCTAGTCTCCTTTAAAACTAGCTACCCTAAATGGCTTAACATCTTAAACACTTTTAATATAAGTACTATAAGGACCCCTACCTCTTTTATAGCTTCTAATAGTACTAGTATCTAATTAATAAAAAATAGCAAGAATAAGGCGTATCAACCTAATTTATACAATAATAACTATAAACTTTTTAATATATAATAACTATAACTAGACCTGCACTGCATTAGCTAAAATAATAAACTTATAAATAAAAAGAAGGTTATCTTCGCAGCGATATACACGCGAGGAGTAGCTAAAGAATAAATCTACCTATACCTAGTTAAGTAGATAGATATAGACTACGATAACTAGGATAAGGACTACATAAATAGCTGTATTAACATAGTTAATATTATTAAGGACTATCCTAACTTTAAAAAGTACCTTAAATAACTATTTAGAATTGCTAATAAAACTGCTATAGCTAAATAAACTATCTAGACGATTAAGTAATAATAATTTATAGCTAAATATATAGCTAAATTCCGCAAGTATACTATATAGCTTAAGGAAGAAGAAGAATCCCTTAAGACTATATATAAGTAAGAACTTAAGTATAAGGTATAAGAGGAACTCCTACGTAGTAGTATAAAAATTAAAACTCTTAGTAAACTATATAAGGAATTAATTAGGATTAATAGAAAATAGCTCGCACTATAAGAAGAGTTTTGTAGAAACCTAAGGAATGCTAGCTTTAGTAAAGCAGCACTTATAGTCTATAGAGTACTACTAAAAGTACCTCGACGTTAGTAACGCGACTTTTATAGTTACTAGCTAATAAAAGGAATCTAGTTTAATAATCTAGAAAAGGAAACAGGAAATATTTTAAGCCTTTAAAAGTCTAATAATATCTATATATAACTTTTAAATAGAACTTAACTACTAAGGACTAAGATACGTACCTGCTTTATATATAAAAAACTAGAATATATTACTAGGAAATGCAAATCTAAGCATAAGGTTATTAGATAGTTAAATATACTAACTGTTAATAATAATTCAAACGACGAAGAATGGCAGGTAATATCTACTATTACGTAATCTAATATCTTAGATAAAGACTTAGAGTATTTGGAATCGCTAGACCTTTAAGTAAATAAGAATACTAATAACGAAGGTTTAGATAAAGAGAGCAAGCTAATATAATAATCTTTTATATTATACCTAAATGCAAGATGACTTCTAAAAGAAGTTAAATAGTAAAATATCTTTAACTTTTTAGAAACGTAATAACCTAAAGAAGGAGACTTTAGATATTTGTTAACAAAAACTAGATACGTTACGTATTTACTAAAATAAACTAACCTAATTAGCAAGGCCGTGCGAGAATTTATAGACTATAAATATAAAAATTAAGACCTACGCAAGATATATATCGTAGAAGAAAATAATTATTGATTAAAGTACTACCTAAACTACTAAAATCCTAATTATAGTATTATTTAATAAAGATACTGTACATATAACTAATGTACTATATACTACGCAGGAAAGCAAGAAAGATATTTTTTAAATTAAAAATAATAATAGGAATAGGAATAGTTTAATTACCAAGTTATAAAATGTAATTTATGCTTTTAAAATAAATATAAAACTAAGTACTTCTCGTATCTAGATAAAGCTACTAACAACGTACTATTAATGTTAATTAACAGAAACTATATATTAATAGAATAGTAAATATGCCTTTACCCCGACTGCAAAGAACATAAGTAGGATAAAATACTTTTTAGATTAAACTAAGAAACTACTATAGAGAACTGGTACGTTTGGATAAATAAGAAGAAAGAGAGTTTAGCAAAGTAATCTATTTACAAGAAAAATATAATAAATATTTATAAAATAAAGAAGTGATACTAAGACCTATAAAACTACTCATTATGAAAGTGTCTTTTTTAGACCTAGGCTTAAGTAAAAAGACGCCTTTGAAGAATTAAATGCTACTAATAGTTAGGCATTAATTAAGCTACTAGTATACCTTAAAGGAACATGGATAAAAGCTATGCTAGACTTAAGAGTATAGAAGAACTATGTTACGATCCAGAAATCGGCGTTGGGACGACGGGCCTTATGACGGCACTCGGGCCCCACCTGGGCTTACGTAATGTCCCAGGCTGTCTCATACGCCAAGACCATGGGACATCATGGGACAAGGAGGGTATATCTATGGGACGGTTTCCTATGTTACGCTCCTTATAGTCAACTCACATATCTTCTGTGCGAATACGTTCTCCTATACAGACTAATAGTTATCTTATTTATTATAAGATTAGATTGTATAGCTACGCGCTAAGTGTCGCATTAACTCGCACTACTAAATAATCTGTAAAGTGCTAATTTAGCCTTTCCGCCCTAACCCGGATCGGACCAAAGTGTGAGCACCTCATAACAAACTATATATTATAAAACGCACTTAATAGAGCAGAATTTTACAAATATAAAAAGGCTATACTATATACTATCTATGTCGCGAAGGGACAACTAATGCCTAGTAAAGCAAAGATTAAATATAAGATAAAATAACCCTTAAGATCTATACACACTAGGAATTAATTACCTTTAATATTATTAAAGAAGCTAATTACAATATAAATTTAAGACTACTCTAATTAAAGAAGTATAATATTATAATTAGTTAGGAAAAAAGAATGCTATCCTTTAAACGCTATAAATAACATAGACTCGCGACTAGAAGTTAATAAACACGAAACTACCTTAGTAGGCGCTGGCAGAAACCACTAGATTATAGAGTGCAAGAAGATAGACGACACACTCTATAGAATTCTAGAATACTTCTAAGCATGGAATTATATATTTATCAAGAGAGAAGGAAAAACTAACCTTCTAGAATATTAATCCTAAGATTATACGATTAACCTGAAAGAAGGGAAAACGCTATCCTTTAAACTACTATATAATAAAACTAAAAAAGAACTCTAGCAAGAAAAAGAATTTATTATAATAAAGTTAATAAAAGAATATATTAGACTTTTAAAATTACTAGTAGCAAGCCTATTTATATTTATACGAAAAAAGAATAGATAACCACGACCCTATATAAACTATAAAAAACTTAACGACATAATAATTAAGAATTAATACTTACTACTAAATATCTTAGAACTTTAAGACTAACTCTTAAGAGCAAAGATCTTTATAATAATAGATTTATAAGATAAATACTACCTTATATAAATTAAAGAAGGTAATAAGTGGAAGATAGTATTTAGAATACGCTATAAACTATTTAAATATATAATTATGCCTTTTAGACTTACTAACGTACTAGTAACCTTTTAAGTACTTATTAATAATATCTTATATAATTACTTAGATATATTCGTTATTGCCTATATGGACGACATCCTTGTCTTTTTCAAAAACGAATCAGGTTACATACCGCACGTATAGACAGTACTAAAAGCACTAGATTAAGTACACCTACGAATTAAGCTAAAGAAATGCAAATTCTATATATGGAAACTCGTATTTCTAAGACATATTATTGGCATAAAAGAAATATAAGTAAGCCTAGATAAGATTAAATACATAAAGAACTAGCCAAGACTAAAAAATACTAAGGATATCTAAGAATTTTTAGAATTCTATTAATTTAATAGGTAATTTATTAAGGACTACTCTAAATTACGATACCTCTTACTAATCTTATAAAGAAGGATATACCCTTTAAATAAATAGTAGAGTATAGGACGTTATTCTAACTCTTAAAAACTATATATATTATGTCACCCGTGCTAGTGCACTTTAAATATAACGAATCTTTATAATTTAAAACTAACGCTAGTAACCGCGCTATAGGAGCATGTGTAAAATAATTCTAGAATATATATTAGCACCTAATAGCCTACTATGTACGCAAATTAAACGACGCGGAATTATAATATAATATATATAATAAAGAATTTTATATAATTATAAAAGTACTTAAGTATTCGAGAATCTATGCATATAGCTATTTAGAACTTATAATCATTATATATTATAAAAACCTTTTAAAGTTTACAACTATAAAGGAACTAAAACCACGTTAGGTAAGATAGTTAAAGATTATACACACGCTAGGCGAAGAAAATAGATAAGTAGACTACTTAAGTAGGCACAGAGACTTAGCAGGAGAAAAGATGAAGATATACTCTACTATTCTATAATAAAATAATAAAGGATTATTAGAACCTATAGTAGAACTTAACGAACTCCTCGTTACTACACGAAAAGTATCTAAGGAACTATAAATAGAGATTATATAATAATACTACAATAACCCTATATATAGTCACCTAGAAGTTAGAAAAATAATAGAACTTATCTAAAGGAATTACTTATTTAAAGGAATAAAGAAAGTAATTACGAAATATATATAAAAATATATAAGCTACTAGTAGAACAAGCACGCTACACACCTTCAGTATAAAGAAATATAAGTAATCTAGATACCTATAGCACCATAGTGAGATATTGCTATAGACTTTATAATTAGGCTACCTAAGTTAAAAGACCTATTAAACGGAATAAGATACAATGCTATATTAGTAATTATATGTTAATTTACTAAATACGTAGAATTATTACTTTATTAAAAAATAACTATAGCTAAAGAACTAGCATTCTTTATCCTAGATGAACTTATATAACACCACGGTATTTTAAAAATAATTATTAGTAATAAAGAGAAACTCTTTACCTTAAACTACTGAATAATACTTATAGCACTTATTAGAATATAAAGAAAATTATCAATAGCGTATTATCCACAGACGGACGTACAAATAGAACGTATAAATTAAATAATTAAAACGTACCTACGCATCTACTATAACGACAAAAAAAAATAATTAGATATTCCTATTACCTATAGCATAACTAGTATATAATAACTGTCTGCACAGCCTCGCCTTCCGCGCTAAGGGAACTGTGTAACCCAATCATACCCTTGTACCCCCTTACTTCCAGTTAACCTGATACTGTACCGAAACCCCTTCGCCTCCACACCACCTGGTACTCGCTCACATCCACGAGAACTGGAAGGAAGGTATATAGAACTATTACAGAACACACAGACAATACAGACACTAGATACCAAAGACAGAGAGTTACTTGTTCATTCCTTGCTACCTGTGAACCGACAATAACAAAGTATTAGTAGTAACTAGATATACACTACTCTATGTAAACTATAAAAGACACTTATATCTCTTTAAATAAGCATTAACTATAGTAATTAGGACGAAAGAAGCGATTAACATAGCAAATACTATAAAGAAAACACACGAATAACTCTAAGAGAATCTTAAGAAAGCTTAATAGTAAAGTATTTCTTATATAAACTAAAAATTAAAAATTGTACCTTAGCTAAAAAAGGGGGATAAAGCATACCTGCTTATAAAGAACCTCTAAACCTAAAAGAAAAAATATAAGAAACTAGATTATATTAAGGTTAGACTATTTTTGATTTTTAAATAAATATTACTAGTTAACCACTAATTAGAACTACTAAATGCAAAAACATACCTAGTATTTTATATTAACTAATTAGAACCTATAGACCTTAAGACACTAGTAGAGACAACCTTCTATTACTAGGCTAAGGAAGAAAACGAATTCGAAGTTAAATAAATACTATAATATGTAGATTAGCCACGTATATATCTTATTAAATAGAAAGGATACCTACATAGCAAGAATACTTAGGGACTAGAGGACTACTTATAAAACTACTAAAAAAGAATCCTATAATATTAGCGCACTATTACGCAGTAGAAGAAAAAGGTTTTAACTAAATAATAAACTAATTAATTACTTTCGCACCTAGAGTAGTATTAAAATTAATTAATACTATTACCTAAGCAAGCTTTTCGCGAGCCTTTAAAACTTTTAGCTTATTTATTAATTATATGCTATAATTAAATAACTCTTATTCTTTTTAACGTAACTTCTTATACTAATCGCGCAAACGCGTCATCTTCTCTTATGCTAGACAAGCACGTAGGAGCGCTACGTAAGCGAGCTCTTCTTCTACCTAAAGTTTTACCTCCTTAGCCTCTAACTTTTCTAATCTTTCTAACTTAGTATCTATTTTAGACTAATTTAGCAAAGGAATCTCCTCCAGCTTATACTTCTAATTACTATACTAAATATAATTTATGCACTTTGAATGCAGTAATAATAAATAATAGGGTAATAACTTCTTATCGTAGTATAAATAGGCAACTATAGTAAATATATAATTTTACTTAAAATAATTAGCTTATAAATAATAGTATTAGACGGATTAAGAAAGTAGCTTTATAAGTAATTAACTTATAAAGGATATTAAGCCTAGAGAGGGGAGCTAATATTAAGATCTATTAAAATCTAATATAATATAGATAAGGTATTAGCACTTATTTATATATCTAGCTAAGATTTTTAACTTAGTTATAAGTTACGTAATAAGTTACGCGTCCTAGAAATATTAGATATCTTAGAAGTATTTTAGCACACGAGACTTTAGGACTTATAAGACTAGTAGGACGCATGGGACAGGATATATATATATATAAATACTAAGTATAGCCTTTCTATACTTATATTTAACCTAAGTTATTAATCTATTATTTAGATTATACTCTAGCTTTAGTTAATTTATTTGTAATCGCACACTATCTTAATACTAATAACCTTACTAATATGTGTAAGCTATTAGTACCCCTTCTTATCCTACTAGTACTCCTGTCCGAGAACCAACCCTAGTCTCCTTTAGGACTAGCTGTTAAGATCCCAAAGAGGTAGCTATTCTCTAAGGGGCTAAGGTTGGTTCTCGGGCAGGAGTACTGGTAGGACGGGGAAGGGTTATAGTGATAGCTTACGCCTGTTACTAAGGGCGTTGGTATCGAAGGTGTGTACAGCACAATCAAATCAACAAGGTTGCTTATTCAGATCCAAACGATAGATTGATAAACAGGTTGAACACACATATCCAGAGGGATATTCGAGCTCTCTATATACCCGTAGGCTTTCTTCTGTCATCACCCGTTTCTGTGCCATCATGACCTTGGTCTGATGGTACTGGCATCAGTGATGGTACTGCCATCACTGTCTTGGCGTGATGGTGTGGCTTGGCGTGAGGGTACATCACGTGACCTCGGTAGTGCGGTCCCACTATGGGTTACCCCGCCATGGCCGCCGTTGGCCCTCCTTTGCTGCCGCTCGTTCAGATCCTAACACTAGCTACCCCGAAGGGCTTAACAAATAGGCACGCGATTGTTAACACTAGAAAGATACTAATAACTAATAACTATAGCTTTAAAAAAGTAAGTAAGTAGAAGCTTATTGAGCTAGCTAGTAGCTTAAAGCTCGCCTACTATAGGAGAGGCGTATTACGTAGGTAATAATTAAAAATACGCGCGCTAAAGAGAGAGCTAATTAGGCTACTAAGTAATATTCCTATTAATAGGCTTATAAGGCTTAATAATAACTTTAAGAACGTCTTAAAATTACTAAAAAAAGAAGTTAAAGAGCTTTAAAAGCTACTTATAAAGTTATAAAGAAAAAAAAATCTACGCTAGCACTTATACATGCTAATATAGTAGTATTTGTGCTAATAACGCTATTATTACGTAGTAGCTAAATAATTAAAATGCTAAGTTAATATTTGTAATATAAGTAGTTAGTAATTATTAACAGGCCCAGGAGACTTTAACTACAGAAATTCTCGTAATAATTGCTTTTATATAGGCCTCTACAGCCTTATATTACTACCCTTAGTTTTGGTGTCGCGCGTTCATTGAGTTACGACGTGCATTGACCAGCAAGACACGGTACGTGTCACCCCACGTTAGATATTCGCGCTGCTCTCTTTCGCTCCTGCATCACCAGGTCCCGTCTCCCGCCATCCAAAGCAATCCCTACGAAAGCAATCCCCGGCTGATTGACCATTGATATGTGCTGCAAATTCTGTCACCTGCTTTGTGTCAGAGCTGCATCCCGCGGACACAACACCAGGATGCGGCGTGAATGCGGCGTCAAAACATAACCACAACCGATACTCGCCATTAACCGACACAACGGCATCGGCAGTTGTTTACTTTTGGCCGCGATATCCTCAGCCTCGCGCGTCCCATACTTTCTTTTTACAACGTCCACCGCACGGTTTAGGTCAGGGCGCTGCACCTTAATCCGACATTAATATTCAGATTATATTGAAATCGATAGTCTGCTTCGGGTCTCGGTCGATGTCAGGGTTAGGAGCGAGGCTAGCGTGTGAGTACTGCAGGGACACCTGCATTTCTGTCACGGTGGAGACACTCGACTTTTATAGCCAAAAACTCGAGTCGTGCCAACTGCTGTGGACTTATCTCTACGCCGACCTTCACCCCGTCAACGCCGCTAATGGCTGAAAAGAGAGCAGGTTTCGCGATGGCGAAAACTTCGCAGAACAATCACATTCATTCTAGTGTGTGTGTGATCAACTTTCTGCAGGCTCCGCTGGAGCATCGCCATTGCAAGAAGTGAAACGAGAACAGAACCTGCTTTCCCAGGTCTCGCACTTGGACCCTACCGGATATGGATCGCGAGCCATGGGTGCCATCACGTTGGTCTGTTGAAGCCTTGCTCACATGTGACATAACAGACCTTTGGCGAGCCGTAGAGGCAAACCTTGGAGAATGGCTGGTTGTTTTGTGACCTGCAACCTACTCTAACTGTCACCGATTCATTCGCAGTAGTATGTTGCACTACAATATGGGTATGCGCTTTCCTTCCTTCTGTCACATACAGTTTTTCTCTCCACGCATCGGCGCAGCCTTGCTCGATGATATTTACCGGTGCTCCGACAAGTCAGACCACTAAATGGGCGGCATTCATGCAGCGAGTCGAGAATAGGACCAAAAGAGGATCGTCGCCATGCGAACGTAATGCCGCAAGCGTGCGCTGAGGCTTTGCCTTTGTCGTGACGGCGAAGAAGGCTAGAAGCCTCGTCTCCTTTACAGTACGTTTTCTTGCCTCAGGCTTGACTGGACGTAACGTCCCCTGCCAAGCCATGCAGAGCGGGATGGGTGTCGCTGCTAGCGCCCGCGCCTTTCCTGTTCCTTGTTGCGTTCCCTAGTGTTTGCCACCTGCCGACATACCATGACGGTTTGGGCCAGCAGGATTAGCGGCCCGAGGAGCGATGTTCTTGCTCGCAGATACACGATGATCTAAGGAGAACTTCCAATGTGCCTGAAGGTTCTTAGCCATCTCAGCATCTGGAGAGCTGTGTACACAATATACTTGTTTTAACTGGACCTTTCGACTAAACAGAAAGACTTCCACAAAACTCCCCAGTAGGGCCTGGGCATGGTTCCAACACGTCTACACAGGATCGGTTAGCAGCGCGCGAAACATTTGTCCAAAATCGGCCCTGCACAGGCCAAAGGCCAATTATTGGCCACGCGTGCTCGCTTCTCGGAGCACTACGACATCTAGTCTTTGTTCCGCTTCGGGAGCGCAAGCAACTCAAAGTGCACAAGGTCGAAACATGCGAAAGTCCACATGGCGCCAGAGCGGGCCCTATACCGAGGGGTCCTGTGCTGCTTTTTTACTGGACCAAGGCCCATATCGCCACTCCTTGAGTCCCTTCTCCCTGGGTATCCGCGACCATCAGACCTCTGTTCAACGGTGTGCCATTATCACACGTCCTTTCGTTCCATACTACGTTCACTCGCCACTTTTCTGTTCCTTCTCTTGTTTCCAAGCCGCAGGGGTCATTGCCGCCCTATCAACCTTCTGTACAGCGTTTTCACACGCGAACCAACTATTCAACACCCCTTTGAACATTCTTTCGCCATCGTATCTGTTTCGGATATCCTTTCAAGCAACTGCCATCACAATCTTTTAGCGCCATACTCGTTCCCTAATACCAGACCTGGTGTCCGTCTGTGAAGAGTTTGGGTACTGTAATCATTCGTTTATCGCTTACGAGCTCGTCGTCTACCTATTGAATTAATCATCATGGGTAACTGGTTCGGGAAGATTGACTTGGCTTACAAGTCCATGTATGTTGGCATACTTTCAAGTGCCTCCATGCATTCGTTGACTTGCCCAGAATCATATTCGTATCGTTACTGGTCTTGACCATTCTAGCTATATTAGTCAAAGTTGTCTTTGATCGAAGAAAGTGAGCGTAGTCCAAACGACGTTCTATAACCGGGCTGACAATGCGACAGGTTGAAAAAACTCGCCGCAAAGCAAAATGAAGATGGTGAAATGAGGGAGGAGCGAGTGGAGTCAACTGGGAGAGAAAATGATCAGGGTGACTACGTCGGTGTTCGCGCTCTAGAAACGGTTTTTTACGCAGGCGTTGAGCAGTCGCGCCCAACCTCAAGAGCCGGGTCGGTGGCATCAACTCCGTACCTAAGTACGAGCACTCTCGTCGGGGGTGGTGCAATCTCTCCCAAGGACCCTATGCATTCGGTGAACAGCGGTGTGAGTAGACTGCCGATTGCTCATACCAAAGACCGAAATTACAACAACTATCACGACTCCGATACATTGCCGTCTCCGGACGGTGGGATGGGAGCACGAAGGAAGTCGCTTCCAGCTATCAAACTCGCACCCTCGACGGCACAGTTGAACGGACGACATCGTCTTAGCGAAGCTGTCGACATGAACTTGAACATCCCCCCATCGCCGAATACGAACCGAGGACCGTCGTCTCCTACATTCGGCGGGTCAGACGGCGGCGACAGCGACGGAAACCTATCACCTCGTTCGCAGCGTTCACCGGCATCATCGACACTCCCAAAGCCTGAGCACTACGCTCCCAGTCCGCCGCAACTGTCCATGCCACAGCCGGAAGGCTTCCGAGCTTCGTTTGTGTCGGTCCACGAGCAGTATAAGTCGCAAACTGGCTCTCTGCTCATGGCTTCGCCAGCGCCAAGCGGTTCCAATTCTCCGGCCCAGCCTCCCGAGGTCAAGACTCCTACCATGCCGGGTATCACTTCGAATGATGACGATCTGGGTACGTACCTTGGTCATATAACATGGCTCCTCTGACCCTTTGCCGCATTGCGTTACGAATCCATGACTGACTTCTTTCCAGAGGCACCTCCGAACTCTCCATTTCTACTTTTACCAAGGACGTATCAACCCACGCACAGGCGCGACGACAGCGACTCCAGCAGCATCTACGGCGATAAGCGACAGAGCGCAATCGAATCCGACGCCAATAGGAAATCCTTCACCGCATCGCTTTCCAACCAAGACGACAAGCGCAAGACACTCCTTGCACCTGGCGCGCCGATGGAGCCCAACCGCTATAGCGACATCTTCAACGACTACTACCGACACTCGGTGATTGAGGCCGACCAGAATAACAGAAATTCGTATCGACCGGACGAGCTCCACCTCGAAAACTAGGGCGCATCAGGTGCAGGCATGGCGATGTGAGGAGGATGAAGTTGCGCTGGACCCGCTTGGTGGGAGTATATCGGTTCGTTTATAACGTTGTGCTCAGAGAGCAGCGTTCGCCGTAAAAGCGTGGAAGGCGCAAAGCTCACAGCGACTGGCGTTCTGTTTAGCATCGTCATGGGCTCGGGTCGAATGCATCCATGAGAATTTGATGCAATGCTCTTTCGCAGCCTGTAGGGAAGATTGACGGAAAAAGATCCGGGAATAGCCGAGGGTGCAACGACGACGGACACGTCATTGATGGAGTTGGATCGGCTGCACAAAACCCAGCTAGGGCTGGAAGCGTGGACGACGGCATGCGCTTCTCCTGCTACTCGCTGTCCCTACGACTACCATAGTACTATACCTACACTTACTGTAATTTCTGTTAGAGCGAGCTTGGCATCTCGCCACGAATTAGCCAATACCCTTTTCTCTCCAGCGGTCCTCCTATTAGCGTTTTGCATGTGAAAGATATGTAGGAGGGACGGCAACGGACGATGGTTCGAGGCCGTCGGGATTCTGTGGTGTGAAATGAGCTTCGCGTGTCAATCGGACCACCACTAGGGGTTCTGTGATTGGGCGGCCCCTGGCAGAAGCGAGGCGGTGAAAGCGGGCGATTTGGAGGCTCATCGCGCTTTCTTAAGATCGCTATCGCCACCGCCGACGCAGATGATGAGCTCATGACCCTCCTAGTTTGAACCTGAAGTGTCGCGCGGGGAATTCAACTCCAATCTTCCACCTCGGTTCAACACGCAGCCCTCCGCCATGTCAACGACAACAACAACCACGACGGTAACGTCCACGGGCACACGGCGGGCGTCGGCCACGCTCCGCGCGCGGCCAATGGAGCAGCCAAAGGGCGCGCTGGGTGCGATACAGACTGCAGACTACAAAGAAGTCCGGCGGCGGGAGCACCACGAGGCGGACGTGGTTATTGTTGGCGCGGGGATACTGGGGTGCGCGGCGGCCGTCGCATTCGGGAAGCAGGGGCGGAGCGTGCTGCTGCTGGAGAGGAGTCTAAAGGAGCCGGATCGTATCGTAGGGGAGCTGCTACAACCAGGCGGAGTGCGGGCATTGGAGGAGCTGGGTCTGCGAGGTATGGTGGCACAATGACACTGTACGAGACCATGAACCACTGTATGCTAACTGCTGGCTTAGACTGCCTCGAGGATATCGATGCAATTCCCTGCTACGGCTACGAAGTGTCCTTCCACAAGGAAAATGTCCACATTCCCTACCCCGCCAATCTCGTCCCGGGCTTGACCAAGCCTGAAGGTCGCTCCTTCCACCACGGCCGCTTCATATCGAAACTGCGAGACGCCGCCAGGGCCACGCCCAATGTCACCATCGTCGAAACTACCGTCACGGACATTGTCAAAGACTCGTACACCAACCAGACCCTGGGCGTCGAGTCGCAGACGGCGGGCAAGCCAGACTACTACTTTGGCGCATTGACATTGGTGGCAGATGGATACGCGAGCAAGTTCCGCAAAGGACACATCCGGAAAACGCCCGAGGTGCGGAGTAAATTCTGGGGACTGGAGCTCATCGATGCGGAGCTGCCCATGCCGAACCACGGGCACGTCATTCTCAGCGACGCGCCGCCGATTCTAGTCTACCAGATCGGCACGCACGAGACGCGCATCCTCGTCGACGTGCCCGAAAACCTGCCCTCGGCGAGCGTCAAAGCGGGCGGCATAAAGAACCACCTGCTCAACGCGGCGCTCCCCGCTCTGCCGAAATCCATACAGCCATCGTTCCGGAAAGCCATCGAAACGGGCAAGCTGCGGAGCATGCCGAATTCCTTCCTGCCGCCCACGACGCAGAAAACGCCCGGCATGATTATCCTAGGCGATGCGATGAATATGCGGCACCCGCTGACGGGCGGCGGCATGACCGTCGCCTTCAACGACGTGGTGCACATCGCGCGCCTGCTATCCCCCGAGCGCGTGCCGAATCTAGAAGACACGTCCGCCGTGTTGTCCGCCATGAGCCGCTTCCACTGGGTCCGCAAGGACTCCTCGTCCGTCATCAACATCCTCGCCATGGCGCTCTACTCGCTCTTCGCCGCCGACGACGTGTTGCTCGGCGCCCTGCGCAACGGGTGTTTCCGCTACTTTGAGCGCGGCGGCAAGTGCATCGAGGAACCCTGCGGGCTGCTCTCGGGACTCCTTAAAAACCCGGCCGTGCTGGTGTATCACTTTTTCGCGGTCGCTTTTTACGCGATTTGGTGCCGGGCGATGCAGGGCCCGGTTTGGCGCATTCCGTACGTGTTGTTGGTAGATAGCGTGATGATTATTTATAAGGCGTGCGTGGTTATTGGGCCGTATTTGTTGGCGGAGATGAAGGTT
Source organism: Bimuria novae-zelandiae CBS 107.79 (assembly GCA_010015655.1). Classification (NCBI taxonomy): domain Eukaryota; kingdom Fungi; phylum Ascomycota; class Dothideomycetes; order Pleosporales; family Didymosphaeriaceae; genus Bimuria; species Bimuria novae-zelandiae. Next base: position 23,012 of record ML976687.1, read on the forward strand.
TAGTAGAGGGTAGAGCATTAGAGGCATTTTTGGCGTGTGCATAGGGAATGGGTAGAGCATTAATTGTAATATCAATATCGAAAGAAGGAGTGCATGTTGGTCTGGTGTGAGGTTAAATGTGGTACCTCAAACGCTCTTGACCGACATGCGATGAAGAATCAGCATGTGCGTAAGTGATGATCTTGGAAGCCCGTAATGACCGTCAGGGTCCCATCAGTGTGCTCTTTAGGCCAGGTACGCTCCAAAGGGTGACTATCTGATGTAGTCCTTCTGCTTGGGTAGCGTAGCGTAGGGGATACTCGCATCGTCAAGCACGAACGTCTACCACTACGCTGTGCCACCCAACGGATGTGCCGTTGGTGGCGGGGTATTCCTGTTCTCATTCATGTCCGCCAGCCGGTCCCCCGTCCCATCTTGATCCAGTCCGTCCGTTAAGGTCTCTTCGTCGACGCTTCTGAAGCTTCCCCCGAACGTCATCTCAAGGTTACAATGTGGGTATTGTTTCCGCCGCTCACGTCTCCCCCACCGCCTTCACAACCTGCGGCACAAGTTCCACCCAATAACCCTATCTTACCATTAGCACTCCACAATCTCTCCCTCACCCCCACCCTCAACCCCCAGTAAAGAAACAGACATAAACTCACATCCGGATCCCTCACAAAAGCCAACTGCCTAAACACATGCTTATACCCCTCGTTCACCTCCGCCTCTCCCACCCTCGGCGGCAAACCCATAGTGCTCACTTCTGCTTCACCAAGTGGTTTTATGATTTGGAAGCCGAAGGATTGCACGCGGGATAGTGCGGCCGCCACATCCGGCACCGTAAAACCCACATGTCCAAATCCCACCCCTGCCCCCCTATCATACTCATTCCCACTCACATACTCCGTCCCCTCATCGCCCGGTATATGATAAAGCTCCAAAAGGCCTTGGGATGAGCCTAAAGAGGTGATGGACACGTCGCGCGGCCCGAGGTAGTATATCGTCCACGGGCCGGCGTTGAAGATAAACACTGTGTGTAGCCCGAGACAGTCGTTGTAGAACTTTAGGGATTGAGTGGGGTTTTTTATGCGCAGCATGAGGTGGTTGAGGCGAAAGGAGGATGTTGAGGGTGAGGGGGGCCGGGGTGGGGGGGTGATGTGTGTGCCCGGGGGGTAGGGGGCGGAGGGGAAGTTTGGGTCGGGGGTGGGCATTGTGTGGGTGGTTAGATGGAGATGGTCGGGTGCGGTTTGGATAGAGATATTGGCTGTGCGGTTCGGATGCGGGAGTGTCGTGTGACCGGACTGTTGTGGATTATACAAAATTTCAGCATCGAGGGAAGTAAACAGAAATATGTATGTAGTGTGGTTCATTCTCTCGACGAGTCTCGGGGAACGGCATGCCCGGGTGCCGTGTTAGCTTTGTGGGGTAGATAGCGGGAGTGCGGGGCGGCAATCGACGCGCAGTGCCGGAAGAGGTATTCGCCCCCACTTCGCGCTGCCAATGTGGACTGCGGCACGTTGTAGGTACTGTATGTACGTACTTAGTCGGCCTAGGGATGTTTATTAAACTGTCTCGGCTACGTTTAGTGATCGAGAGAAAGATGTCCTTCGGTACCGCTTCTTCAATTTGAGTCTCTGCTTGGTGCTTCCTATAGAGCGTCCATCTCGATTACTACGCTCTTCCTATTGACGTCCCGAGGTCGCTCGGAGCGCACATATGTGAGCCGGTGTGGAAGCATGGCGTTCTAGGCTCTGCGGGCGCCAAAGGGTGAAGGCAGCGATCAAGTAGACGAGAACAAAGATCAAGGACGGCTGTTACGTCTGGCTTTTCTTTTATTGTTGCGTCTGGAACACGAAGATGGGCTATGGAAGCGGAATGAGTACATTATATACACAGTAATCATGGTGGTGAACAGCGGTTGAAGTCGAGCACTTCCCTTCATTGGGCGAGAGTAACGTCAAGCACCCCTGCACCCCCTCCAGCTATTCTACGCGTACCCCACAGCTTCCCCAGCGCCTCACAACGCGAAAACAACCCGCTCGATGCAAGCTATGCCGCTGACCGGATCGATTCCGCAGGGGCTTACCATCCAGGACTCGTGAATTCACATATGGAGCGCATCCCATCGTTGATGAGTGGCTGCTTGCCCCAGTACCGCGGTGTGGATCAATCGACGCCCATCTTCATGCACAACGCGGAAACTTGGACGGTGAAACGCGTGATCCTGGTGCACCGGGGTCACTGTTGCCCCGGTGTACACCGCCGGTGTTGATAAAGAGGAGGTGCGACGGCGAGAGGTGCAGTGTTTCCACCATGCGGCTTTCATCTCGTCAACCACCTGTACAACGAAACCACGGTCGACGTACCTGTCCTCTACTCCTTTCGGACAATTGATATCCAAACATCTGTACTGCGGCCATGACGGACACCAAAGAGCCAGTTTTCCATATCCCGAAGGTATTATCTCAGTGATTGTCTAGCATCGAAGAAAAGTTAAACATCATTCAGACGTGCAAGGCGGGTGTTGTTGTAAACGAGGGCCCTAACTTTCATGTCGAGGTTCAGGATGTGCCGGTGCCGGAAATCCGTACATTGACCCCATTTCCCCTCCACATGAAACGCAGTGTTCACTGTTGTAGAGCCAAATGAAGTCCTCATCAAGATGAATTCAACTGGTGTCTGCTTATCCGACATCCATTTCATGATGAACGACTGGGGAGTCCCTAAGATGTCCGAACTGGGAACTCGATGCGCAGGACACGAAGGCGCAGGCGTGATCGTGAAAGTCGGCTCGAATGTGAAGACGTTGAAGCCTGGCATGAGGGCCGGTATAAAGGTATCTACTCATACTCACCTCTTGGGCAACTTCTTTCGACGTGTGCTGACGCACTTGATAGCCTGTCATAGATACCTGCGGCACGTGCGAGCTCTGCCGCACTGACAAAGAAAGCTACTGCGCAAACGCCGTCGTGACAGGTCTCATGGCCGACGGCTCCTTCAAGCAATACGTTGCCTCTCCAGAACGCTATACCACCGTCATCCCTGACGGCGTATCCGACTACATTGCTGGTCCCATTATGTGCTCGGCCTCTACGATCTATACATCGATTAAGGAATCCGGTCTACAACCAGGCGACTGGGCAGTCTTCCCGGGTGCGGGCGGTGGCGTCGGCATGCAAGGCCTACAGCTCGCCAAGGCCATGGGAATCCGACCGGTCGCGATCGACACGGGTGCGGAGAAGAAGAAGCTCTGCATGGAGAACGGAGCGGAGCATTTCATCGACTTCAAGGAGGTAAGCGATGTGGCCGAGGAGATCGTCAAGATCTGCGACGGCATCGGTGCGCATGCCGTGTTCGTGACGGCTGTGCAGGCGTACCCGCAGTCCGTCACTTACCTAGGCGGAAGGATAGGAGGCAAGGTCATGTGCGTCGGGCTTCCTCCAGCTGGCAAACATCATATCGACCTGGACCCGCTTCACATGTGCTTCAAGAAGCACTCGATTCAGGGGACGCTGGTCAGCCCTATGTGCGACGTGGACAAGACGCTGCAATTTGCGCAGAGGGGTTTGCTGAAGCCGATTTGCACCGTGTATCCGTTGAGCCAGTTCAACGAGGTGGTGCAGAAGCTGAAGAATGGACAGATTGCAGGGAGGGCGGTGATAGACTTTAATACACCCTCCGAGGTTGGTGGCCGATCTAAGTTGTAAAAATTACTCTAGGATCCGTTCACCCTTGCCGAAAGATCGGCCACCATGCACGCGGACTTCCTGGAGGGGGTTCTGAGTAGAAGTGGAACGATGCTGCGTTGGCGTTCGATCGACCTATGTAGAAGTTTGTTCAATTTTTCGAAAGCTTCGAAAGCGATGGTCGAACTCTGGAAATAGTGATTTCGTATGGGCCATTCTTCTGAGAAGGATGAGCGGGTGGGGCGGACGCAGGGACCATGTAAACAAGGGAAGTGGTGAATGGACCGCGCGCGGATGAGTGGCGAGTGAACCATGTTCGACGACGACTTTTTCGATTGCCGAATCGGATAGTTTGAGATTATGTGCACGGATCCTCCGACTTCCGACTGGAACGTCTGGAGCTTCCGATAAGCACAACCACAATTTATAGCATGCGCGCATAGGAACATGACCCTCCAGCCCATGATATCGATACAGTCAGGGCATGTCCAGCTCGTCGTCAAGCCAGTCCGCCCATGGACAGGCCGAAGCGTCCTCCAGCCGAACCTCAGCGAACCGGCAACCGACCATCGAAGATGAGCTGAGCGAAGAGGACGGCCTCTTGGACGAGGACCCGCTAGGGAATTCACTACCTGAACAGTAGGAATACTCATTGATTGTTTCATTTCCCGCAAGACGTTAATGTTGGCAGGCTGTCGTTTAAACGCAAGCAGAAAGCCACCGTGGCGTCCACCTTCGGCCTCTCGCGCTTCCTATCCTCTCCCATCGGCGCAGCCAAAGACCGCGCGTCGCCGCTTCCACGAGGCCCGCAATCCCGAGCGCAGCAGCTCCGATCGAACGCCCATGCGGATGACTCCACGGAGCTCATCCTGAACTATCTCGACCAGCCCGCCGACGCTGGCGCGCAGCTCCACGACACCAAAGATGCAAATGGCCTAGACTGGTATGTCGAAGGGCCCGGTCGTCGGGTGGGCTACGACGATCTCACAGCCATCGACTGGATTTTTGAGTACGCGAAGGAGCGGCAGCGGCTGCGCTATTTGTATTCCAGCGCGTCGGGAGTATTGGGATACATCAAGCAGATTGCCGACGCGAGCCAGATATGGCTTATCCTGATCGCGGCTGGCGTGCTCAGTGGCGGCATCGCGGCATTCATCGATGTCGTGAGCGACTGGTTGGGCGACCTGAAGCAGGGATATTGCAGCAATGTCGACGGAGACGGGAGGTTCTACTTGAACAAAGGATTTTGCTGCTGGGGATACAGCGAGTACGCAAAATGCAGTGATTGGCATCCGTGGAGTAAAGCCTTGGGAATCAATTCCGTGGGAGGCGGGTGGATTGTGGAGTACATCTTCTTCGTCTTGTTTTCGGTGAGTTGGGTACCTGCATGTGAGTGTCTGACGAAGCTGATGGTGGCAGATACTCTTTGCGGCATGCGCCAGCCTTCTTGTGCGCGAGTTCTCGACTTATGCGAAACACAGCGGTATTGCAGAGATCAAGACGGTGTTGGGTGGCTTTGTGATAAGGCGTTTTATGGGCGTTTGGACCTTGATTGTCAAGACGTTGGGCCTGGTGAGTAGTCTTTCACTGTCTGGAAGATTGTCATTGACCATCGCAGTGCGTCGCAGTTGCATCTGGGCTATGGTTGGGTAAAGAAGGGCCATTGGTGCATGTCGCATGTTGTTCGGCGAACTTGTTCATGAAGCTTTTTCCCAGTATAAATCACAATGAAGGTAAGGCAATTTCACCATTGCTGGAACTAGGCTAACAAATTCGCAGCACGAAAACGAGAAGTCCTTTCCGCAGCCGCTGCAGCCGGTATTTCCGTTGCGTTTGGCTCGCCCATAGGCGGAGTGCTGTTCAGTCTCGAACAACTTTCCTATTACTTCCCCGACAAAACCATGTGGCAGAGCTTTGTCTGCGCCATGGTCGCGGCAGTCACCCTGCAAGCGTTCAATCCTTTCCGGACCGGCAAACTCGTCATGTACCAAGTTACCTACCACAGCGGGTGGCACGACTTCGAGCTCGTTCCCTTCGCCTTCCTTGGAATTCTTGGCGGCTTGTACGGAGGTCTCTTCATCAAGCTCAACATGCGTGTTGCCGAATGGCGGAAGCATCGAACGCATCTTAAAGGTCCAGTCACCGAGGTGGTCATTGTCGCCTTCGTGACGGCAATGATCAACTACCCCATCAAGTTCATGCGAGCGCAGGCTTCAGAGCTGGTCTACTTCCTCTTTGCCGAGTGTGTAGATCTGACCGACGATACGCTAGGCCTCTGCAAAGCTGGCAAAGCCAACACCGGTGTCGTTGCCCTTCTTCTCATCTCCGCTGGTCTGGGCATCATTCTTGCGAGCTTCACATTCGGCCTCCAAATCCCTGCGGGCATCATCCTCCCCTCGATGGCCATCGGCGGTCTCTACGGCCGCGCGGTAGGCCTTACTCTGGAACAACTCCAACAAGCCTGGCCGAGTCTTTTCATTTTCGGCTCTTGCGAACCTGACGTACCGTGCGTGACGCCCGGCACGTATGCTATTATCGGCGCCGCGTCTGCCCTCGGCGGTACAACACGTATGACGGTATCTATCGTTGTGATTATGTTCGAGCTCACCGGAGCCTTGACCTATGTCCTCCCTATCATGATTGCCGTCATGATCAGCAAATGGGTCGGCGACGCGATATCCCCGCGAAGCATCTACGAGTCCTGGATACACTTCAACGGATACCCGTTCTTAGACAACCGCGATGAGAATAGCGCCTCTATCCCTGACGTCCCTGCCGCGCAGGTAATGACCCGTATCGACGATATCGTTGCCATCACGGCTACAGGCCACACAATCGCAAGTCTGCGCCAACTGCTGTCGCAACACCGCTTCCGCGGCTTCCCCGTCATAGATAGTACCCGCGACGCATTGCTACTAGGCTATATATCCCGCACCGAACTCGCCTTCGCGTTGTCTACCGCGCTCTCCACCCCTCGGGACCTCTCCCCTGAAACAGAAACCTACTTCTCGCACCAGCCCCTTAGCGACCCTAACCAAAGCCTCGATCTGCGACCCTGGATGGACCAGACGCCCATCACGCTGAACGCACGAGCTTCGTTTCACCTCACAGTGAGCATGTTCATGAAGCTAGGCTTGAGATATATTATCTTTACGGAGAAGGGTGGGCTGAGGGGCTTGTTGACGAAGAAGGATATCTGGTTTGTGCTGGATGGTGTGGATGGGGATGACGAGGAGGGGATGGAGGGTGGTGGTGGGAGGGGTGTGGGGAGGATGCAGCCGGAAGGGGAGGACAGTGAGGGGAGGGGGTTGTTGGCGGAGGAGGAGGAGGAGGATGAGAGGGGTGGGTTGGGAGGGAGGGAGGCGATTAGGTGATGTAGGGTTGAGTTGTTTTGAATTGAAAGGTCTTTGCTTGAATAGGGCATTTAGTGTGAGGTCATTGTTGATGGAGAAGTCCAACGAGCGAAGCGAAGTACGTGAAGCTGGGGAATCTGAGCGTCGTGGAAAGTTACGCGCTCCGGTGTTCACGGGCGCACAGAGAGTACGTGGCGGAGGGGTTGCCCAGGTGCTCATATGCAGGCTGTCTAGGCAGCTGCAAAATATCTACAGGTAAGTTTAGCCGTATCTGCGCCGAACGACAAGCTTTCTTTTAGTGTGCTCAGGGCAGATTTTGTGAGCTTGATAGAGCCGCCGAATGCGGTCCACGGGTGGAACCGGGCCGAGGTTCGCTAGACGAATTTAGAAACACGTAAAAACGCCCCACCACCATTGTTTAACGTGCATGGAACAACGGGTATCTGGCGAACAGCCAATCAGCATCTAGAACGACGAAGAGGCAACTGGGCTTAGAGCGGGGAGGCAGTGCACGTCAGGTCACCTGCTATCAAGCTCTGCTCTCATGTCTCGACCCGCCTCTCACTTACTTCTTCAGCCTTGCACCTTCAACTACACCCATTGCTGCTGCCTATCGCTTGAAGTAATATGCGAGAAAGAGCAAGAACTTCATTTATTCGACTAGGCTGGGACGATAAACATTGAAGCGGAACCATACGATGCACTGGGCCATACACAAACCTGCACGCCGAAGCTTGAACCGCAGACGGAGCGTTGAGGAAGAGTGACAGCACTTGCTCAAGCAGTCAATTCTCAAAAATCAGCGCCATGCCGCTGGGGTTCTCTAGCCGGGAGCGAAAGCAGGAGAAGCTTCCAAAGCCTGCTATTGCGCAGGCATACCATCCAGCCCAAGGGGCTCAGAATTCGCAGTCAACGGTGTATGTGCATCCGAGCTATGCGGCCCCAACCCCCGATCCGCAACCCCATGGATATCCAGGAAGCCCACCGCAGCAATTCGCTTGCTCCGTGAGCCCTCCTCCCTTTGGTGGCTATGCCTCGCCACCACCGCAACACCACCCGGTGTACGGAGCAATGCCTCAACCATCTCAACAATACGACCAATATTACGCTAATTTGCCACCTTATCAGCAGTCGCAGCCCTACTATGATCAGTCTACAGCCAGCTTTGCTGCAATGTCTCCTCCGCCGAAGCATGGTCTGATGAACCGAGCTGGACGACTGGCTTCACAGTCTTACCAGGACCTCACAGCCCAAGTCTCTTCGAGCGCACAAAAAAGCGTGGATCTCGCCAATAAGGGCGTTGCAGTCACCATGACGACTTTTGTTGAGAGACCCACTACACTCGTCACCAAAAAGAGCGTGCAAATGATCAACCAGAGTGCTGCACTTTGCGATCGGCTTAGCTCAAAGCTGGATGCAGTTATCACTAGTATTGATGAAGGCATATTTAGCGGCAAAGAACAAGATCTCATGGTTGAGAATGATGATACGCCGTATGCGTCTGCATCTACGCTGCAGCCTAGTATTGCACTCGAGCGATCAGCAGCAGCGGCGGTATACCCTAGCCAAAAGAACGCGAAAAGCTCGAACATGTTTTCGAAGGTCTGGCTATACTCCAACTCACGCCTTCCGCCGCATCTCCCACCCTTCAAAGTCTACATGCCGACGTATCCACTCTTATGTCTGGCCGCAAACTACTCCGAACGGGTCTACGCCCCTACTGCGCTCCCGAACACAGAGTCCGAGACGCATGTCCCTGCGGACTGGCGCTCTGGAACGAAAGCGATGGTACTAAAATCTTTACCACGCGATGATATGAATACGGTGATATTTGCCATCCGCGGGTCACAGACCTTCATGGACTGGGCAGTGAATTACAAGTCCGCGCCTTCAAGCCCTGAAGGCTTTCTAGACGACCCGGGAAATCTGTGCCATGCAGGTTTCCTTTATGTCGCAAGGAAGATGATAGCACCTGTAGCAGAACATTTGCGCGTGCTACTACAGGACAACCCAACACGATCTAATTGCAGCCTACTCATCACAGGACACTCCGCTGGCGGTGCAGTAGCAGCTTTGCTCTACGCACATATGATGAGTACGCAAGTTCGGTCCGAACTCAGTCACCTCACCGGCTTCTTCAAGCGCGTGCATTGTATCACGTTCGGCGCTCCACCTATCACCCTCTTACCATTGAAGCCCAGCCAGGACAAGCGACACCGAAAGAGCCTCTTCTACAGTTTCATCAACGAAGGCGACCCGGTACCGCGTGCAGATAAAGCAGTCGTGAAAAGCCTCCTCAAGCTCTGGTCCAGCCCTCCACCTAGCAAATCATGTACCTCGAGCCTGACGTCCATGTCCAAGCTCAACCTGACTTCAAACAATCTGGCGAAGCCGGATAAATCACGAAAATATGTCAAACCATCGAAAGCGTCCTTGCCAGCCTCGTCTTTAGGCTCTAGCACTGTTTCGTCCCCGCCGTGGCCCGTGGTGCCGTGCACGCTGAGCAACGCGGGGCGATTAATCGTGCTCAGGCAGAAGCTGGAGAGCACGCAAGAGGAAGACATTGAAGCTGTGACTGTGGAGGACGAGATGTTGAGGAAGGTTGTCTATGGCGATCCAGTGAAGCATCAGATGAGCATGTATAAGCGGAGGGTGGAGCTGATTGCTACCAAAGCGGTCACTGCGACCGACTAATGAGTCTGGTTGTTGGCGGTGTAGATACCATTGGGGATACTGATCGGTATACTGATTTAAGATATTTGGGTTTATTTGAGACGGATATATAGTTCACCTTCCTCTCTAAGCGCTTGGGTAGCGTCGCTTCCAACGCCGCCCACGTGATTGCGCACAGGCCGCTGTGCAACATCGTCCGCACTTTCTGTGCCGCGAGCTCATCAAAACCTCATTTCCAGACACTTCTTCATTGCTGCGGCATGTTTGTGCACCGTTTTGATGCTCCTTTCAGCTCTTCATTGTTGATTGTTTGGTTTAAAGAGGATTGACCCCCTTTGGCTGCGTCTGCACACGGACGGACGCGTCTGCGCGTAGTACTACCGTAGCTTGGCAGGTCGTGCGCGCTGTCAGGTCATGCACACCTTTTTTACTAGTAAATTTAAAGAAAATCACGAACTTTAACGTCTTATAACTTTATATTAAGGTAATATTTTATTATTATCTTTTATAATTATAATAGCATAGTATTTATATTAAATATTTATAATATAAAAACATATATTATATATATTAATAGAGGTATAAAGTCTTAATTAGAAGGGTATACACTTTTACTAGTAATAAGGCTATTTTTTTTAAACTTTAATAACTCTATAATTACTTTATAATAATCGTTTAAACTTTAACTACACTTTAATAGCATTACATAGAACTTAAATTTAGAATTACTAAGCTATAGATATCTTATATGAAAGGTTTTTTTTTATTTAGTTAGAGGAAAATGAGCGTATTTTTAATATTCTAAATATCTTAAGAATTAAAGCAGCTTTCGCTTAGTGAGATAGAATATAAGTTTTATATAGGGCTATTAATGTATAATAAAGATTTAAAAGTTTATTATAAAGTAATTATAGAGTTATTAAAGTTTAAAAAATAGCCATTTTACTAGTAAAAGTGTATACCCTTCTAATTAAGACTTTATACCTCTATTAATATATATAATATATATTTTTATATTATAAATATTTAATATAAATACTATGCTATTAGGATTATAAAAGATAATAATAAAAATATTACCTTAATATAAAGTTATAAGACTTTAAAGTTCATAATTTTCTTTAAATTTACTAGTAAAAAGGGTGTGCATGACCTGACAGCGCGCACGACCTGCCAAGCTACGGTATGTGAAAATTGAAGTATAGCTTTTCTTTTAGCGTCTTCAACTTACATCCTCCATCGAGGAAAACGTAGAGAGGGCGGCAGCAGTTTTCTGAAGAGCTTTTTCCTATCGCGTTACGCACAGAAGGAAACGGCACTTAGCAGACGAACATAACTTTTCCTATGTACCATACCACATCCTACCCAACTCCAAATAAACGCACTCTAATACGCTAGCAATGCCCTTCTAAAAAAACAGTGCTCTGAAACTATGCCTGGAACCCGTTAAAAGCGAAAATCCCGGGAGTGCGTGCATGAACGGAGGTGGGGTCAAACACTCCCCACCACCTCTCCAAACCACTGCCTCAGCGCCCCAGAAAGGACGCCCGGTAACTCCCTCACATCCCGCACAACCAAAAAGTACCGGAACGGGAAGCGCTCCATGTACTTCCACCGTACCACCTTGCCCTCGGCAGAAATCTCGACGGATTGGAGGTCCATGATGCCTTTCCTCTCCTCCGCCACCGCTTCCGCCTTTCCCCCATCAGCCTGCTTGGCAGTGGTAGTGGTTGGGACCGAAACCGAGGAGTCAATAATAACGAAAACAATCATAACCCTCTCCTCCTGCGCCCTACGCACCAATCTCTGAATCTCAGAATGGCTATCGCAAATCCCATCACTCACGACGAGCATAAGCTGCCACAGATCCTCGCCGGCCGACGTACTCCCCCTGCGCCGCGCGTCTGCGAAAAGATCAAGAGACCTGTGCACGAGGCCGCGGACGTCTGTTTTCTGCTGCGTGAAAGAGAATTGCTCGAATACGCGCATGCCCGCCTCGCTGGTGAAAGGCTTATCGAATTCGTGCGCGACGTTGACGGTGTCGCCGAACCCGGTCACCGCTACCTCGCCGACTTCCAGCATCGCCATGCTGCGCGCAACCAGTGTGAGCGTCTTCAGCGCGAGATTGGAGGCCCCGCTTTCGGCCATGGATTTACTGTCGTCAAGGGCGATCATGACTTGGTACGAGCGCTTTGATGGGAGCGAGCGCCGCAGCCAGATCTTGTCGCGCTTGTAGCTGGATGCGATATAGGGGATGATGCGCTTGAGGTTGAGGCGCTTGCCCGTGCGGAAGTCGCCGCGGAGCTTGGTGGCGAGCGTGGGCGCGAGGATGAGGCGGAGGGACTCGGTGAGTTGTTGGGAGAGGGAGTGCGTGGAGGCTTCGTGGGAGAGCCAGAGGGCGCGAGCGGTGGTGGGCGTGAGGCCGGATGCGTCGGAGAGGTGGACGTGGTCGAGCTTGGTTTCGACCTCATCCACGGAAGAGATGTCTGAAATTTCGTCATCGAGTGGGAGAGCATCATCCATGGCCGCGTCTTCGTCTTGAGTGAAGGGCTTTTGCTCGCCGATGAAGGCTTGCGGGCGGCCGTCGGTGGTGGATTGTTGCTGAGGTTCTTGCTCTTCTTGTTTGGGTGGCTCAGAGTCTTGCATGTCGACATCTTGCTGGATGTCTTGCAGCTCGTCGTTGTTTTCTGGTCTAGCAGACGTCTTCTCCTCTTCGTCGACTGTCATGGCCATGTCGTGATCCAGAGCCTTCGCTTGTTCTTCAGTCGCGGTACCCAACGCTTGCGTGTCAGCCTGCTCTTCTTCGTCTTGGAGATGCTCAAAGTCAGCGTTGGCCATCTCGACCTCTTTGTCAATCTGCTGCACTTGAGTTTCGTCCATCTGGCGAGCGTCCGAGATCTGTTTCTGCTGGTTGTACCACTTTTCCAGTACATCACCGAGCTTCTTGAAAGACTGGGTCTCGGGCGAGTCTTCAGACAGTTCACTCCGGCCGCCTGCATCAGGCTGCGCTGTTTGACCGAGGGTGCCGTCTTCTGCAGTGTTCTCTTGTTGCTGCTCTGCCGACTCGCCTTCGGCACCTTCGTCGCGATTGGCAGCACTTGCCGATGCTTGCTCCTGTTTGTTCTTGTGGGCTTCTTCATTCGCATCTGCACCGGCCCCAGCCTCAGCATTTGGATCGTTCGGCTGGCCATCTTTCGTTTCGCGCGACTCGTCTTCGGGAGCATTTTCATCAGGCAGTGGGACAGCGTCCTCTTCCATAGGCTCTTCGCCTTCTTGTTCTTCCTCTTCTTTCACCTCCTCGTCCTCGACATGGCCTGTGGTGTCTTTCTCTTCTTCCCCTTCCTGCTCTGGGCCGATGTCCTCGACAGTGTCGGGCTGCGTACCACCTTCCTGATCCATCTCCTCTTCGGGCAGTTCGTCATCCATATCCATATCATCCTGCCCCTCATCTCCCTTGTCGTCATCCTCATTTCCATCCATGTTGAGCTCATCCGGAAGATCAAGTGTCTCCTCTTCCTTAGCGTGTGGATCCATCTGCTCCGTCTCGCCCACACCCACATTCTCCTCCTGGTCCTCCCCATCCATCTCCATTTCCTCGTCTTCCTCCCCACCCTCCTTCTCCTCCTTCTCGTCTTTCTTCTCGTCATCACCAGACTTCTGCTGCTGATCAGCAGCAACCTGCTCATCCTGATTCTCCGTCCCAACATCCTCTTTCGTTTCCTTCTCCTTCTGATCCTCTTCCTTGCCACCCTCATCCCACATTTTCTCATCGACCGCGCTCGGCCCCAGATCATCCACGCTACCAACCTCACTCTGAACATCGTCATCCCCTTCGTCACCTGACTCGTCACCTTTATCTTCTTTCTCGGCTGTTTCTCCAGTTTCACCTTCCATTTCCTGCTCACCCATGTCGACGGCGTCTTCTTGGTCTTCGATGCTACCTTCCCGTTCGCCTTTTTCTTGTGCCAGATCTTCGAGATCCTCATCGTCTTCGATGTCTTTCGAAATGTCTTCCGCGCCTTCGCCTGCTCCGAGGCCGGTGCCTTCCTCGAGCTTCTCGTCTTTGTGTTTGTCGTCTTGGTCGGAGGATTTCTCGGCGGGTTGGCAGAAGCCTTGGGTGCCGACTTGGATGAAGGATTTGGACAAACGATGGAGTAGTTTCGTTGTTGAGGTGTGGAGTGCAGAGAAGCGGGATACGAGGGAGTCGTGAGAGGTGAGGTATTGGCTGAGGATTGGATGAACGGTGCTGAAAAGCGCTGCGGCCACCCGTAAGTCATCATCGCTGGGGAGGTCATTGATCTTTGATAGGAGAGCGTCGATTGCTTCACTGATCTGCGGAGCGTGGAGCGCATTGATAGCAGCGCATAGTGTCTGCTCTTCCCTTGTAAGCCAGGCAGCATCGTCAGTCGAGGTCGGTAGATCTTTCAGTGCACTCTCAACATCTTGCATGGAACCGAGGATCAGGTCTAAGGCAGCGAGAATATCCTTGGAATGCGAGTCGACGGTGACGCGTTCGTTCGATGTGATCTCTGACTTGAGATCAGGGTAATTGCACAAAAACGCCTCTACGTGCTTAAGGACGGTGCGAGAAATCGGGAACCGATCCATCCAGGAACTGAATGCCGTGCGGAAGTCGTCCAATTGATTCTTGATCGATTGCTCCAGCTGTACATGGGCCTCAGACCACACATTAGATGGTAACAATGGCAATTTGTCGAATGCGTTGGCTGATCCACGAAGCTGTCCACTCCAGTTTCTCATTTCTTGTATTAGCTCGTCCACCTCGTTCGTCTTGCCGAGTTTGGCCTGAGCAGCGACCACCTCCGCTCCAGTGTCCAACATAGCAGAAAGCCACGAAATGCTAGGCTTGACGGTGGCAGTAGCTTCCACGCACGATCCAGACACGCGCGTAATAGTCTGCTCATGGAGTGCGGAGAGCTGCGTTATTGTGAACACCGGCTCTTGAAGCTGCACAGGCGTATCCGCTGCCTTGCTCAGCAGACCTCGCTGCCTGATGCTCGCATGCAACAAGCCCTCCAAATACCCGATGCTCCTCATAACATCATTGCTCGTCAGATCCCCGTGATGCTCCTTCGCGACATCCCTTACTTGCTCCATGACACTCAGCGCCTTGTGCAGGAAGAATTCTGCTCCAGTGCCCTTTCGAGCACCGACAACGGGTAGACTCGCAAGTACCGTCGAGAGCTCATCTTGCCTGGCTAATACATCTGTGCTCAGGTTGGCTTTGACGCCCATCTGTCTTAGCTCTTTCATCGTATCAGCGTAGAGCTTTCGTTTCCGTGCTTTGAGGTGCTGCACGGTCTCTTTGTTTTCTTCGGTGAGGATAGTGGGAGTCGCTTTTTGTAATTCTACAATCGAACTTTCCAAGTCGAGAATAAAGCTTTCAATGTACTCAGCGCCGTCGAGAGTTTCCACGCTAGGTATCGTCATCCTGCGCATTATAGGCACGGTGACGGCGAGGTTCTTGTATCTGGTTGGGCGGTCGTCCCATTCCGGGACGGTCTTATTGCAGAGCTCCACTGCAGTCGGCGGGACAGCCGTACCGACTTCTGCCATCTCGGTAGCGGCAACGGAGATGTTGTCTTCTGGAAATCCCGCTCTGACAATCGCGGAAACAGGCTGGTTGAGCAACGCCCTGAACTTCCGAACGAGTTTCGACAGCTTGCGGTGGCTGGTCTTTGCACTCTGCTTCAAGGCCTCGATGTTCGTATCTTTCCAGCTGGCCAGCTTGATTACATTGTTGACTTCTTTCTCAAGTGTCTGTCGTCCCTTGGCGAGCGCCTCGCGGACAGGCTTTTGCAGTCTCGAGAAGTAAGATATGAAGTTCTCCAGTGCTGTGCCAAGGGGTACGAAGAGCGCATTGTCTCGTGTGCGCATGACGACGTGCGTGTGGAATTGTCGAAGGAGCTTAATGCGCTGCTCATACTGACCCAACGTGGTAGCGTAGAAGAAGCCCTCTAGCGTCTTGAGAAGATCTTTTACGAAGGGCTTCATATCTTTCTCGTCGGTGATGGAGTCTGCAGCAGCAACAATGGTCTCGTACGCTACGAAGAACCAACTGCTAGAGTTGTCGCGAGACTTTTCGGTCTCCATGTCAAACAGTCGCGCCCAAGTCGTGAGCTCGAGCTGCCGCCAGCTTACCAATAGATTCGTGAGATCATCAAACAGATGTGCAGTGCTGAACTCTTTGCTCGCAACGCGCTGCCATTCATACATGTACCCATGCAATTTCTCCAGCTTCGTGATCAACTTCCCAATCGGGTCGACATGTCGAAACTCAAGCGCTTCGTCACAGGTGCGCAGTACTTCCGACAGGGTTGCGTGTTCAGGCCATACGTTGCGAATCTGTCGGTACCGAATCTGGATGCGGTGAATGAGAACCATCATGCGCTTAGCTTCTGGGAGATTCGCGTCGAAGTAGAAATTGTATGATTTGCCCTGACCTGAAGATGCAAGTGCGTCCGCTTTCTTCTCAAGCGCGAGATAGATGGCGGGAAGGGCGAGCTCGTGCTGTGTCCCATGGGGTTTGCCTTCCGCGACACGGCTCATGTCTTTCGCGGACCATTCAAGTAAAGCTTTGATGCTGTTTGTAGCATCGCCGCCATCGAGGAAGATTAGGGCGTGCATGTTGGCGATCCTGATAGCGTGTTCGCGAGAAGTGGCAAGTTTTGTGGGTTGGGACGGGTCTTCAGCATCATAGTCTGGGAATAAGGACTGATCTTCATCCTCAGCATCCTCCTCCTCACCACGATACGTGTACAAACTGCTGTTCTTCGCCTGTTCCTGTTGATCTTTCAGGAGCTGCGTCTTCCACTCGGAGTAGAAGGATGAGAAGATGTTATTAACCAACTCTCGAGTCTTTTCATTCGCAAGAGATGTTGGATCCACAGTCTTCACAATGGCCAGACAGTGCAAGGCGTGCCACCTCAGGTCAACAGCATGATGGCCTCGCGTCAACTCTTCTTCGCAGTGTTTGATGAAGACTTCGGAGTCGATATTGCCAGTGCAATATGCATGGATGCCAAAGAAGGGAGTGTACTGAGTAAGATAGGTGAGCGATCTTGATACGTCACTCTCCTCGTGTTGCTCGTTTGCACCCAAGGACAGACCAATGCTGAGGCACACGAGGAAGCCGACTGCAGGACCGGTTATATCATCGTAGGACCGGTATCCCTCGGTCAGCCGGTGGATGATATGCGAGATGTTTTGCTTCAACGTTGTGTCTTGTGCAGCTTCTTTCACGGACATTTTCCCGCTCGCGAGCGGTTGCATCACGCTCAACAGATTCGAAAACTCGCCTTGAAGAGCATCAAGCTCGGACACCTGAGGCCGGACGATAGCAGGTACCGGAGGTTCCTCTCCCATCTCGCGGATTGCGTTCTCGGTATCGCGCAGGCGGAAGCTAGTGTCTTGTCCGGTGAAGCCAATTTGGAATTGGCGGAGTATTTGCAAGCTTTGTCGAAGCCCTGACTTCTCCTCATTGAACAAATTCCGTTCAATCATGGGTCGCAATGCTGGGTCGTGCGGGTAATTTGGTACATATAGTGCAAGACCGCACAAGGCTAATGAAACCCAGGCCTGAGAATCAATCTTGTTGAAGGCGCTTGCGTACCGGAAGCATTGTTTCAAGGGTTCTAGAGCCTTGCGATACTTTTCAGGCACGGAGGCTGTAGAGTGGAGCTCCAGCGAATCTTGGTCGACGTGGGAAATAACATCGACACGATGCGACGCGTACAGACCATTCAAGGTATTGCGATAGAGCCAGTCTAAAGCGTCTTTCTGATGACTCGTAAAGCGTTCTGAATCGAGTACGAGTTGCTGTGCAAGGACCTTGATTTCAGCTTCAAATCGGTGAAGCTGTGCCAATTGGACTTCGTCCGCGCCATGCAGTTTTGCAAGCATGGCCGTGTGTAGCCTCCTTTCAATGGCAACTTGTTGTCCGGCTTGCTTATGAAGTCCGATATAACGAGCGAGGCGATCCATATTGCCCCATGCACCATGTTGTTCCATCGGCTCGTCTGACAGCTTGGACATCTTGGAGGGCCTACGTGCAAGCAACGAAGACTTGGCCCTCACCATGGGCACGGCAGCCGAAGGCGCAATGTAACTGTGGTCTTGTTCTGGAATATGGCTTTGCGCAATATCGAGGTGCTGGCATAGACCTTCGAACACTTCCTCGAAGTATGGAGTGACTGTAGCATCGTCTTCGCCAATACTACCTTCCAGCTCTGTCACCGCATTCTCGAGAGCCTGAACTTTGTTAACAAAATCATTCCACTGTTATGATGTATACCATCCATTGAAAGAACTTACGACAATGAACTCCGCAGCATCAACATTCTCCGACCTCACAAGTTGCAGTGAGCTGGAAAACCTCTCGCGGATCTGAATCATTTCGTCGAGCTTCAAAGTAGACCTCCACATCGTTGCGTCCAGTCTATCCGCCAAATTCTCAAGTGCAAGCACCGACTGAAGCTGGCTCTGCGTTCTCGGCGTATCCGGCTTGAAGTGTTTCCATATCAGCTCCATGCCCAACCCACTACTTAATTGAACTTCGCTGCCAAACTTGGCTACCTCTTTGGCTAGTGTACTTGCCACTTCTCTGGCAGTTGATATGGGCGTCTTGGACAAGCGGGTGGTAACATCCGAAAGCATCTTGAGGTATGTCTGGAAGGTTGCGCGATCGAAGGTCGAGTTTGTCATAAGATGGTGAAAGGCCCAGAAGAGCTGGCGTAAAAGCTTGGGCATAAGTACCTGGAACTGCACTGGGTTTGCAAGCTCAGCATGAGTCCCGTGATTGATAGTCTCGACGCATTCGGAAATAGCTCGCTGGAAAGCATAGAGGAAGGTTGGCAGCTTTTGTAGTTCTTTCCGTCGCTCGAATTTGGTAGAAGGAAGAGTCGTGAGAGCTTTTCGCATGTTGACGCATTCAAGCAAGACTTCGTAGAGCGATGCATACCATATCAACATAGTCTTGAACGGAGAGTTGGCGTGGAGGAAAAGCTCATTGTTGAGGGGATGGTAGGGCTGCAAAGTCAGGCTAGAGCCCGGTGTATTCCCCATGGCGATCTGCTTTTGCAAAGACCTTGCTTGAGGGTCTGCAACTCCAGCAAGAAACTCCAGTTGATGACGGAGATGGTCTATGGCGTTGGTAGCCACAGCACGATTGCCATTTATCGCCGTCGAATTGTCAACGCCACTGGCGAGAAGTCCTTTCGCGACTTGCTTCTCGAAGCTACGAAGAAGGTTCGTGTCCACAGTAGAAAGATTTTCGACTTGCGGCTGCACGAGCTCCCCACTGGACCTACACAGCTCTCTGAAACGATAAATCCTGCTCTCAAGCGGATACTCTACCACATTCCTACTTTCTTCCTCTTCATGGCCCAATAGGCAGATCTCCACAGCTCGATTCCTCATGGCTCTTGACAGTTCTCCAAATCGTGGGTCCACAGTCATGAAGATCCGGAAGTTGGGATGAGGTTTCACAAGACGCGCTTCTCCATCCGCAGTCGAATGCTCATTAATGCTCAAGTATCCATTCGGTTCAAGCAGCGAGTTGAGGCGGTCCAACACTGCGCTGCTGCACAAATTCGCATTATCGAGCACGAGCCATTTGCCTTCTTCGAGAGCTTGGATGAGAATGCCGTCAACCCACTGGAAACGGGCGCCATCAATTTGTTGTGGTGCGTTGACAAGTGTTTCGAGCCGTTTCATGAACCAAATGAGTTTCTCATCATGGGGATGGGCTTGCGCTAAGCCGTCCAGGAGGGTCAAAATGTCGCGCGTTCCAGAAGGTGAGTAGTTGCACAACCGTTCTAGTAGCTCTGTCATAACCTGATTAGAGGCTCCGGAGACAGCGAGCAAACATCGCACGGTTTCTTCTAGCTGGTTCATAAAGCGATGCAGCTCTCGCGACGGATCGACTTGCTCATACCCTCCGACTAGGTCCATGGCATCGATGTCTGCGTTCATTGCAAAAGTGACCATGTTCGCCCCGGAGAATGATGCGAGCTGATTTAAGATCGAGGTCTTCCCTGAGCCTGGTGGCCCTACGAGAATTACGGGCCAGTTCTGTTGCACACTGACCACAAGCGCTTCCATCGGAGCAAGTTGCGCCGTGCGAAGAGTAGACGTTGGGTCAGGCCTTGTAGTCTTATCAAACCTGGAAAGCTGTCCCAGTCCCACAAGCAGCGTAGATGGCGAGAGGTTGTGATATAGCGTGATTCGCGGATCGTGAGGGCCATATACCGACTCGAATAACTTCAGCAGGTATACACGATCTGTTTCTGAGCGGAAGCGTTGAGCAAAGACAGTATCGAGGAAATCTCTTGCGGTGCCGATGAAATTTTCAGAAGTCAATACTTGTAACCAACGAAGTGTATCTCGCAAGTTGAACTCCCAGGGTGCACCGAGATTACCAAACATGCGACGAGTAACAACCTGTTCATCGAGCTCGGCAACGAAAGCAATCAACTTCTTGATTTCTTCCTCGTTGATACCTGGGAAGACCTTGCGACAAATGAGCGAAAGGTCGTCCGGACGGAACACATCAGCATACACGACTGTGAACCGATTCACAAACGATGCTGGGAGGCCCTTCCTACCACCGCCCTGGTGATGTGGATTCTGTGCCGCGAATACGCGAAAGTCAGAATGCTTGTGAAACGTCTGGTCAAGCTCAGAGATGTAGACTTCACCACGGTGATCGAGCACAGCATTCAAGCCCTCAAGGACAGACTGAGAGGCGAGGTTCATCTCATCAAGCAGGACCCAGTCGCCGTTCTTCATAGCCTTGAGAAAGGGAGCATCGCGCCAAGCGAAGGTACCTACTTGTCCGCCTTCCACAGGTACATCTGATCCAAATAGATCCATGAGGTCGGTCTGCTCGGAGAGATTGAGTCGAGTAAGAGGCTTTCCGATCGCTCGCGCTATGGCAGTGACAAGAGTAGTTTTGCCAACGCCAGGATTGCCCTCCAGCAGGATAGGTTTGGCTAGCTGCAAAGCGCGGAGGATTCTAGTCGCATTCGACCGCGTAGTCGGAGCTTCGAGCGAAAAGCTGACATCTTGATCAGAAGTCGGTGCGACTTTCGGTATTGAGAAGGGACCCAGCTGAAAAGTCTCTGCGGTCGATACAACCGGGTTTGGAGCAAAATATACTGAAGCAGCGTCCCTGCCAAGGAGTCCGCTCAGTCTACGCAGGCACCTATTTCGTTCCTCATCGATTGAAGGAGCAGATATGGCTAGTAAACCCGCCGGATTCGCTCCAAGCGTGTCGATGAACACCATAGCAGCACCGTGCACAATACCAGATATTGGATCCTCATTCCCCGAGCTGTTGATAAATGTGACCCAGGCAAGCGTGTCTCGAATCGAGATCGATGAAGCGACAGAGGTGTTGTACTTCTCGTTGAACCACTGCGAGAATTTGACGAGTACTCCGGCATGTTGTACGGCGCTCGGCTTCAATTTGGATCGAACAATCTCCTCAATGTCTTCTTCGTCGGACATGGCAGGAACCCATATTTCAGTGAACCGATTCCGAAGAGCAGGGGAAAGCTCCTTCTTTCCATAGTCACCGCCTGGGTTCATTGTGGCGAGGAACTGGAAACCCTGGCTAGCGGTGACGAAAGAGTCAATAGGTCCCTTCTCGGCTAGCAGAAGTGTGCGCGACGATTCCAGCACACTGTTGAGACGTTCTAGAACAGAGTCGTCGGCCAGGGAAATCTCATCCAGTAGGAAGTATTGTCCTGTCTTCATGGCATGAACCAGACTTCCATCGGCCCACTCGAACAGTGCTGCAGCCTTGACGCGATTGGATTGGATCTCCTCGCGATGAGCTAGAGGTATCAAATCTGGTCTTTCAGCTAGGAACCTATCGTACGTATCAAGTAGATCTACCAGTCCTGGGTTGATGACTGGCAGGTTAAGATGCGGACCCAGAGCTTCCTGTAATTGTCGATATAGGAGCTCTTCGATGGCAGCTCTGTTTCGTATCGGCCGCTGTGCACCTATGAGATCGCCAGTCTCGGTGTTCTGGTGCGCGTTGACAATGTGTAACTGCTTCCCAACAGCGTCTGCGAGCATCTGGCATACGGTCGTCTTTCCGCAACCCGTTTCTCCAATAAGCAGTATTGGCTCATTGTTACGAATAGCATGAGCGACAAGCACGAACAATCTCCGCATCGCCTTGGTGAAGACAACACCAGCATCGGCTCCAGCTCCTTCCTTGCAGCGTTTGAGCTCAGGCGAAGCATCCTCACTGAACATGAGCTCTTCGTCTACTGTGACGCGCGGCCCCTTCTTGCTCATGAGTGTTTCAATTATTTTCTTGACAGCCACTCGCTCCTCTTCTTTTCGGACACGCTCAGCGAGCAGCATATATCCGTTGTTCGCAAGGTCCTGAATGGTATCCGCCTTCCGTTGTGCCCACCGGAACAAGTCTCGAAGCGTAGCGAAACTCTTCTGTTCGAAGATACGATTCTCTTGTCGAAGGACAGAAAGTTCTTGATAGACGCTGACGATGCGCTTGCACCAGGACTCAGGTATCATTGTGCGTCGGTGCAGAATCTCGGTCAGCTCCTCCACGGGTATGTCATCGAAATGAAGCTCAAGGAAACGATTACGGAAGGCTCGAGACAAGGCCTTACGGCCACCGTACAAGCCGGCAGGGTTTTGAGTTGCAAAGAGCATGAAGTCTTCATGTGGTCGAACTACCTCTTGTGTTTCAGGTATCAGGAGTTCCCGATTGTCATCGAGAAGACGATTTAGAGCTTCAAGTACATCTGTAGGTGCTAAATTGAGTTCGTCCAGCACAATCCAATGTCCCTCTCGTAACGCCCGAACAAGGATGCCCTCTTGGAAGACAAGCTTACCATCGGTACCAGATATGTAAGAACCAAGGTATTCTTGCAAATCAGTGTGTTCATGATTGTTGATACGAACAAACTTGTTCCCAGATCGCTTCGCAAGGTATTCTATCATACTGGTCTTTCCGGATGACGTAGGACCTTGAATGAGGACAGGGTAGCGACGCGTTGATGATGCTCGAATCAAGTTGTTCATGTTCCGCTGAACAAAAGGTGTGATGATATAGTGTGGCTGCTCCTCGACCGGCTGAGCACCTTGGCGAAGCCAATAGTGACCCTGTTGGACATAGCTTCTTCCGTCACTAGGTTGAAGAAGTGGCTTTCCGAGCTCAGCCTTCGCTGATGATTTCTGCGGGAAAAGATGCTCCTTGATGAGCGGGGCGAGAAGATCCTCCGATGCTTTGCTAAGGAATGTAAGAAAGCTCATGTGGAAGCCTTCAAACAAAGCCCGCCGTAAAGTACATAGCGGAGCAATCTCACGAGCATAGGAAAGGGTCCTAGTCAACGTTCGAAGACTGAAATGCGCTTTCTGATCTGCGCCGTCTACCAGCATATTGGCTTTGGCTAATTCTTGGATCTTTAGGTATAGCTTTGTCACATCGGAAGCCACTCGGACGATGGTGGGGTCAAAAGTGTCACCTCCAAGGTACTTTTCTACAATGTTCTGCAGACTCTTCTTGTCGCCGTCGGGGCTTTCCACGTACAATTCCGTGAACCGAGATCGGATGCCTGGTGGTAGATCTTTCTTGCCCACATCGGTTGCTGGATTCATCGCTGCGAAGACTCTGAAGTTAGGATGAGCGACCACTCGTTCGACATTACCCGTTTCCGTGAGAAGAATCGAAGGTGCGCCATCTGGTCCACCGCCCAACAGATCTGCAAGAGCTTCCAGCGTGTCCGAGGAGGCCAAGTTGATTTCGTCGAGTAAGACCCAGTCGCCATTTCGCACTGCCTTGACGATATTCCCTTCAAGAAAGGAGAACGCGAATGCCTCCGAGCCATTGGCAAGCTGTGCCTCGAGATCATGCAGGACCATGGCGAACTTGTCCCACCGCGGCCCAAGAAAAGTGGCCGGCAGCGAGTCTACCTTGCGCTTCTTCTTGGGCTGGCCACCGTCGGGATCTGGCGATGATGTTTGGGATTCGTGTGCTTTCCGTGCCGCATCCACCATCTTCAAGGCTTCCCGCCACAGTGAGCATACGCCTTTCCAGTTGCCCTTCGCAACGCGCTTTCCAAGCATTTCGATGAAGCGCTGATTCTTCTTGCGGGAGAAGGTAGTGTTAAAAAGCACGTCGAATTCGTCATTCATGGGAATGACAAGGCTGCGGACATTCACCGGCTTGTACCCGCCGAGCAAATCCCCACTTTCGCTTTGTTGCGATAAGTTGAATGCAACCAGGTTCCGACCAAGTTGTTCAGCCAAGTACTGGATGCAAGTTGTCTTTCCAGTACCAGTCTCACCAACGAGGAGCAATGGTTCTTGACAGTCTACTGCTACTGCAATCTTCTCCAACAAACGCAGAGTATAGCCATTGGTGGAGAATGGCCTGTTAGGTGTGTTGCGCTTGGAAACTTTGTGCCTCAAAAGCCGGGTTCTCCCAATTCGGATGGTACCAGAAGACGTGCTCTTGCTGGGTGCCTCGAGCTTCACGTCTCGGTTTTGCAGGAGATGGTCTCGTCGCTGCGGATCAATATGCAATTCCTCCGCTACGCATGCCATTACTCTTGCCCGAGCTTGTTCACTTCGTAAGCTACCAGCAAAACAATCGAATGCCTCCATGAACATGTCGTCCATTTGAGCCGCGTTGAAAGACGAGGAGTGTGCTAACAGTGATGCAATGCGATCGCACCATTTTAGCAGATCTCGAGGCGTGAGGGCTCGTAGCGACGTGCCGCTCTCGGAAGAGAACTTTGAGTCTGCATACAACTCAAGCAGACGAGCGTAGACTCGCATAATTCCAGGAACGTGCTTTTCGAGAGATGGATATCTGTTTGACACAATTCTTTCAAATTCTGTCAATTCCGGCATGTGGACAGCGACAGAATTCCAGAAGCGGTGCCCGATCATGTTCTGGTGCGGGATGATCTCCTGACCACGGGGATTAAGCGTGGTCCGCATAGAGGCGATAATTCGGAAGCCTCTCGCAGCTCGCACAGTCTCGCCTCTGCTCGGGATGAGCAGCTCACCGCGCTCGATAAGCGGTAGCAATGTGCTGATAACATCATTCGGCGCACGATCAAAATCCTCGATGAAGATCCATCGGCCTTCGCGAACAGCAGTGGTGAGAACACCAGGCCGCCAGCTGAACGTGCCAGGCTTCGCACCCGTCGCATACATGCCGATGAGTAGTTTGGCATCGCTCTGCTCATTCAAATGGAGGGTGACCATGGTATCGAGCTTGTTCAGCTGCCAAGCTAAATATCGTGTGAGCAACGTCTTGCCGGATCCCGCGAGGCCAGTAAGCAAAAGAGGGCTTGAGCCTAACAAAGCACGAGCGATGCGTTGCAGGTTGGATTCCGTGGTAGGTGTCGAGACAAGTTCCAGCGGCTTCTCCCCCGACGGAGCTCCATCGAGACGTGGCAGAAGCACGCCACTGACGTTGACCGTGTACGGGGAGAGCTGGCGATACACGTCTGGTGAGAACGGTTGCGATCCTTGCGACCACCTGTCCTGTAACCTCGTTTGGAGCCTCGTTTGGAGCTCTTTCCATCTCTTCTCTTCCCACAGTGCCAGGAACCGGTAGTCGATCGTCCGCCCCTCCCACTCACCCTCAACCTCATCTTCCCCAACAACCCTCTTCACCATCTCTTGCGTCGCATGGTCCGCTGCATGCACGTAGAGGCAGAAATTTCTGACTGCCAGGTACCGCACAGTTTGATTTGGATGTTGGAAAAGCTGTTCCATGACAGCCGGCCGCACATGCCTCGCAAAACTGCGGCAGTCGAAGCTCAGCAGGCGGAAAAGTCCCAAAAGAGCCTGGCATAATTCGTGTTTGCCGATCTCGCTGACATCCCTCATCTGGATCTCAGTCTGGGCGGCTCCTAGGAAAAAAACTTGAGGGCTCGCAACAAGCTTTTCAGCATGCTCCGCAAGGTGAGGAGCGAGCGGCAATATTCTTCCAAAAGCAGCAAGTTCTAGCTCGGGCGCGACTTCCTCGCTCACCCACTTCGTACATACTTCCACGAATAACTCTTCATATCGAACAAATAGATCGTCCGTCCGTTCGGGTCTCAAGCTCCTGGAGGAAAGCCACTCGAAGTTGACTGTTTTACCAGCCTTGGTGCCGTTCATTTCGTGAGATCCTGAGTATAAAGAATCCAGGTCGTCTTCCCATAATTTTGCGTGTCGCGCAATACTCCAGAATATTCCACACAGATAGCTCTAGTCCTTCAAACTTTGAGACCCGGCAATCGCGCGGTTGCGTCGTTGTAAAAACCTCGCCGGTCGCCTCAAAAAAGTTCATCAGCGTGAACTTTCTTGCCAAGCCGCTAGACCCAATACGCTACCTCCGCTCCGCAAAATCTCAAGCAACCTCACGCATCGCGTCCAGTCCATCCAACGCATCAATTGCTGCTACCGCCGTCGACAATGTCTGCTCCCGCATCTCGCGCCCTCAGGCGCTGCTTCGGCTCCGCAAGGTCGAACCCCGCGTACCTCCGTCCCACAGCCGCCTTCGCACAGCAGAGAATAGCCCAGAGATGGCAGTCGACCGATGCCGCGGCGCCTGCGAACCCGAAGATCGCGACGATTGTGGATCAGATTAGTCAATTGACGTTGTTGGAGACGGCGGATTTGGTTTCGACGCTGAAGGTACGGGATATGTGTTTTCGGGGCAGTTGGATGAGGAGGCAATTGTAGACCAGGACGGGTAGCCACAACACTGGAGCTCTCCTCTCTTGTCGCGATTGCTTCTCAAGACTGAAGTTCTCGCCTCCATATGACAGCTATTAACATCCTCCCTTAGACGCGCCTAAATATCCCCGACATGCCCATGGGCGGCTTCGTCGCCGGCCCAGGCGCAGGCGGCGCCGCCGCCGCAGCCGCCCCCGTCGAGGAAGAAGAAGCCGCACCCGCGCCCGCCGAGAAGTCGCTCTTCACGCTCAAGCTCGAGAAGTTCGACGCCGCCGCCAAGCCCAAGGTGATCAAGGAGATCAAGGCCATGCTCGGCCTGTCGCTGGTCGACTCGAAGAAGTTCGTCGAGAGCGTGCCCAAAACGATGAAGGAGGGCGTGCCCAAGGAGGATGCCGAGAAGATTGTCGAGACGCTGAAGGCGCTGGGGGCAACGGTTATCATGGAGTAAGATATATAAGGGGCATGGTGGGCTGCTCCATGGGTGGGCTAGAGTGGAGGACACAATGGAGGACTGGGCGAGATGTACTATATCACCGGCATTTGCGCATGTACAGATATGTAACATTGGGAAGAATCAAGTTTTCTGGCTGTAATGATGATTTTGGAACGACCCAACTCCAAACCATGCCCATGGTATCTCTTCCGAAGCACCTGAACGCCTACCCACGCCAGGTATGCCTAACCTCGGCAAAATCAGTGTTAAGAATATCCCACCTGTCCTCTCTCATCCGTCGTTCAACAGCACCATGAGCGTTTAGCCCCATCCCGTACGGAAACATATCTCACCGCTCCATCGTCCGGCATACGACGAGCGCGCCTCGCCCTCAGCCTCCCCACCCTCGCCCTCCACTTCTTTGCCTCAGCAATCGTATCCGGACACTACCCAAACGCAATAACCTGCCTCCTCTCCTCCAAATCCTCCTTGGCTGCCAAATAATCGTCCTCCCCAATCTCACTCGCCTCCTCCCACAGCCTCTCCATCTCCGCCTCGTTCTCCCCGGGCACCGCCCAAATGCTCTCGCGGGCCCTCTTATGCCTCTCGCGATCCTCTTCTATCCGCTGCTCAATCTGCCGCTTATCCAACCTCATAAGTCCATTCCTCCGCCCGGGCGTCCCAACCGCATCCGCCATAAAAAGATTCCCCTCCCCACCTTCCCTCTCCCTCTCTTTAATAATATCCTCCAACTCCCCAACCGTCTCCCGCTCTAGCACGCCCTTCTCGCCCAGGCCAGCGAGCACCTTCCTCGCAACGCGCACGTTGGCTGCGCCCGACCCATCGCCGGGCACCACGGCGTCGACGACGCGCAGGATGTCGCGCTGCATCATGCGGACAAACTCCAGCGCGCCTTCTTGCTTCGCGAGCGAGGTCAGGCACTCGATGAAGTACATGATGTTGGCGCGCGCGTTGAAGGAGGACGTTTCGAGCTGCTCGAGGATGCATGAGTGGAGGTCTTCGTCCATGGTGCGGTTTTTGATAGCGTAGACGGCGGCGCGGACGTGTGAGGTGTGTGACGCGGTGAGGTGTTGGAGGAGGGAGGTAAAACGCATGCGGACTTCGAAGGGGTCCATTGTAGGTGTGTGGGTGTGCGGGCGGGTCGTTGTTGGGATGGAGCTGGGTGGTGAGGCGCAATTGGGAGGTGCAGAGGGCGGTCAAGAAGTGGTCATGCGTGTTGGAAAACAGGGTCTAGATTTTGGGCAGGGATAGTTGCATGGAGTCAGTCGGCTTTGGTGTGGTGTGCGTTGCGAGGAACGACGTGCGGGAAGTACATCCAGAACGCGCGCGACGTTGAACCGCGTCTACCCATCTGAGAGCGCACAGACCAGGGGATCATGGCGGGACGTTCCCAACTTTTATGAACCCCTCACGCTCCCTGCGACTCTCACAACCACCACAGTTTTCTCCCAGTCAAATACCTTCGACAATATGGCTAGTTCTCAGGATTCCAATGGTCTAACATTGACCGTGCTCGGCTCCGGTACGTATACTTCTGCTCCACTATCCAGAGCAAGCCCGCACAACGCAACATAGAAGGACCTCCAGAGTCGAAGACCATTCTTTCACTACAGATGGCCCTTCTGCACAATATCTCCATACTATCTACTGCCGCTCTACCCTTCTCTGCACGTTCCAAACCTCTACCTCGAAACATAAACCTTCCTATATCCAGTCACACCCACTAACCCCCCCAGGCACCATGGGCATCGCCATAATGGGCGGCGTAATGTCCTCCCTCGCCTCCGCGCGCACCGCCTCCACCCTCTCCCCCTCCACCACCCCCGCCGACACGCCCAACCTCTCGAACTTCATCGCCTGCGACGCCTGGGCAGGCGCCGAGCCCAAAGTCCGCGCCGCCCTCGGCCACTACAACTTCCCCCTGACCACCTTCACCAACGCTAACCTCCAGGGTGTCCAGAAAGCAGACATCGTCCTCTTATCCTGCAAACCGCACATCTTCAAAGACATCCTTGGTGAAGACGGCATGCGCGAGGCGCTGCGGGGGAAAGTGCTCGTTAGTATACTAGCGGGGGTGACGCAGGAGCAGATCGAGGAGTTCCTTTACCCGAACGGAGAGGGAAAGGGCGACGATGCGTGTAGAGTGGTGCGCGTGATGCCCAACACAGCGTCGTTTGTGCGCGAGAGCATGAGCGTGATTCAGACGTCTACCCCGCCGCTTAAGCCCGAGCAGCATAAGCTGGTCGAGTTTATCTTCTCGTCTATTGGGCGTGTTGTTACGCTGCCGCCTGCGCTCATGGATATCTCGACTGCGCTGTGCGGGTCTGGACCAGCGTTCTTCGCTCTCGTGCTGGAGGCGGCTGCGGATGCGGGGGTCGCGATGGGCTTGCCGCGTGCGGAGGCGCAGATTATGGCGGCGCAGACGATGCGTGGGACGACGGGGTTGGTGCTGGAGGGCGGCGAGCATCCTGCTATCTTGCGGGATAAGGTCAGCACGCCGGGTGGGTGCACGATTGGTGGGCTGCTTGCGCTCGAGGAGGGCGGTGTGAGGGGTGCCTTTTCACGGGCTGTGCGCGAGGCGACATGCGTGGCGAGCCAGCTGGGGCAGGGCGTGAAGAATGTGAATGGGACGAGGCATTAGGCGTGCAAACCATTGCTGCCGCTGCCGGGATGCAAAGTCTGTGCCGTGCAGGCGTTGCTGAAGATGACCAAGGGCGTGCCTCCTCATAAGTGCGCCTAGCCCCATCGAAAGAGATGAAGAAGCATATGGTCGGGTATCAAATCGTACCTTATCAATAACGAAGTCCACGCTATATCACACACGAGATAACGCAAATGAAAAGTAAAAGCACCAATCCGCCATGTCATCCATGAAACCGTCTACATTGTGACTAAGTTAGGTACATCCGCCCAACCCAGCTACATGTACATGCAGCGCCGAAGGAGAGGTGGGTATACTACAAGAAGTGTAAATTAAGCCGCCGTATGCCAATGCAAGTGCTCAGCCGCAAATTTTTCGCCGTCGAGCTGGGGCTGATCTAAAAGGGGCTCCTTCGGGGGAGCAATTAGGCAGGCGGTCAGGTCGCCGCCATACAGGTACAGAATTCGGAAAAGTTGTCGTGTCCCAAACAGGGGAGGGGAGGGTATGTCTTCCGGGTAAGTCGTCCGTCGGGGTAGGTCGTCCTTTAGGGTTGGTCGTTCTTCGGGGTCGGTCGTCCTTCGGGGTGATCGTAAGTCCTAAGACTCCCATTCACACCCATCGAGACCACTTCCCTCACCCCCAAAACATCCATTCCATCCACCACCCAAAAATCCCGTCATCCACATCCACCATCCATCACCCATCCACTCCAATTGCACCCAGCAGATCTCGCACACGCCAAAAAGCAACGCACAAGACTTACCAGCGTCTCCCATCTCTCTCCCTCTCGACCCTCTCCAACTCCCTCTCAACATCCCCCTCCGTCTTAACCCCGCCCCTCCTCGGCAACTGCCCCGCCTTTTTCCTCATCCCCTTCGCCAACACGCTCGCCAGATCCATACCCTCATCCTGCCCGCTCTTCCGCCTCTTGCTACCATGGCTCGACGCCGATGGTCCAGTCGGGATACCCTTTGAATCTCGGGCCGGGGGGTCTCGGGACGGCTCGTCGTCGTCGTAGTCGTCGCGGGATCGCTTTGATGACAGTGTGGGGCGCGAGGAGCTTCCGTGGGAATTCGAGTGCGACGACGAGATGCGCGAATGTAGCGAGCGCTCAGGGCCGCGTTCGAGCATGTCCCTAGCACGCGCGTTCTTCTCGCGCTCGGCGGCGTAGTGGTCTTGCGGTGCAGACTCGGTCGGCGTAGACGGCACTGAGGACGTCATGCTACCCTTCCTACTATGCCTGCCGCCACGGTCGCGGTCGGCTGCCGGGCCCTTAGGGGGCATGAATGCTCGGGGACCGGTGGGTGGTTGGGGAGGAGGCATAGCTTTCGCTTTGGGCTTGCTGGCTCCGCGGATGGAGAAGTTATCTGCAGCCGGGCCGGTGGGCGCGTTGATGGGGGGAGAGACGGCGCGGGTAGAGGTCGACGATTCCTTGTCGTAGTCCCGGTCACGGTCACGGTCGCGGTCTTTGCGGCTGCGGCGCGAGGAGCGGTACTTGCCTTCGTCATAGTCGCGCTCGTCTTCTTCGGCTTCGCGGTCGCGGCGACGGCGGCGCTCCTTCTCTTTGTCTCGAGACCGGTACTTGTCGTCGTCGTTATCGCCTTCGTAGTCCCGATCTTTCCTATCCTTCCGGCTACGCTCCCTGTCCCGCGACCGATCGCGATACCTGTCTCGATCACCTCGGTCTTTCCGGCGAGAACTTGACTCCTTGTCTTTGGAATAACCAACGTCGCCAGGAGAGATGGAGCGTGAATGATGTCGGCGCTTGTGCTCGCGACTACGCTCTCGATGCGAGCGCGATGAGCGGTACTTGTCTTTCTCACGCCGGCTTCGGTATTTTGAATCAGCGGAGGCACTGCGAGTCCTATCACCACGCGAACCACGTGAGTCACGATCGTCTCGTCCTCGATCGTCATAGTCGTCTCGCTCATCTGGCTCGTCGTCATACCGGGAAGACCGATGTCGCCTCTTGTCTTTCCGAAGTTCATGTTCTGCATCATTCTCCAGGGGCGGTGTGATAGAACGCGGACGCTCGTCTCGACTCTCGGGGGCTGCCGAGCGAGAGCAATCGCGAGTTTCATCCTGAGCTGCAGGTATGGCTTGGGAACTTGCACGGGACCGCGACGGTGACTTATCCTTTGTACGCAGGCTGTCATCGCGCACAGGTGACCGACTGGGGAATGTTGGTCAGTATGGAAATATTCTTTGCTCTCACGAATGAAAAACACCACTTACGATCGAACTCGTCTAGGCGGGCTACGAGTTGCTGCAGCCTCGGCGGTAGGGGTCGCACTCTTTACCGCATTGAAGCGAAAGTTGATCGCTCTGCTTGAAAATCCCGTGTTCGGTCGACCCTCACGCATGGCTCGTGGACCGGTAGGGGCCCCTTCAACGCCAACTCCACGAGGCTCACCCGTGAGAACGGTTGCAGCTCCGTACGCATTGTTAAATGCGCCACGAGGGCCAAAGTTGTTGTTTTGATAACCCATGTTGTGATTATACGGACCGTTCATCTGGTGACGGAACTGGTTCATCATCTGATGCGGGTATTGCATTTGCATATTACCAC
The DNA here is from genome assembly GCA_010015655.1 of Bimuria novae-zelandiae CBS 107.79. NCBI lineage: Eukaryota > Fungi > Ascomycota > Dothideomycetes > Pleosporales > Didymosphaeriaceae > Bimuria > Bimuria novae-zelandiae. The sequence goes on from ML976687.1 coordinate 55,110, forward strand.
CCATCATGGGATTGAAGCCTTGATCACCTGTCTCAATCGAGTCGACAGTCTGGATTTGATTGAGACCTGATGACTCTTCTGCCTCGTTCACTGTGGCAGCCGGACCCTCTGCTGCCTTCGGGGCGTCCGCGGAAACTACACCCTCAGCTTGTGCGGGCTCCGTGGTTCCGTCTGCTTCGATAGCACTTAACTCGGTCTTACCTTCTTGACCAGTCTCCGCTGAACCTGACGCTTGCTCATCTTTACCCTGATTCTCGGCAGTAGCGTCCGCGGTTCCTGCGGGCGATTCACCGTCGCGCTGTTCGAACGAGAACTTGTCAGCTGATGTATTCGAGGAACGAGAAGTAATCGGAAATTGAGGAGATGTCTTCGGGGATTTCGACAAACTCAAACGTGGAAATTGACGTACGTTGTTGGGACCGGCGCGGCTTCCGGGGCGACTGTTTTGCTGCATGCCAGAACCTTGACCATGTCCAATGCTCCCATTTCTGCTGTTTCGCTGCTGGGGAAAGCTCCCGGGGCCATTGCCTGGGAAACGATTTTGGTTTGACATATGATTCTTGGGGTATTGGTTCATCATCTCGGGATAGGCTCCAGATTGATTATATCCACCCATTTGGTTGTAGCCATTGAATCCATAGCCGCCGCCGCCGCCCATGCCATTCCAGCCATTTCCGAACCCGCCACCGTAGTTCATGGACATGTCGTTCATTCCCATGCCCATGTTTCCACCGAAGCCGAACATGCCGTTCATGTTGTTCATACCATAGCCTGACCAGTGATTAGACTTGGAACGATAGCTTGAGGGATTGAGGGTCATACCCATGTTGTTCCAGCCGGCGTTCATCATGTTGGGCATGTTATTCATCGGGCCCATGCCCATGCCCATGCCGAAATTTCCTTGCGCGGTGTTATTGAAGCCGAAGCCAAACTGATTTGGCATGCCATTCGCGTTCATCATTGCGTTGTTCGGGTTTATGGGGCCGTTCGAGCCATTCCCGTCTTGAGCATTGGCCTGACCTTCAGTGGGCTCATCACCTTGGTCCTCCTCTTTCTCTTCTTTCACGTCTTTGGCATCTTGTGAAGCTCCCTGTGGAGGCTCGTCGGGAGCGCCAGTGGACGTCTGTGGGATGTTAATATGGCTACTTGGGCGCTCAACCGCGGGTGCGCCTACCTCGTCGCGCTGCGGGGCAGCAGAAGCAGGCCTGGGAGCATCTGCCCCACTGCTGTCTGCCGCGCTCTGGTTCACACCTCCTTCTGCGCGGAACGCCTCTTCAACGCTCTCAACAGGCTTGTCTGCCGAGCCGGTTGAGGGTTGCACCTCGGACGGCGCGGGCGTAGGTTCGATCGCAGGGGTCGGAGCCTCGGAAGCTGCCTTGTTCTCTTCTTTCTTCCTTTGCTTCTGCAGCCAGATGCGCATGGTATTGCGCAGCGTCTTGTTCGGCGGGCACGACTCGGGCTCCACAGGCGAGTGGTCACACGATGGACATGTCGCCGGAAACTCGAGCTTTTCGTGACCTGGCGAGTGTATCAGCAGGGCGCTCTACAATGACCATCACGTGCGATACGTACATGACGAGCAGATGACTTTGTTGCAGCACAAGAGTTTGTATGAGTCAAAGGCCAGCTGGTCGCAGAGAGCGCAAAAGAAGTTCTTCGGGAAGACGCCTCGCTCGAGTGTCCTGCTTCATATTAGCGACTGCGGTAGCCATCCAGATAGAATTGACTCACAGAGCGAACTCTTTCAGCTCGTCGGCGAGCGGAGCCAGCTTAGGGTCTGCCGTTGCCATGGTCGAGTGCGAGGTCGCAGCGCGAGCCCAAGGCTACAGCTCCAGTTACTATACAAGCTGCATCCGCCGGCCTAAATCGTCTGAGGGCAAATAATACGGCAATCGATGGCAATCGCGGGGTGGGGAAATCGACGCGCAAAAGAGGTCAAGTGTTGTGGTTGCCGTAGGAGCTCTTGAAGTGAGTGCTTGGAAAACTTACGTCGCCAAGCGGAAGGCGCGACTGAGTCACGTGCCCCCGCTCGCTTCGGAGGCGGGCGCGAACGAAGTTCTCGCAAATTTGCCCTAAGCCGCTTCAGGGTTCTGCGCGTCATCACTGGCTGCGGCCCTCACACTGCACCTGGGCATTCGTACCATTGCCTTACAGATGTAGTCGACTTCTTGACCTTCCCGCTCAAAGATCCGACTATGATTCTGAACCAGATATCCTACCTCGACTGCATTGTCTTTCTAATCTTCCTCACACCACAACTGCTCATACATGTGGGTCTAATACGCACAGCAACATGGCTCATTGGTGCCCTACCTTCAATTAGTGAGTTCACGCATAGCCATTACATTTAAAGTGTTCATATTCACAGTTGCCCAAGTCTTTGTCCTGCCGTACCAGTTTGTTAGCGAACGATACTTTACGCCATTCAAGCAACGTAGCCCCTTTGTACAAGGCGCAACCCCCTTCCAAGATTTCGTCATCCGATGTGTACGGTATGCGTTTGCATTCATGCCAGCATTTCTAGGGCGGGTATTCTTCTCTAAGGCAGTTTCTTTGCCGTTTCTGCGATTTCGGATGTTGCGCCATGGCATTGTCACCTCGCCTTTGCGATGGACGGAGATTAAACGAGTAAGTTTGCCATTGTATCAGACTTGTACGTATGTGGCTAATGACCGAAGCCGGGTCTGAAGGGCATCTGGATTACACACAACCAGCAAGAACAACCTGACATCATTGTATACTACTGCCACGGTCGGTTTCTTTCCCCCGCCTCTTAGCAATTGCCAGCCTAACGTAGAGCAGGCGGAGGCTTCGCCATGGGATCGGGATTCTTTTACATGGAGTTTCTCCTTGCTTGGGTCACTCTTCTGAAAGAAGCTGGCTACAGAAATCCTGCGCTCTTTGCGTTGGAGTACACGCTCGTCCCCGACGCCGTCTATCCTACCCAGCTGCAGGAAACACTATCCGGGTATGAATATGTCCTTTCCATTGCGCGTGATCACTCCCGTATTTGCGTGGGTGGCGATTCTGCAGGGGCAACTCTCATGCTCAGCTTCTTGTTATATATGACGGATCACCCTGAACTGCGTCACCAACGACCTGGCCTCGCTGTCATGATCTCCCCGTGGGTGACAATCGTATCAAAGAACAATCGCAATACGTCAAGCGACTACCTAGATGCTGACACCCTGGAGCTCTACGGTCGGCAATACATTGGGCCCAAAGTGCCATACGACGACGCTCTTGCATCCCCAGGTAATTGCAAAGACATTAAGAAGTGGACAGCGGCAAGCCCAGAAAAAGGATGGTTATTTCTTTATGGATCGGAAGAAGTACTTGGTCCGGAAACTCGAGCGCTCATTTTATTGCTGAAAAATACTGGCGCAGATGTGGATTCGAAGGAGCAGCGCGGAGGGATCCACGCTTGGCCAGTGGCTTCGCTGTATCTAGGAGAGTCACGAGATGCAAGACTGCATGGCTTGCGGAGCATCGTTAAGACAACAAGAGATCGAATCTTATAACGAATCATCAATTCAAACCTGAGAGCCAGGTCTTCTATACGCCTTGGACACCAAGTCACCCGCGCGATTGAAAGCCTCCTTCCGCACGTGGTCCAATGATGGCAAGCATACCATTCTCAGTAGCAGCGCCGAGGCAATTCAAACCCAAGTTCACGTGACGCTTTCACCAGTCTGGCGACTCGTTCATCCTCTTGTGCCTCCCAGTATCGACTGAAGGCAGCATCATTCGCGTTACGAGCTTGAAGAGCGGTAGCCGTTAAAGATCTCCCAGCTATGGGAGGCGGTCCTCCCTGCATCGTTGACTGGGGCACTTTACCCTCGTGACTGAATAGCAACATGAGAACGCCATATGCAAGATAATCGGGTGGATAAGCTCACCAGGGATTGGAAACACCCCGAACTCCACTCTCAACTTGACTTGGGCATGCTGACGGAGACGACATCGTTTGAGACCTTGGATATGCACGTGGAGGGTTTCTTGGCGACGGACGAGGAGGGACGATGCTTCCACCACCGCACCAAACGGCGGCTCAGGCTCGATACTTATACCTCATCCTTACCCCTGGGTCTAGGGACCTCCAGCCATCCTGCGAGCCAGAGCAGCAAATGTACAGCGTTCACACAGACCTCCAATGGTGTTGCACATTCTCTCACCTGTAACCCCGCTTGATGGGGCTTAGCGCTTACTTTTCGCGGGTTAGCGCTGTCAAAAATAGGCTAGCGCCTGCTTCTCACCAAAACCGCCTGAGGATTGGTGCCTACTCGGCGTAAATGGGCTACTCCTGTCACGCTCAGTCGAACGCGGCTTGTGCTAATTCCGGGAGTCACATCATGTCAAGGGCTTCCCTGTCGCCGGAAATAGATGCAATCGCGCAAATGGGGGAAACTTGACGGCTGTCTTTGTCTGGAAGGCAGACCCCACTAGAATCCCATTAATCCCGGAAGTCGAAATTATTTGTCGAGGATGATGTCTTACACAAGTATACGTTTGTGAATCAAGGCTCATTGTATCATTTTTTCGATGTCGATAAGAAACCCTATCGACCCAATTGTTCCGACTCCCCGTGAACTCTTCAGGTTGCATGAACTCTGGGTTCTAGAAGATGATGAACGCCAATACTGTCTCCGTCTGCTTCCTGAAGAGCGGGACAGTTGCAGGTTATTTTTCACTGGCTACAATCTGCTTTTCGATCTTAATGACCAGGAGTTGCGTGAGTGACCAAACGCAGTGAGGCTACAAAAAATGCTGATAGTTCATGCTTGCTCAGCTGGGCTCGAAACCAGATGTGATAAGATGGAACAAGGGTCGTTCGGGAGATATCTACATGACTTCACGTTGTCATCCAACAACCCTTTCCATGGGTTCTTTCGCGACCAAGATTTAGGCGAATACGACATCAATAAAGAGGAAGGACCAATGGGTCAGTACGTTCTGGGGAGGCGCTTGTTCTTATTGAACCCGGGCATTACCAATATGTCTGCGCCATACCTAGAAGTCCATGCAATGCTAACATGGTTGCTTTAAGGGGAAAATGCTATACAAGAACTGATGGAATCCAGAAAAATGAGGAACGGGAAAGTTTTTTTGCAAGAGATAGTCCAGTTCGCCAAGGATATTCTTGACGAACTATCGCCGGAGGATGGACAGATCTTCCTCGCCCGTAACAGTCGGGCCCCGGGGCCCATATGAGAAGCAATATTCGCGAGTACTCCCCGCCAACGACAGGAGACGTGCGCCATATTGATTCCAATTCTGAACTTAAGAACATTCGACGCAACTAGATTTTCGAAGAGACCCTTTGCCAACATGGTCACGGCGTCGACTCTGAACACCCAAAACGCAGAATTGTGCATTTGTTCAGCTCAGTGAACGAAGATGGCATTCTTGATAAAGTGGGTACATCACCCGTAGGCTTCACGTGAGATTTGCTGACAAAGTGGTTCTAGCGCATGGTGGCAAAATAGCGGGTCATTACAGCGACGAAGATGCGCAAGCCGCACGCGAAGAATTCATCATACACAAAGCCCTTGACAGTGTCGGATCGCCGTCCATATTGAGCTTCTATGGAGACTCAATTCGCGAGCGAGCACTTCTGGAAGGCGACAGATCACCTACACATTTGCTTTACGGGTATCTTGAGTATGCACCGCACCAAGATTTCCATATTCTTATGGATACGGCTAGAAAAAACAATTTGTAGGGTTTTCCGTCACCACAAGAACGAAGGGGACTGACAATCGCAGTTTCCTGCCCGAATTCTTCATCTGGCGCATATTCTGCAACCTCGCTATCGCCCTATACACACTGGACATGGGTACCCGGAACGTTAATGTCAGAGCAAAGCGCAAAGGGCGATCTAACGACCGTTTCCGCCAAAAAGCGCAAAGCCGAGGGGTAGAAATCCATCGTTAACCTCGACATCAAGCCCGCCAACGTGGTCTTGGGTAACATGGAAACGTACTACCCCGCTTTCCCCATAGCGCAGATGATGGAATTTGGGATCTGCTATCAACACACTACGGGCACGGACGCCAGGTACTATGTCGCGTCCGACGAGGCCGTATGTGGTACGGATATAAACCACCTGTAGGTCCCCTGCTTCTGAATCTGCCGCACTCATATATGGACGGTGGCTCACAACAACGTCAGGAGCAGCTCCAATGCGCAGGCCAAGTCTACCGGGAAAACTATGACCCGCCATCGGTGAGGACATTTCTGTACACTCACACATCTTCAACGTAGGTCTCATCATCACGGGCCCGATGAACCGGCGCGAGATCAAATTCGACGGCCACACCGAACCGCACCACCTGCCCAATTACGACGGTATGTACTCCGCCCGCCCTTGGCTGAACTCTTGTACGATACAAGACAGGGATGTAAGGTGGCGAGAGCAAGGTGTACACCTAGCCCCTGAGGTAGGCAGAAGCATGAACTTTCGAAGGAGATGTAGATTGAGTTTACACAGACGGGCAAGAGGAGGATGGGTTCGTTGATGGGGGTGGCGTATCGGTATGCGAAGAGGAGGAGGCTTGAAGAGGCGGCGAGAGGAGAGGCTCTGGAAAGGCCCATGGAAGGCAGTGGAGTTGTTGATTACCGTTGGGATTGGGAAGAAGGATTAGATTGGCAAGATGTAGATTTTCGAGATTTGGGCGAAAGCGTGTAGAGTTTGCGCACTAAGCAATTTGTTGTACCTATCTAACTATGTAGCCCTGGAGCCGCATGGATCACGTGTTTTTGAGTAAGTGGGCGTTTGGGCACATGTGCCCTGCCGCAGCCGTGGTGCTCGAAATTATGGCCCGACGAGTTGCTGGAGCCCGTGATCGGGCCTTGACGTTTTCCTTTTTCGTGATACAATGATAATTGAGTCGCTGGAAACGGAAGTGTAAATCGACTCTGCGTTTGTCTTTGTTACGGACCACGAGATCTCGTAAGTTTGTCTTCCCCAAATTCTTTTTTTCTACCACGACCACGACATCATTTCAATTAAATCTTGAGCAAACATTCTGTCGCAATGGCAGCTCCAGGTTCCGGGGCAGCTTCAGTCCCCCAAACTACGAGGATTCCGGGGTACAACTACCCTAGCGCAGCAGCCTCCAATCTCTACCTCTTGAGTAACGCAGAAGCTATGTTCAGAGGAGAGCTTCCCTTCCATGAGAAAGACGATTTCGCCTGGTTCCTTCTAGGATGGAAGATGAATTGTGTGCGTCTGAATCGCGGTACGTCGTGGAGGAAAAGCACTGCAGACTATTTACTGACACGCGACGTAGGATTTCTGAAGTATCTTAACGTGACGACGCATTGGACGAATTCCCCTTGTGACGATGGTTTCAAACAGCAATGTATCAACAACGCAAAGAGAAACGAGAATCCTTATCGCAGCTGGCTGCTTATTACTCACCGCGATCTCAATGGCTTGGATCAATTCGACGTACACGGGACACAGTCCAACTATGGGCTTTTCCTCTTAGGATACTTATGGTTTAGGTTTGGAATCTGGAGCGATGCCGAGGGTACGTTGGTGCACGCGCGTTGGAAGCGATAGCTGACAGTGTGAAACGAAGAGCCAAGGATACAAGCATTATACCACTATTCTATCGCGCACGCGAATCATGCTTTCATACAGTGGTATATTGATTTTGCCAAACGTGGGCTTCAGACCTTTATGCCGCTTAGAGAGCCACGGCCTTCCATAGATGGGGCACATACGAAGGTTCTTGACCAGCGGAATCCTCCACCTACCATTAACGACGACGCGAAGATCAATTATGATCTGCCGAGAACTTCAATTTGGACGGCAATTGGAGAGCCTGTGCATCGTGTGACTCATATCAAGACCCTGAGCCGCGGTCTTGATGAAACCTAGGTTGGCGTTTCCAAACAATCCCAGGGCCCCACCTACCACACCAATTCTCGTTGACTAGTAACACTAGAGCACACATTGGTGACACACGATATTCAATCATTGAGCGCTATTTCCAGGTTCCTATTTTGTCCGACCAATTGTTTCGGTTCAAGCTCCAACAACCACTGCTAAGAAAAAAAGAAAAAACCCCAAGAAAGTCAATCCTCGCAACCCGCCGCAGACCGAACGCCCCCTTTCGTTTTTTCTGCACTTAGATGAGTGCTACCGCATATACAATAGTCTGTAATACCTCTGTGCCTTCCTCCATAATGTGCCTGATAGCGTACCGAACCCTCAGGTCGTCGAACAACTTGATCTTGACCATTTCCCTGTTTATGTCCGAATTCCATAAACCATACCATTCCTTATATGTTCATGTCTTTCGATCGGTTACAAGCTCGTGCATATCCCATAAAGGTCCAGCATCTCCGTTGAGATAAATGAGTGAGTCCCCGTTCACGATGTCTCGAACCGTTGACCAGAAGCTGAGTGGCAAGTCACAGGGAACCTCATATCAGTAAATGCAGGCATTAAGACTACGAGATTCGGTAGTCATAAAGCGAACCGACATGTTCTGACAGCGTTGGACCTCCAACATTGCTTCCTGAAGACTTGCTGCATGCTTGATCAGTCGCCAACACTGAATCCCTTCATCTGACAGTGCCTCACTCGTGAGTAGATTTTACCAGTGCACGTGCTCAGCCTCGCTTGGTATACTCCATGGTATTATTTTGAAGGCAAGTATCTCCGTCAAAACTTCTCGAGAAAACAGTCCGCGCCAGTGTGTCTGACGAATAAAGAGGGAACTGAAGTCGTCGTCGAAAGCTCGGGATGCCAGCTCATCGAACATTGTCTCATTCTCCGCCCGCATTAGATCAATCAGATACTCCAGTGCCTGGTCAAACGAGGCCAAAGAGATCCCTTCTTTCTCGTCCATGCCGTCCGGGTACATCCAAGTTCGACTGTGTAACAGTGTATGGCCAGCCCATAGCAACCTGACTCGAAAATGGAGATCAAGACTGGGGAATCGTTTTTTGATCGAGTTCATAATCTCTAGCGTGATGAGGTAGGCGGTATAGGGGACCATTAAAATCCGAGTTTTCTGAATGTAATACAAGACTGAACCATCAGTCAGATCGAACTACCGGCATTACAAATAGAACATGTTTACTTACTGCATCTCCAACGCCCAGCTATAGAGCGAACACCGCAGCACTCGTTCCGTCCAATAGCCTCACCAGTCGTGAATGTGAGGGTGTTGGCCCGTAAAGCGACGCCTTGCAGTTCGTCTGCGGCAATCTTACACGTATGCTCCAGATCATAGGTCATCGGTACCGTGCGCTCGTGGTTGCCGCCATCCGACTTAATACGACGTCACATTGTGGAGTTTCGGAAAATGTGAGGAAGGGAAGACGGCTGCGTTGATTTCTCTATCGTAGAGATATCCTACATATATATAGACGTTGGATCCTGCCAAGAGTCTAGGCATGGAACCTGATAGAATCGAAGCTGATGGAATTATACCGTAACACACCCCCCCAGCTGCAGTGAATAACAAAGCTAACTTCTTAAGATATTAATCTAAATCTCCTAAATAGTCGCACCCCCCAATCTTCTTATTAATACCAGGTAAAAAAGTCACTAGGTTCTAGTACGTCGTTGTTGCTAGTAGATGGTCCCTTTAGCTGCTCTGTGATATCTGTAAGGCCTAGCTATTTGACAAAGTTGCTGTGTTTCTGCCGAACCAGTGTCTTTGTGAGACTGTTAGCAGGCATTTGATTTGTAGGCTTCTAATCAATTTGTAGCTTCCCAGCATCTACTTCCTGTCGTAGCCACATCTAATGGGTGTCGACATGTCTTAGCTTCGTATAAAGCCTATCCTTAGCCTTGTTGACAATCCCTACAGTCTGCTGATTATCGTAGTACAAGGTAGGCAAGATCTCTAGCTAAAAGCGTACGTAATTAAATATTTTGTTCTACTATTCTATCTCACTCCTAGTAGTCGATAGAGCGAGCAATTCAGCCTTAGTAGTTAATTTCGTGACTGAGCGCTGTAAGGTCGATTTCTAGTTAATTAGCAGTCTATATAGCTTGAACAAGTAGCCTTGTGAGCTTTGACGCGTATCAGGATCGTCAGTATATGCTGCGTCAGATGCTCCGTAGAACAGTGGCTCTGTTCCAGCTCTAGGATCGTCCTCGGGCGTCTCACAGAGATATGTCGTGTTCTCTGTACCTAGCCGTGATGCCCCGATGGCTAGATGCCTTGTGCCAACTAGATATCGCCATACGTGCTTAGCAGCGTTCAAATGTTTCTGCCCTAGATTCTGCAGATGGCGTGCCAGTACTGAGTGTGCTCGGGCGACATCAGGCCGTGTAAACGTCGAGATATAGGCTAGTAAGCCTACTAATTACTAATAAGTATAGGTACGTTAAGAACTCGGTTCCTTAGTGCTTAGAGCTAGATAATTCTCTACTAGTGGCACTACTAGATAGACCTTATGCGTGTATACGAGGTCAAACTTTATTGCAATCTTGTTAATAAAGGAATCTTGAATTAGCTAGATTTTCCCTTTTGACTGATCCCTTATAATTTGTATACCTAGGAACCACCTTAGTTCTCCTAGGCAGCGTAGCTTATACCTAGCTCGCAGGCTTCGTTCGAACTAACTATAGTGTGCTAGATTGTCTAGGTGTACGAGGACTACGATATCGTTAACATAAAAAAAGATAATTAGGCTCTCGCTGGTAAATAAGCAGGGTACTTCTTTAACTAGCTTTAGTCCTAGCTTAACTAGAGTACTTTTTAAGTACTTATACTAGAGAAGTAAAGCATTGCGTAGTCCATAGAGTGCGCGCTTAAGCTCTAATAGCTTACTAAGTTAATCCTTGAATCTGTTAGGCGTGCGTACATAGATCAGACGATTAAGGTAAGCGTTTAGGAAGGCATTTAGAACATCGTACTGATAGGCAAGTAGCCCAAAAGCAGCCGATAGAGTAATTAGGAAGCGGAATACGCGTGCTGCTAGTGTCGCTGCATAGGTGTCTCCCCAGTCTTCCTATAGGTCTCCTCTAACTACTAGTCGCGCCTTAAACTTGTAAAGGAAGCTATCCTAATTAAACTTATAAGTAAATACCTATATAAGTAGTAGTACTTCCTCTTGCACAGTCGCCTAAGTAGCTATAGTCCTGCCAAAACACCCCTTGCTTTTGCAACTATCGAGCTCTACGTTTGTAGCTTTACGAAACTCTGCGCCGAATGGGTGCTTCTCTAGATCCTTCCATCGCTTCGGTGGAGGCGGCAGCTGATCGCGATGTAGCCTAGTTCTAGGAAGCTCACTGAATAGCTTTTCTGGCGCGGATGGGTTGACAGCCGTAGCGAACGTAGCAAAGTAGTCTCTAGGTGTCCTACTATTTCTGTCTCTGCGTCTGCTACTAGATATAATATTACTAGCGTTAATAATGCTGCTAATCTTGTCTCGTTTGCGTGCGTTATTTAAACGTTAATCTAGTGCTTTATCTCCTTTTGCTAGTAGTTGCTAGCCGCGAGGGAGCTTGACTTTGTTATCTACTATTTAAATAGACTGCTAATTTCTAGCTAATATCTAATTATCGTTTAATATAGCACTAGGCTCTAGCGTATCTTCTAGTGTTAAAAGTCTGCGCTACTTAAATAACTTGGCTTTTACTACCTTTATTGTTTGCTACTAGCGTATTAGCTTACTTAGAAGCTGCGCCTTAGCGCTATCCTTATCTTCTAAAGTTAATATATTTATTCGCGAATTGCCCTAAGTTATAATAGATAGCTAATTAATCTCCAGGTCCTCTAGCTTATCTAACTCCTTAATATCTAGTACTATTACTACTGTGCGTAGCGTCTTCTTCTTAGCATACACCTCGTCGGGAGTGTATAGCTTTGATGGCATAAGGACCACATCTCTAGTCCTGATGACTCTGCCCAGTGTTGGCATCCAAATGCGATAGATATTCGTCGAATCGTATCCAACTAGGTATCCTATTAAAGCACGAGATTCTAGCTTCTCTCCGCGCTTTAACTACTAATTAAGGACGTACGCTCGTGCTCCTATAATACTAAGATAAGCTACTAACGTCTTTACACCTCTAACAATCTAATAGGGCGTTCGCTAGTTAAGCGATTTAGTAGGTGTGCGATTAAGCAGATAGATAGCCACTATAACGTATTTATTTAATAGCTCCTTTAGTAAGTCTGCTTTAAGCCTAATAGCTTTTGCACGAATAATAATTAAGTAGCTAGCTTTCTCTATTATCCTATTCTACTCTTCTATATATTCTACACGCGGTTTAACGACTATCCCTAGATTCTTAAAGATATTAAGTAGCTTAGAATAGCCTTATTTACTATTAAGTCGTACGATAGCTACATGCACGCGAAATTAGCGCTATAGTTTAGCTAGTAGTCTTTATGCTGCTTATTAAAGCGTTATAGAGCTTTTATTAGGTAGGCAATAAGCTTCGTGCCACTTGCTATACTAATCGACGGCGTAGAAGAGCTATAGATCTCTATTATAGCAACGCTTGGTGCGCTCCCTTAGCTGTATAAGGTCTATTTCTAATTAATAGAATAGACGCTCTGCTGGCTCACGTGGAGCTCTCCTGCTGATAAACTTGTGTAGCTTCGTCTCTGTACAGACCTCACAGTCTGTCCACATCGGCGCGTGCTGCTTACTAAGCTGTATTCCATCGACGCTTTCTAGTAGATAAGCAATTGCCTTTTAATTTGCATGGCTAAATACTTTATAAGCTTCTGCCGCGCTCACGCTTAGTGGCTTCCTGCTAGTATAGGACGGTCTAGGTCGATACTAAGTTACGTAGAATTCTAGCGGCGGTCGATTGTTATAATCCAAGTCTATTAGCCAGTGACTACTATTGTATTCAAGCTAACAGATTACATTCGACGGCTTCCGTTAATATAGGCAGTTTTAGTTAGAGTTAAATTTAATTCCTAGGCTCCTGCATCGAGATAGGCTAATAATACTCGTAAAGAACTTAGGTATATATACGACGTACGTTAGTTAAATTATCTTGACTCTAGAAGATATATTAATCTTAAGTAGGACCTCTCCCTATTCTTAAATAGGTATTAGTTAGTTACCAGCGTACGCGCTTTCTCCTAGTTTAAGTAAGACCTCTCCCTATTCTTAAATAGGTATTAGTTGGCCACCAGCGTACGCGCTTTCTCCTAGTTTAGCATTAGAGATCTTCTTCTAGCCGTAGGCCTTTGTATTCGTAACATGCGTGTTCGAACCAGGATCAAGAATCTATCTGTTCAATAGTGGAGGCTAAGGCATTGGCCTGTTAATAGCAGCGACCTAAAGTGCACCACACTAAGGTAATATAGCTAGCTACTAGCTATTATTGAAATTAGTAACTCCTCCTAATCTAATAGGCGTCCTAGAATTGCTTCTAGCTAGCCTATTCTCTGTATTCTAAAGGACCTTTGCCATGGGTGACTAATTAGCTCTAAGCTTCTAGAACTTCTTCTTAACGTCTTTATTTAGCTGCTAATTAGCAGGTCGTAAAGCTGTATTAACGTAGTAGCAGCTATTAAATCTATACTTCTTGCTATATAGGCAGGTTAGTGTCTTCTTTTAGCGTTTATGCTTCTGATGCTTTAACTAATTAACTAGCTAATTAGCTGGCTGCTAAGCTAGCTAAGCAACACCTAGAGTAGCGAATGTGCCTAATCCTGATGCAATTAGTTAAGTCCGTCGATAGTATAAAGTAAAATTAGCTACTAGGTTAGAGATGCTAATAAAGTCTCTGCTAGTCCGTTCTGCCATGATAAGCGCTAATAGCTAACTAGATAACTAGCTATTATCTAGACTTCTAATTAATAGGATAAAGTCTTCTTGCGCTTAATTGCTATAAACCTTTAGCATATTTGCTTAGATTATAAGGCGCGTTGTCTTTATCTAGTCTTAAAACTAGTTGTCGAGGTTCGCCTTTTATAGTTAATTCTTTAACGCCTAATAGCGTGCTTAGAGTTAAGCATTACGCTTACCCTAGCTAGGGCAAAAGTGCTTTATTAGAGTCCTTAGTCAATCATGTGTGCTTAAGTAGTTAGCGATTAGATAAATATGCCGTGATGCGATCGTTCTGTTGATCTGCTCTGTAAAGTTTCTAAGAGCCTTCTCTTTCTGCCGCCATTCTGCTAGTGCACCTTGATAGTCTTTTTGCCAAAGCTCGTATCTTCTTAGTTCCTGATCAGTGAGGTCCAGGATAGTGACTTCTTCGGCATCTTAATCGCCTGCTGCGCTACCTGCTGCTGCGCCACTTGCTGCTGCGCCACCCCCTATGCCCCGTGCGCTCCCTGCTGCGCTACTTGCGTCACCACCTCTTGCAATTCTTGGCCTATGAAATTCTTTCAGCTTAAGCCTTCTAGGCTTTTCTGTCTCTAACCTAGAGACTTCATCATGGCTTAGTAATAGATTAACGTATTCCTAGATATGGTTCCTGACTGCGTAGTCCTTTCTTAGGAATATCTATTTTGGCTAATCTTTAGGTTTATCAAGTATAACGGTCTCTCTCGTAATAAGCGGATCTAATTTAGTCGCTATTCTTGCGAGATGCAACGTCCGTATTCTATATAACGTTAATTCTCTAACGATAAGGTCCTAACTAGCGCTAATCCTAGATAATTCACGTCTCCTAACTAATTGTCTAGTAATAACGAGGTCTACTTTAACGACGTAACAACTAACTAGGTCTGCAAAGATAGACCCTAGTACGATAAGCTATAAACGTAGCGATTGTTAAAGGCTTCCGGGCTCATAACTATAAGGAAGGGAAGACGGCTGCGTTGATTTCTCTATCGTAGAGATATCCTACATATATATAGACGTTGGATCCTGCCAAGAGTCTAGGCATGGAACCTGATAGAATCGAAGCTGATGGAATTATACCGTAACAGAAAAGGTAAACTAGACCACCTTCGTCGTGGACATAGTATTCGTAAATTTTGTCGCGGAGTCCGCGAGGCAAGCGGTAGAGTACTGTGCCTCGGCAGTCAGTGCAACACGTCAGTCAATGCAACACCCCAACAAGATCGCTCGGCCAGCAACATGAAGCTGCTAAGCCACCCACAATCAATATTATCACGAGATTTTCTGGATTTGGGGTCTCTGAGGCCTTTAGATAATTGCTAGCTACTTAGATTATTGATATCTACTTGGTGTTCTGATGATTTGGCCTCTGCGCGACTATAAGGCGGATACAACAGATAAGACCTTATCAACATCTACAGCCTCACGCTGAGGCTGTTTTTTCTTAGTAGGCTTATTAAGAGGCTTTAAAGCCTTCTTGTTTACTAATTTAGATATTTTAATCTATTTTTAAAGTTAACTTTATGCCTTACGGGCCTATTACTTAAGGCATTACTCTATAGCCTTATTAGCCCTCTACTTTGCGCGTGCATCTCTAGTAGCTACTTAAGTAACACGCCTCTCCTAAAGTAGCCTTATTTTAAGCTACTAACTAGCCTAACGTGCCTTTACTTACTTACGTTTTTAAAGCTATAGTTACTACGCTTTAGCATTTTTTTCATGTAAATAATCACGTGCCCGCTAAACGCGATAGGGTAACACAAAAATAAATCCCCCTTAATCCTTATAAGGCTAATTAAAAGATAGAGGCCTGCCTCGCTTTAAGCGTTTCTTTTAGATAGTTAGGGCCTTTTATAGGCCCTAATTTTTATGCTCTGCAAGCTGTGCTCGTGCAGAAATTAAGTATATAGTTCAACTTAGCCTTTTAGCCACATTACTAGCCCCTACATTAATATAAGCTTTTAGAAGCCTATCGATTTTCCTCTAATCTAATGCGCTAAGTACTAAAATTAAGCTTTCTTATAATTCTTGCTTAGGTACGTGATTGTTGTTAAACCGCTTAAGGATAACTTTTAGATATAGAGGTAATAGGCTAGTAGCCTTAAAGGCCCGGAGTATTAATAGCTACCTTATAGTACTAACCTAGGCCTTCTAGAATAAGCTAAAGAAGTCCCTTTTAGTAATAGAGGCTATTCCTAGGCTATCTTGTAAGAAGGCTAATAGCTCGTTTAAATATGCTATTAATAGAGGCTTAAACATGTAGACATCTAGAGGCTGCAGCGTATGGGTCGAATGTAGTAGATAGATAGCTAACAGGATCTTATTACGATCGCAAAAGTCGATAAAATCCATAGTAACGTAAGATCCATGGCCATCGAGGATTAATAGTCGATATAATCGTCCAGCTTTTGACTTTATAAGGCAATTAAACACCTGTTAAAGCTATACAAGGCCTATCTAATTGTTTGTCTAGCTAGATTCTAATACAGTAATAAAGACTTAATAATGTTGAGGGTTAAGGTCCTCTATCCAACTTGATTGTATATCTGTAGAGGTGGCCTGATAGATTAGAGCTGGATCTAGGGCAGATCCGTCGGCGCATATGCAAGCGATGATCGATATCCATTCACGGCTACCATCCTGAATAGCTTGCCTTACTGCCTTGCTCTCGTACAGAGGTCTATCAAAGATCCTCTTTGAGCGGGAGGTGATGCCGAGCAGGCAGCCTTTTTCGTCCATATTGTATATATGCTGAGTCTCGATCTGATACTGGCCAATCTTTTGCTGTAGAAGCTGAAAGTAGTCCTCATATTTGCCTAGGGAATCAGCTTTATGGCGATTGCTGTCGATGCCGGTCGTCCATCGTGATATCAAGGATTCAGGGTGGCGCCTCACAAAGCGATCAACCCATGATAAGCTAACCTCCTTTTTGGCTATAGTAGAGGCAAAGCTTTGTATCATTTGCCGTGTAGGAGGAAGGCCACGTTCAGTAAGGCCTCTAATATATCGTAGGAGCTCTAATTCTTGCTGTGGGCTGAGATTTCGACGTGTAGAGTCGGTATCTGCACGCGCCTGCGTGACGCCTTGGTGCCGGCGCGTCAATGTAGAAAGTGCAACACCATATTCTTTTACAATTTTTCTATATGAAAAAGATGCTCCTGGCTCTTGCGATTCGATTGCTGTAATTGCTGCCTTGATTAGATCCATATTGGTGGGGATGCGGCGCGTGAAAGTTGGTACGTTGCATGGTGGGGTGTTGCATTGACTGACGTGTTGCACTGACTGCCGAGGCACGGTACCGTGCCCGACGGGCTCGTGCACCGCGCGGGCTCGTGCACCACCCCACCAAACAACGCGTCCATCTTGACTTTTTCAACACGCGATAACTACACTACTATAGCACTAATTAATAAGGTGATTACAGATTTAGAATCGCGTGAAGCTAGCGATAATTTTAGCATCTAGGGTATCGCGAAAAAATATGGTGTATCGCATTCAACACTTAGCCGAAGGTGGAACCACCAGACAGGCCCTCGGGCAGCCAGGTACGCCGCGCAACAACTACTTAGCCTATAATAAGAGGAGGGACTTGTAGAGTATATTAGAGGGCTTATAGCTCGTGGGCTACCTCCTACAAGAGCTATGATACAAAATTTTGCGTCTAATATATTAAAAAAGCATGTCGGAGAGGGCTAGGTTTCGCGTTTTATTAACCGCAACTACAACTATCTTATCTCTAAATAGAGCGCTGGCATAGACGTTATACGCTACTAGGCTAACTTACAACGTAAGTATAAGTTATACTTTAACCTCTTGCATTATAAGATTATTTAGTATAAGGTAACGCCTTATAATACCTATAATATAGATGAAAAGGGCTTTATAATTAGTATTACAGGACGCTTAAAACGGGTGTTTAGTTAGCTTTAATAAGAGGAAAAGAAGGTCTAAATAGCGCTTTAAGATAGCTTTCGAGAGTAGGTAATAGTTATAATAACTATTAGAGCAGATAGGAGTGTTTTATTACTAGCCCTTATATACTTGTTAGCTAACTACACACTTTAAGCCTTATAGGTAGCTTAAATTAAAGCAGGAAAGCATAGTGTGTTTATAAGCTCCTTACTAACAGGATAGACGAATAATAATATTAGATTAGCCTAGTTAGAGCAGGTTTTTGACCGTGAAATAAAGTAAAAAGCACGCCTTAGCTAAGCTTAGCGCCTCCTTATACTTAATAGCTATAGTAGCCACCTCTTAATAGACTTTATCGAATACTACGAGGCTTATAAAATACTACTAGCCGTGTTTCCCCCTTACTTAACCTATACACTGTAGCCTCTTAATGTAGTTTACTTTAAACCTCTTAGCAGTAACTACTCCGCTAAGCTTATTAATTACCTCTTTAAAACGTAGGGGTTACTAGCTATCTAAAAGGGAGACTTTTTCCTGCTGTTCTAGGGTGCTTAGAAGTTTACGTTTATAATAAAACTCGTCCTTAAGGCGTTTAAAGCCACCAGTATAGCCCCTATAAAGTCTAACGTCGTACTTAAGCGTTTCCGCAAACAGGACAACAATAAGAGTGAGGCATGGCTCTCAGCCCTTTTGCCTGAGGACTGGAGGCAGATGGAGCGTCTCATACGTGCTGCAGTGAAGGATACCTCGGCGGAAACCTCGTAGAAGCTCTCCCAAACGCTACACTAACTTCAGGTTCAAAACGAGCTACTACACTATAAGAATAGCGGCCTAAGGGATGCTCTTACTACTAAGAAGCAGCGTAAGAACGCTGGCAAGCCTCTTAATTTGCAGCGCGAGGAGGAGTACTACGATAGTGCTACTTTCTAGTCGCCCTCTAAGTTCGAGCGAGCACGTGAGCGTGAGGCAGAAAAGCAACACTAAGAGGAGCAAGAGAGACTAGCAAAGTTAAATAGAAAGGAGCTTCAAGCTACTACTAAGCTCCTTAAGGAGCAAGAGAAGGAGGAGCGTCGTGTGGCAAGAGAGAGAGCCAAGGAGGTGCGAGATCAGATGAAGGCCGAACAGGTGGCTGCCCGGGATGCTAGAAAAGCTGCTTAAAATACTAGGCAGGTCTCTACAATTACCTAAAGAGGCAAGCGCAAAGCTTTAAAAGCACCTCTAGCAAAGCGCAAGCTAAAACGAGCTAAGGGCAGTGCTGCAGCTCATTCGTCGTCCCTAAAAGCTACACCAGCACCTCCACCTAAAGTCAGCTCTCGCGGTCGCGCAATCACTCTCTTGCGAAAACTTAGATAGTATAACTTGTTTGTACGCCTCTACGGAGTAATTACAACAAAAAATCTCGCGATAATCGCTTTTGTAGCGCTTATAATAACCTTATCTTTGTGGTGGTGAGCATGTTGGTGTTGGTGCACGAGCCCGCGCGGTGCACGAGCCCGTCGGGCACGGTACTGTATAGACTGGCGCTGCAGATAGACACTAGAAGGCTTCGTTTGCTGTGAATCCGAATCTGCCCTCTCGCCAGCATCGTGCACATGGGTATGTGCACTGACTGAAACATCCGATTCGGCAGAAATAGCTCGCATTGTTGCCATCAGAGCTGAGCTCTAGGTAGAGTGAGCAGTGAAAGGAACGAGAAAAGGTCGTGACTTGAGACGAACCTCTCGGCTCCCCAGTGATCGCATTTACTTTGAGTCACTACGGCGTTCTCATTTTGGCATAAGATACCGTGGTTTCTACCATGCGTCACACATGATCTAGAGCTTTGGTTGTAACAGCACCAATCAACGGCTTTGCAACCAAATAACACCTTGTAGTGTGCTCGGTGAGTCATTGGCGCTGACAAAAACACGATGCCGGGTGCTCAAGCAGGTAGGAAAATCGGTACAGCCGCCAGAGATAACCTGTGCGGGACCGTATGAAACATTTGATGTGCATATCATGGCTGCGAAAGGGACAAGATGCTACGGAATAGAGACTCAACAGAAAAAATGGAGCCTTGAGGACCCCGCGCGATGGTTCACCTCAGGGAGAGCTTATTTACTCATGCGATGACTCACGGTCCACATTTCCGCTTTCGGGAGCTATTATCAAAACTCTTGCTTTCATTCGAGCTACTATCAATACCGAGCGAGTCAGGTAGCATCTTCCGACAGGGAAATGCGGTAGAACTACGGTGTTTCACTGTAACCCAACTAATAGGCAGCGAGTGCACTCACTGCACCGAAAACATGCTATGTGCAATACAGGTATAGTAAAAGCATAGATAATTTGTACTTTTGCATAGGGAGATATCGGTAACACAAAGATATTTAGCGTCAGTGTCCCTATCCAATCGCTGGCTGCTGAATATCGGTGCTTTGCAAAAGACCGTCCCGACCCACTCTGGGCGCTTGTTAGGTAATCGCTTCCCCACTTTCATTGTCGCTCATACAAAATTATATAAGAGACGATGTAATTAAGGAAATTACACTAACTTTTCTTATTACTAGAGTTCTATATAGTATGCTAATTAATCCTAAAAAGCCTATAGGCCATAGACTATAGGCGTTAATAGTGCAGGCGATTATTAAGCGCATAAAGGCAGGGTAAAAAAACTACGAGATTTATAGATCTCTTAGAGTTAATACTAAAACTATGTAGAAATACCAACTTAATCTAGAAGCGTTTAGTTAGCCATACCCTCCGCGATGTGTTAAAATCGGTCGGCCACCATCGCTGCGTTAATGCCATAAAGACGCCCTATTGGAGTTCCTACGGGGCAAACCTATAGCATATCTTGATAAGATGCAGGCCTTCTTGTGCGACGACTTCGACTTATAGGTGTTAGTAGCCACTATCACGAGATTTCTCGCTGGCATAAGGTGGAGTTAAAAAGCTACGTTAAAAGCTGCCAGGGAGCGCTATAAAGGCCTCCGTTGGGTGTTTCGTGCACGCTGCTAATAAATATATAAACTAGAGCAGGTCGTTTACCTTAACGAGAGCGCCTATAATAAGAGAACCAGCGATAGAAAGTATACCTAGTTACCTATAAACACGCTAGCAGACGTATAATACTTAGCGCGACGCACGGAGAGGTAGAGCTTGCTTCTTATTATAGATATAGATAGTTACGTTAATTATGTTCTATACTAAGGAGTAATTACCGTAGATTTAATAGAGGAGTTTCTGGCGAATAAAGTACTCCCTTATTACAATCCTTAGCTAGGTAAATAATTAGTAATAGTCCTTAATAATGCCTCTATCTATAGGTTAGAAAAGATTATCTTATTATGCGCGGAGGCGGGCGTTATACTTAAATATTTACTACTATACTTGCTAGATTTTAACCCGATTAAGTAGACCTTTAAGGCGTTAAAAAACTAGATAAAAAAGCACTACGAACGCGCTTATACGTACGAGAATTTTACTTACTTCTTAGAGGAGGTAGTATAGAACATATGCTATAATTAGGCGGAATCCGCGCAAGGATTTTTTAAGTTCTATAGGTAGGTGCTATAGGTGCTAAATAAGGCATAATACTAAAGGATTAGTGTCTGCGATAATATCACGAAGGTTGCTAAAAGTCGCCTGCTATTATCTAAAACTTTAGCTTTAATAGCTAGAGAAGGTGTAACTAATGTCGCTAAATTAATTAATATTGTCTGTTTTGCGATATCTATTATAGGTAAAGAGTTATAAAGGGAAAGATGTTGTTAGCATAGATAAAGTATAGTATTTTTAGTAGGTCTTAGCGCCTCTATAAGTAATTTTATTACTAGACAGGCGCGCGTACGCGTGGACTTAGTTAAATTTTAATTAGAAAATGGCCTGTGCGTAGTGTATAGAACCTTTCTACTAACGTTGCTAGCTCTCTACACTAAATTATCTTTCTTCCTACGTAACCTCTCACGCTGTTTACGCTCCTAATCCTCTTTATATATGTCTGCGGCACCCTCCTTATCGCTCTTTGTAAGTCTATTATATCTAGATCGCCACCGAATCGCCATCCTGCGGAGGCGGAGGAGCAACGGCACTAGTAATATAAAATACTACTTTTATATAGCGTACGGCATCCCCGCGTTAGACAGATTTATTAGCATATTAAGGTTAATTTACCCTTATTAAATAACGTTATCGAATACCTAATTAACTTTAGGTAGCTTTCTAGCTAGTGCTTAGTCTTTTTACTAGTTAAAGAAGTGCCGAGTTTAATAGGCAAGCTCTACTATATTTTTATAAGTTAAGTCTTATTATGCTGACGTTAAAGAGCTCCTTAAGGTTATAGACGGCGTCTTAACCTATTACTACTAGCTAATAATTTAACTTTATGCTAACTAGCTTATAGAGAGAGAGCTAGCGGCGATAACCTTTATAAAGTTGTCTATATTAAGCTTAGATCTAGTACCTTTTTTGGCTGATTTCTGCGACGCCTTCTCCTTTGCAGACCTCTCTTTGGCCAGCGAGAGACTTAGGCGTATATTGTTATGTGGCTTGTCGACTATACACCTGCCCTTTGTTATATCGCGCGCCTATGCCGCCACTATAGTACTGCTTACTAGGTAATAGTTCTTAAAATAATTAGGTTGCCTAGGCGTACGTTTAACCTAGCATACGTACGAATAGTTACTATAGTGGGTATCCTGGCATCGCTATTAATTACGTATAGTAACTATAGGGCCCTCGCTAATAGTAGTATGTACGAGGACTTCTAGCAGGTTATATAATTAGCGCTAAGTTATAGTAAGTTACAGCAGAGAGCTCTAAGAGCTTTATAAGCTAAATACCCCCTTATTACGCGTCTAATTATTTTAGTTAGTTTTTAGCTCTAATAGCGTTAAATTAAAGTTAACGTAAGTTATTTTAGTAATAGACTCCTCCTTTAACTTATACGCGCGCTTAACGACCTGTATAAAGGTAATACTATTACTACGTTTAAGAGACTACGTAAGTCTCTATCGCTTAGGTATCCGTAGTATATATACAACCGCGGTTAAGTTTTTTACCGCAGTTTTAATAGGGGGAGTTAACTCTAAGAGATCTTATATAATATCGTTTACCTACTGCTAGAGCTCTACGCAGAAGTACGTACGTATCCTTATTTTAGTATTAAAATTAGTCCTAACTTCCTCCTTACGTAGGAACGCGCGCTAGTAGTAGGTAACGTATAGCTTAACTTTATATAATTTTAGTAATTTGTTAAATACCCCCTTATTACACGTTTAGCTATTATTATTAATTTCTAGTAGCGGCGTTAGCGCGTTAACTTTGCTAAAAATCAAAGCCTGCTTATTATTATTAAATACCCCCTTATTACGCGAATGCTCTTTCTCTAGCAACGCAGGCCTTTAAGCTAACTAAGGTTCTTCGTCCTTAGGGTAATCGTTAACGTATATATAAAAGTCGTCGTCGTTAACGCCCTCTGGCAGAGGTTGTTCCTCCTTTGTAGGTCCTTCCTCCTCTATGCCGGCAAATCGTACGACGGCCAGGGGTGCCCTTGTCGATAGGGCTTTTTTTGGCGCCCTGCGCTTCCTCGGAGGGTTGCGGCCAGCGTCAAACACCTGTTTTGCCTTCCTTTTGCGGGTACTCGGCATGATACATTCACTACACGGCAACTGACTGCCTTTATACACCTCGTAGAAAGTTGATTTTCCTGTATTACATCGTCTCTCATATAATTTTAGGTGTAGGGCGATGAAAGCGGGGAAGCGATTACCTAAAAAGCGTGCAGCCACTCAGAAACTCGCCCCAAGTGGGTCGGGACGGTCTTTTGCAAAGCGTTATAACACCTGGATATCGTCCATGGTTCTTACCCACGATACAGCCTCAACACCAAAAGATTATCGAACAATCCAGATCAAATACAATAACACATATGCGGCCGTGCAATACTTGCATGGGGATGCAACTCTGGGCAGTATCGGCAGGGCGATTTGGCAGCGAAAAGAACGTCCTACGGGGCGTTGTGCAGTCACGCCATCACCATAACCCGACCCGCTAGGCAAGATACAGAATTGTTTTTTCTAACTATGTACCCAGGTGACATTCTCTCACCTTCTCCCTCCAGAGCTCCACTCACACATGTACTTGCGATAATAGATGTTCATTTGATGCGTACTCCTTGGGTTTCTACTATCGGTAGCCCTTAAACCAGTCATCCTGCAGGACTCAATGTCCCACTTGATCCCAGCTCGCGTGGAGCGGGTGGTCAAAAATCCGCCCAGGCCTCATGACACATACGAGAACCAATCAAAATCAAGCTCTTGGCGGGACAAGCAATACCTGCAAAGCGCAAGGCACGCATGGGAAGGAGCTGTTCATGCAAACCAAGCTTTGGGATAGCCGTCCAGCACCTCCGAAGGAAGAGCAGGGTCTTCGCGTGGCGCGGAAAGCGGTCGGCGGGGAATGCGTGGAAGGAAGGAACAGTCGCCGAGCTCTGAATCTGGCTCAGACTTGACGAAGTGCTCAGGCGACTGATGTCCATGGATGTTCCAGGCGTTTTGCGCAGCGTGAGAATCCAGCTCGAAGTCAGCATCGCGAGGCTTTGCTTCAGAATTTCCGACGAAATACGGCGAGGGAGTATGTGATGGCCAGTCGTGGTGGAGTGCGGTCGGGGTGTGTTCACGCTGTTCGTATAGAGCCTATACATTGTAAGCATACCGATAGATTACGTCCGGAACAGAAAATTGACTGACTGGAGGCCCGTTGTTTGGCGGCTGGAAAGAACCGGCCAGATGGTGGACGGGTGGAGAGGTCCCCCAAACGCCATTGTTGAAGTAGGTTGGTTCACTCTTTACGGGTCCCGGCTCTGCGGTTCCTGATGGCAAGCCTACGGAGTCTACGTATCAGCTCGGTCTGGCGATAGTACATCGCTTTTTGACTCACCGTGATGATGATATTGCTGATTCAGCTGCGAGTACCAGTGTGACACGTCGTCCTGGAAACTGCCCAAACCTTCGAATCGCCGAAGCTGATCATCGTGGTCATTAAGCACGAAGTCTATCCGCCTGTAGGTGGTACCCTTGGTGTGGACGATGGCTTCGTCGGTAGCACTTCGTCGTCGATAAATATCATTGTGGCCGTCAGCGAAAAAGCGTATCGTTCGGGCCGTGGTATCCTTGACATTGAACTTCGTCGAAATCGCATCGAGCTGCTGCTGAAAAGAAGGCGCCGTACTGGAGCCGCTGTCGCTAGGCGTCTCGCAATGTGCTGCACCACCGCAGGAGGACGAAGCTGGACTTCCCTGTTGGAGAAGTGCTTCGCGCGCGAAGCGGCTCCGGGACACTTCGACCGGGTCTACATCTTCTGCGCCGGTCGCCTTGATACAATCTACTCCGGCCTCGCGACAAGCTGTGCAAGGACCGCTCGACTTGCTGGCGTTGCAGCTCGCTACTTCTCCGTTCGCTACGCATGCGTCGCACGCTTGCAAGCACTTTCCGCTCTTGATGTGTTTCTACGGGGGTATGAATAGTGCTGCCTAAGAATCGTTTTAGGAAGGAGCCAGTCGACTTACATGGACGACGCGCTTGCCAATTTCTTGCTTGCCGCAGCGAGAGCACTTCCACCGTGATCCCGAACAGATCGAGTCTTTCTGATGCGCCTACGCAAGGTTAGCCTAGGAAAGTGCACGTCTAAGTCATATTGTCATTACATTGAAGTACTTCTTGCTGGGAAATGCGCGATCGCAGTGCTCGCAGACCCATTTCTTTGCACCAGGCTTCCGCGTAGCGCACCAGGTATTCTGCTGGTGTTTCTACGTGAAGGTGAGCTACATCACAGTTAATCTGGACAGGAAAACGGCGGACCGTGAGCATGGATTGCTGGTCAAATACATGAGAACAGTATTCGCAGGTAAAGACAAGGTCGGCCATTTTTGCGACGAGTGAAGATACGGTGCAAAAGGCACGATGGGTGCGAGGTAATCTGTTGGTCAACGTCAGCGACAACTTGGCGAGTCAAGTGTCAACATTCGGGCTGAACCCCAAAGTTGAGGTTGACGATGTTCACTCGAGATCACGTGCGTGCCGAGATGTGGGCGGAATCACTCATACTGTTTTGTATCGGCCACTTCAACTCGCACTAACACGATGATCAAAGCGCACAGACCGCTACATATATATTAGAGGAGCAGAAATGGTATAGGGCAGTCTCTGCTTCGGCTCGAGGTCATGTTGCCCGAGAAACAATATTCACTTTCGACGTCTTGGCGGAGAGAACTTCGACAGCATGGGTCATTGATACCGTTTGATGTGCTCCTCGAGGTTATCGCTTATCGTAAAACTTCTTATCATGCAAACGCTGGCCCCATACTTTCGCAGACTCAGCCCGCTTTACAGCAATGTTCTGAGTGCGCGAGTACGATACCCATACCGCAATTCCTACTGCACTAAAATGTATCACGACCATGCAATGCCTGATCGTATATATAATCCTATTAATACTCCTCTCTACGGTATGGAAAATCGCGCGAACACTACAAGGCAATCTCTCACCGAGCAGTTTCGCCCTGCCGACTGGAACATCTTTCCGCAGGACCTCGAGGCCAAGGTCTTCGAGGAAGTAGTGGAACCTGCCTGTGCTGTGTTGAGCCAAACTATTGCTCCACCCGAGGACGACGACCAGCACGCGTTTCAAGAGCGCCACGCCAACGAAGCTTCCATTCATGCTTTGTCGTCAGACGACCAAGATTTCCACTGCAATTTTAAGCAATACAACACCACGAAGACTGAACACATCCAGAGCTTGTTGCGCAGGCGACGCCGCCCCGATCTTCACCTCGATCTCGGTTCGAACACCCTTTATTTCGGCATAGGAACACCTCCTGCATATCCTCTCTATCCGATTCCTAGCGCAAACCCTCCACCGGACCGATACTACCCTACGAGCGTTGAGCATCCGCCCGGCCTCGATCCGTTCCCGCATGTAACGGTCTCACTACTACCGATTGCAACTCTAACACGCGCTCGCAAGACAACCTCCTCCAAGTCCAGTCAGGGTCCGAGGTGGGCAAAGATACCAGAGGTTGCGGAGATGATGGAGTCGCAGCAGGCGGTGCCCGCGCCTTTCGGGCTGTCCAACAACTTCGCTTATTTCTATGAGAGTGTTTTGGGGGAGACGGATGATTTGGAGACGAACTGGTAGCCTAGGCGACAGGCTGGGCGGTGGAAGAACTTTCTGGAAGGGTAGTCAAGAGGATGAAGCAGAATTTGGGAGAAAGATATGGGTGAGCAAGATCGGAGATACTGTTCTTGAAAGCACGTGACATAGGTTGGCAAGTCCAACCAGGCGTATTTGAATTTGGAGGTTGCAGAGCACACAAGCCTGCGATGTACAGCATCCCGATTGAGATTGTCACATTAGAGTTGTTACAAACAGGTCTTTGTCCCGCCTTCACTCCACATCATCATGATCCGTCCCCATCGTAACTGTAGCCACGTGACTTATGTCAGAGGTTGTGTGTGTAGAAGGTTCCATCTACGCGCACGGACCACTTACTTCAAGATAAAGCTCTCGCCCTCTCC
>ML976687.1:85726-227935 GCA_010015655.1 Bimuria novae-zelandiae CBS 107.79
TGTAGCCACGTGACTTATGTCAGAGGTTGTGTGTGTAGAAGGTTCCATCTACGCGCACGGACCACTTACTTCAAGATAAAGCTCTCGCCCTCTCCTTTCTTCCTCGACAGACTCCTCACTCTTCTTTTCGCAGATAGCAATACAGCTTGTTGTCCTTATTTGCCCGCCCACAGTAACCGCATCCCACTCATCCAACAGCTTCCTCGTCTCCTCCATCTTCTCTCTAATAGTCGGCGGACTATCACTCCCCAGCGCAGCCCTAACCGGCACCTCCTTCCCCTCCGCCACACCCTCCATCGCCAAAATATCCACCACCACCTTCGACCCCTTAACCACATCGCCTCTCTGCCGTCCATCCGTCCTGTCCAACGCCCTCCTCGTCTCCCCCGCCGCACTCTCCTTATACACCTCCATCCTCTTCTCACTCTGCACCGCAGCCCCCGGATTCAAAAACCCCGTGCGGAAATACCCAGGCTCGACCACCGTAACCGCAATCCCAAACGGCGCCAGCTCAAACCGCAGCGCCTCAGACAGTCCCGACACCGCCCTCTTCGTCGAATAATACAGCGCCGCGCCCGGGGCGCCCGTCCAGCTCGCAATACTCCCAAAATTGGCAATCGTACGATGACCCTTGCTCTCTCTCAGGTACGGCAGAATGATTTAATCACATTGAGCGTCCCTAGGACGTTTGCGTTGAAAATATCGGAGTCTTCCTGGGGCGAGGTTTCCTCGACGGCGCCTACGAGCGCGTATCCCGCGGCGTTGACGAGGTGCGTTATGTAGCCGTGGATAGCAACTGTTTCTTTAGCGACGGCTTCGGTGGTGGGGAGGGGCGCCGTGACGTCGAGTTCGACGATGGTGGCGCCGGTTGAGCGGAGGGGGACGAGTTTGGAGGGGGTACGCTCGCTGGCGATGACGTGGTGGCCGCGGGAGAGGGCTTCGAGGGCCATGTAGTGGCCGAAGCCTGAGGAGGCGGCGGTGAAGAACCAAACGGGTGTTTGTTGGGACATTTTGGAGGTGTTGGAAAGATTGGAAGGCCTCTTCTGCGGTGTCGCTTTGGCGAAGGTTGCTGCTTGGGAAGGTAGTGAATGTTGTGATAGGCTTCTAGTGCGTCGAGAGGCTTTATATATGCATTCTGGTCCACAGTACCTGCTCCATTGAGCAGGGGTGGATTAATTTAGTTATCTCTGCCCCATGCTAAGTCTGCCGTACTGTAGCGTCCGCTGCGTAGAATGTCGAAACCCAGGCCTGCAATGCATGTTGACATACCATTTCTAAGCAGGTTGCATGCCTTGCCTACCTATGTTATCGAGGTCAGACAACACACCCAGAGCCTTTCCACTGCGGGGTAGTTGCACACGAAGTCAGTGTCACACATGCTGGAACGTATGATAGCGTGCATGTGTAGAGCTTTCGTGCGTAAGAGCCCCAACTTGCCCTAAGCGAGCAGCCCTACAGGAATGCGTTGATTTGCGTTGATTGATTACCGTAGCAGTGGTGTTCTGTACCTTGTCCGTGCACCCAATGCACTGATTCAGCCAATGCACACGGAATAACATAAACGCTCTACTAAAAATAAGGCTATAAAATTACCCACGGATAATAGTATTACGAAATTTTTATTATAAAATAGGACGTTAATAGCTATAATTAATTTATACTATTTAAATCTATTTAGAAGTTTAATATTGCGGCGGCTGCGTGTAGATTTAGTCAGGACAGTAGATGCGCCCTCTAAGGCCTCCCTAACATTTGTAGTATTAACAACACGTTTCTAACGCTTTCTACTCTATAGAGATGGCTGAGAGGCTTTCTCTTACCCTTTTAAGATAATTGTAGAGCTTTTTCTGCGTCGCGGGCAGACTTCTAGGCAGCGCGCTAAGCTACCTTTTCAGCCCTCTCCTCCTCCTTCGCCTTCTTAGCTACCTCTTGTGTAGCACGCTTTTCCTGCTAGATTTTCTTTTTATATAGCTTAGCTACCTTCTTTAGCTTTACTATTTTTATTTTTTAAAGTTATTACTACTTATCCTTTTACTTTTTAATTAATTAATAAACACGTGCCTCTCTTACTTTTCTTAGTAACTATAAAATAGCTCTACTATAATATTCTTAGCACTATTAAAAATTTAGAGCCTTACCTTTCTTTTTATATTTTTTCCTAATACATAGCACCTGCCTAAGCCTATTATTGTTATGCTTAGGCAGCTTATTTTAACTATATAAGTAGTAGAGTAATTATTAAAGCTTTTTTATATTTTAATTACCTTAATCCTTTACTACGAATTATATAAGCCTATCTATCTTTCTCTAGTTATAATTATTAAGTAATAATAGAGAGATTTCTTATAATTTTTAAGATTTAGTAAACCTGTTAAGGATATAATTAGCATTAGGTAGTAATATACTTATTACTTTAAAAAAAGCTAAGGACTGTTAATTTTTTAAAAGAAACTTTTTATATATTTTAAAATAAAGAGAAGAAGTTAACTTTAATAATAAAAGCTAATTACTAGCTTTTATAAATATATTATAATAGCTTTACTAAGTAGGCTATTAATAGAGACCTAAATACCGTAACGTTAAGTAGCTTAAGTATATAAATATATAGCTATTTATAATTAAAGTAAATATAATTATTTAGTCTTCTTTTTATATAACGTATTCCACATGCGAGCTACGCACTCAGACAAGCTATACGCTTTTACTAGCTTACTCTAACTTATAATTAACGCACAATAGCTTAACAAAATAATAGTTAAACTATTTTATAAAAAGTAAATATATAGCTTACCTTATAATTTATTTCTAATAATTAAATCTTGTTAGTCTAATGCGGTACTACCACGTATAATACGCCTAAATCTACACTATCTAATAGACGCGCTAGTGTCCTTCTACGCGCTAGAACGTAACTAAACTTAATAAAGTGTATAAAGTAAAAGGAGAAAATAATTATTTAGTATATTTTAAATCTTGCTAAGTAAGAATACCCTATAATTCTTACGTAAATTTAAAATATAGTAAATACTCTACTAACTACGCGTAACTAATACTAAATTAGTAAAAACTAATTATTAAGCTTTATTAAGCGTATGTCTAAGCTTATAATAAGATTTAATTATAAGCTAGACTACTTAATAATACTATATAAGAATCTTATATAAAAAGGGCCCAGACTGTGGGTTACGCAATCTATTAACAGTACTAAGGCGATCCCTTACGGAGGGAAGAGAAGGGCTGGGGCGAGGTGGATAAATAGGGTGAAAACCCTGACAGCGCTAGTCAAGCGCTGTCAAGCGCTATCATGCGCTGTCCAGCGCTATCAAGTGCTATCTAGCGCTACTAACAGCTCTCGACTCACGCTTCGTAACATGCTACTATTATATTAAACTAGTTTTAACTTATATAAAATATAAAGGGAAAGTACAGCATATAGGACAAGAATATACAATACTTTAATAAGTCTAGTTTTATAATAGTTGTAATTTTAATATGCTAAAAGGTTATTACTAGCCCTAAGAGGCATAAGAGGCCAAAGTAGATATAAAGAGGTAATAGGGAGTAAATATTAGTAATACTAAGTATTAGTAACGTAAGGTAAAAGATTGTTAATAACTCTTTTATTTTTTAAAAAGTCATTTGTTATTCTTCCTCTTTTAACTCTTTTAATATTAAAAGAGTTTTTTTCTTGGCTTTAATATGTTGTATAGTGTTACAAATAGATTTTTGGGTTTTGCTAAGAGTAGAAATAATAGTAGAAATAGGGATATTAGCCTTTAAAAGTAAGTTAACTTCGTATTCGAGTTTTGAAAATTGTGGAGCCATTTTGAGGAAATATAAGATAGAGAGAAAGGTTTAAGAAAAGGTTTCTTATAAGTAATAATATTAGTAATCTATTATGTAATATAAGGAAAATAAAGTGGGTCCGAATAATTTAATTTTAGAATAATTAAACTTTTAAGTAAGAAACTTATTATAAAAAAATATTATATAAACTTATCTTAGACATCTAGACCCACAACAAATCTTAGCAAAATAACATATCCTAGTTTTTAAGAAAACAAGTTTTAAACATTTAAAATTCAATTATGACTAAGCGTAAATTCTAAATATTAGAATTATAGTCCTAAACTTTCTCGTTATAATTATATTGTGTTCGTGACTAGGAACCTAATATTGGATAAGTTATAGGACCTTAAAACAAAACATTTTATGAATACTCTTTTTTGTCACCCTACTATAATTAGAATATACGTAGTATAATCTACCTAAATGCTTACAATTTAGTGATTAATTAACCTAGCTAGAAGCTATTTAATAAGTAGGAAGGTCCTTTTTAGGTCCTTAAAATAATTAGTTATTCATATTATTTTGTACTTCCGCTAGATTTTTATATCTATAACTTATGTGCTCTAGAACTTTAATATAAAAATTCTTAGAATTCTTTACTTAGATAGTAAGCTCTAAAACCGCTTACTATCCTTGTTAATAGTATAAAAAAAATAAAAGGTTAAAGAAATTTTAGCTAGTAAGTTACTTTGTAAAATACTAAAGTACTAAGTTAGCGAAGTAAGGTATAATCTAGACCTAGTATAGTATCTTACATTAAACTTTATAGGAGCATCTATTAAGCTAAAAGCGTTTTATAAAAAATATTTAAATAACTTAGGCCCTCTAACAGTACTAGACCCTTAGATTTAGTAATAAAAGAATAGAGTAAAGTACGTAGAAGTAAAAAAATATTTTCTATTCTATAAAAAAAATTTAAGAGCCGCCTAAACGCTAGAACGCTAGGTAGCTAATCTATATTAGAGTTACTCAGTCTACCTAGTATATTATTAGCTAATATAAGAGCCTTCTTCTTGCGCTTTATAGGGCCTAAACTAGACTTCGTAACTTGCTCATGCACCTTGTTAATAGCATCCTCTACGCGTTCTAGGCCCGTGTGTAGACAACTTAGCATAGAGTATTAGGCTAGCTACAGCTCTGCCGTACTCATGCCCGTCTCCCCTACTCAAGTCACCTACACAATAGTATCTAAGGTCTTCGCCGTTGTATGCATCGCGTTCTAAAGCGTATTAATCTTATTATTATTTAGGTCTACCTCCTTATACGCGCGTAGCGTAGCGGGGAAGACTTAGTACTTATTTTTAATAAAGTCTAGTATTTATAAACTATTACTAAACTAAACTAGACTTACGTTAGGAATTAACTTATAGGATGATACTTTTGAAATAATAGCTTTAGGAAACTATAGTTAGACACGTTATTACGCCTAAATACGCGGACGCAGTGTAAATAGATGATATAATAAATAATAGGTAAGATACTAGAAAAAAAGGTGAATAAGTATTATAAAGTAATTAAAGTTAAAACTTTACTAAATAGTTAGCTAATATGTATGGATAGGCCCTAACTAATAATTAAAATTACTTATGATAGAGTTATAGATAAACTAAAGTAAAAAGATAAAAAAGATAAGAGATCTAAAGTGGTCTTTTTTATACTAATACTAATAGTTTTTAAAATATCCCCGCTATCGCGCTTGTCTTATCTTATATTATTATACTAGTAAATAGCTAACTAGAAGTAAAGGCACGCAGCTAATAGTGTAATAACCTATACTAACCTATACTTTGATATAAATAACGTAGCTAAGTATTACGTAGAAAGCAAAGTATTTACTATATTTTTATTACGGTAACCTCCTAGGCAACCTGACAGCCTAGACGTACTATTAATAATAGTACGTTAGTATATAGACTTGTACCTCCAAAATTATACTTCGGGAACTAAAATTCTAATAGCCTTAGCCCTAAAGCTCTAATAGTCTAGACCCCGAAGCTTGCTTCTAATTAGCTAGACACGACGCTAGCCATCTAGGTATTAGCACCTAGACTAAACGAGATAGATAGATCCACGCTAAATAGGGGGAGAAGACCTTTTCTCCTTATCTAACGTTTTGTACCTACACGTAGATATTAAACGTTATAATATTAATCTAGCTTCCTATAGGCTAAGATACTTATACACGTTACTCTCGTGAGAATTTTAAATCTACGTAAGGATTATAGGGTATCCTTATTTAGTACGGGCTAAGATATATTAAATAATAATTATTATCTTTAACTTTATAAGCTTTATTAAGTTAAATTATATTTTAGCGCGTAAAGGAACGCTAGCGCGTGTGACGGCCTGGCATGCCGGAAGGTCACATGACCTCGCGTACGAGGCGCAACTGCCTTATGCCCTGGTGCGGCTGCCCGCGCACCCAGCGCAGTTACTTCAGATGGATAGTTGTTCCCCTCCGACGAGCGCACAAAAGCGCTGCGAGCCTATGTACCTACAGTCTCCTCACCTTAGTGTAGCTGAAATAGAGCCAACTTGCCTTATCTACTTCTCTAGATGCAGGAGACCGTGCCCGTCCTCACAGCGCGTCTATTACGTAGTATAAATTTAGGCGTATTATATATAGTAGTAGCGTGTTAGACTAATTAAATTTTGTAATTAGAAATAAATTATAAAGTAAGCTATATATTTACTTCGTATAAAGCAGATTAATTATTATTTTATTAAGCTATTATACGTTAATTATAAGTTATTATGCGCATAGTAAAAGTTTATAGCTTGCTTAGGTGTGCAGCTAGCTTATGGAATACGTTATATATATATATTTTATATTTAGATTGCATAAGTATAACTCCTCTATTTATAAAGTTATAGTAAGTTTAAGTTTTGAAATTTAGTATTCTGCTTAGTTAGACCCAACTGTGGTCCTTGCGACTCAACCCATTTACTAGCCTAACTACTCTTATTATACGCCTTATCTTAACTACTTAGAGCTTTACCTACCTTTACTGCTTACTTAGGTAATCTACCTTAGCTTTCTAGTGTTATAGTTACTCTACCTTAAGCTCTTATTATTACTAATAATTACGTACTTCTTTTTCCTTCCTTAGGGACTAAAATATCGCTTTACGGTGATACTCCTGAGCTATCTTTAAAAGTAAGATCTTACCTTACTTTCTACGTAACTTTTTATTTTTAAAAGCCATTTTAAATCTTATATTTTTATACTTAGCCAGTGTTAATCAAATAAAAACGAAGTAAATTATTTACTTTAGCTTTAAAATCTACTTTTAATTTCTATTGACTATAGCTTAATTAACTAGCTACTTAATCTTTCTCTATAGAGGCGCTTAAGGCTAAGGAGTCGCTATTACTTAAGTAACCTACTAGAGGCTATCTTATATCAACCCTTTTAAAGATTACCTTAGGCTTAAAAGGTAAGAGTCCTAGAAGTATCTTAGCATCTAAGACTTTAGGATAAATAAGACTTATATTTAAAAATAATAAAATAGACCTATCTTCGGGTTTAACGCATTTATTAATCTATTATTTAGATTTATCTTAGGCTCTTATTAATCTGATTACAACTTGCCTTATTTTTAATACTAACGCCCTATTAATACGTGTGAGGTATTAATACATCTTACTTATTTTAATATCACTCTTACCTAAGAACCAACCTTAGCTCCTTTAAGACTAGCTACGCTATAGGGACTTAACACTTAGTATTAGCTTCTATAATAGCTTTACTTATTTTACTAAGCACTAAGCAGGTGCTTTATAAGAGAAATTCTAGTAGTAAAAGTTATTATGAAGCCTTATATAGGGCCTATAAGCTTCGTAGGATGTTAAAGACCTAATCTAATTAATTTAATATTTATTAAGCTACTAGAAGAGAAACTAGTTAGTTAGTTACTTAAGATAATAGTAGTATAAGACCTATGTTATATAAATAGGATCTAAAAGCCTACTAGCTTACTTATATAATATGCTCTACTAGCGTTTCTTCCCTTATCTTATTATATAATATAATAAAACACTCTTTTTTAATTAGGGCTACGTTATAGAGTATAAAACGAGTTTAGATCTTATTATAATAGTATGGCTTACGTATAGAGAAAAAAGTAAGATTTAAAAACTATAATAGGTATAAGACGTGCGCTAGGAAGTATAGTAGGTTAATTTTATTAATCTTATAAAGCTATATTATGTTAATTAGTATGTAAGAGCTATAGCTATTAAGGAAAAGCAGATAATATATTATAAGTTAGCTATAATAAACACGTGGCTTTTCCTATTAATAGAGGTCTAGACTAGACCAATTTCACTACTAGCGCTAGTGCTAGCTCTAGCACATCCTATATATATATTATACTATATAAGTAATACTTAGCTTAAGTATTCTCGTGCGTACTTTTTCGTACAGCTGAGAAAGTTACATAGTATTAATTATATAGAAATTATATAGACGAGGCGCCTAGCTTATTATATAATAGCTATTAGAGAATACTAAAGTATTTAGTATAAAAATACGCTATAACGATTTATATCCAATTAAGTTAAACGTCTGACTATTCTCGAATAGTACATAGAGCTATTTTAGTGTGTCTTATACTAAGAACTAGGTAGATTAAAAGTATGTACTTTTAAAAATAACTAAGTATTAAAGCGTAACGCTAGTGGCTAAGATAGTTTTAATAACAAATACGTATTTACGATTTTCTAAAGATTTAATGTAGGATTTCTTTTTTAAAGAGCTTATAAGTATCTAGATATTTATATATACACTTAGTATATACCTAGTCTTAATTATATTCTACATATTCTTATATTATATTCCTAGCTCTATTCTTCTCTTCTTAAAAGCTTAAAAAGGAACTTTTAAGTGTTATAGCTAGTTTCTATAGTTTATATACTCTTAATTATTTAGGCTGGTAAATGGATCAGGATTAGGTTAAGGTGAGATTATATTACATAAGACTCTAACTCTAGCCTAACCCTAACTTAACTTTTTAGCACTAGTGTAGGTATAGGTTAAGTTATAGTTATATAATCCTTAGGTTAGGGTTAGGTTATATTATATAAAAACCTAACCCTAAATTAACCTTAATCTAACCTTAACCTAATATATAGGTTAAGGTTAGGTTACTAGTGTCTATATTAAATGTTTCTAGTTTTTATTAATTTTATATAAAAATTATTATAGATAGTTGTTAAAAAAGTTAACTAGCTCCTTGCTAGAGCGTACTGCGCTAGCTAGTTAAGCTAAGTAGCCAAGCAGCCAAGCAGCCAAGCACGCAATCCCCCTAAACCTATAAATAGTTAGGCGTCTTAGTAGAACTTCCTCTCCTTAATAGACTTTGTTTTTAAGTTTCCTAATTATTGTTAACTATGCGCTATAATAGTTATTATAGCTAACGTGGTTCACCACCGAGCGGGCCAACCCCACCGAGCGGGCCACTTTTTAAAAGTCAGTCTATTGCGAAGCGCCTCCTACAACACCACTATAATTTACTATAATTCGCAGAATATAGAAATACTATTTAGACTTATCGCTATTAGATGTATCTATAATTTCTACTGCGCAGGTGCGAGCGTTGTGGCCAGCTTCGCCGCAACGTCCGCAGCGCCTCTGCCCACGCACCCTCTTTGCAGACTCTTCACCCTCCTTTTGCCCACTACTATCCTTTTTAGCTATTAAATCGACTACCTCTCCTACTATAAGTGTCTTAGCTGCCTGAATATACTTCCTCTTTTAACTTTTTACCTTTATTACTATCTTTACTATTTTGCAAAGCCTTACTATTTCTTATTATATTAACACTGTTTCGTGCCCTATTAATGCAACACTTTTATTAAGCTACTTAACAGCTCTAAGAAGCGGAGAAACTAGTAAATCTCTATACTTCTATACACGCTTACGAACTAGCGTTAACTAAGCCTCTATCTTGCGGAGGTTACTTAGTGTTTTTAATTCCTATAGGGTGTCCTTTACGTTAGGTGGAGTTAGCGTACGAAGAACTACATTAAGTCTTAATAACACCACCTCTAGGTCGTGTAGGACTAATCTAGCGCCTCTAAAGCCTGCGCAGATATTCGCCTTTATTATTACTTTCTTAAAAGCTACTTTAAAGGCTAGTAGAAAGGCCTCCTTTTTAATCTACTTAGTGCTATACTGTGCTAAGCTACTAATCTCATTGCTGTACGCCCGCTTTAAAGGCGAAAAACAACCTACATTAAGTAACTATAAGAGGTGTGATAAGTGTAGAGGCATATAGAGAATAATAATCTTCTGTTCCTTATAGTATTTATAGAATTCGTGTAAGTAGTAGCTCTCGTAACTATCTATAATTAGTAGCTAGTGTGCACCTAAACTACGCGCCTTAGTATAGGTATTAAAGTGCCTTAGCTAGGCAAGACTAAGCTTGTTTAACGTCTAGCTATTAGGACTAACTTTAATAACCTAGTCTTAGGGTAGATTGTAGAACTAGAACGTAATTAGAACCTTACTAGGGAAAATAAGAAAGGGTAGTAAAGCCTAGCCTTTAGCGCTAACACCCTAGATATTAGTAACTAACCTATAATTACTAAATTAAATCTTCTTTAGGTTGCTTCGCTTCTTAGAGCCTGTAAAGACCATCTAACCCTGTATTACCCCTATTATAAAGCCTGTCTCGTCGAAGTTATACGTGTCGTCATCAGCGATACTATACTTAGCCTTAGTATTAGTAACTAGCTTAAACTAGGGCGTTATAATACGTAGATCTTTATTTAGGGCTTACTAATAATTATATAGATAGCTCCTTTAAAGCTTAATTTCTAGCGTACGCGTTTTAAGCCTATCTACTTAGTGCTTACTAATAGGCTATCTACCGCGCTTAGCAAGTAGATTATTAGCTATATCTTAGACTATATCCCTTATTACACCTATTCCTCGCTAGTTAAGCTTAAGTATACGTTGGACTAGAGCCTCCTCCTCTAGCTTAGTTAGCTTCTTTAAGTTGGGCTCGTAATCGCGTTAAGAGAGGGCTCCTTAGCGTTATTATTATACTATTATTTAAGGCACGCTAAAAGCTATAATAATACGTCTTTTACTCTTATCGCGATTTTTAATTATAGCTTAGATAGCAAGCTATAGTGCGCTTTTAGTATAAGGTTATTACGCGTTATGTTGTGATGGCATTATAGTATAAGCTAGAGGTGGGCTGCATTTAGCAAAGTTGGCCCGCTCGGTGGGGTTGGCCCGCTCGGTGGTGAACCACGTTAACGTTCTAAAAGTATTATAATTAAGCTATACTAGAGTTAAATTATTAATAACCCTAAGAAATTCTTTATATACTAAACGTTAGGCCTAACCTAATAGGGTTAGTAAAACTTAATATAGTTAGTATAACTTTAACTTAACACCAATTTAATGTCTGTGCGATCCTAACCTAATCCTAACCTAAGCTTAGTAATCTTTAATCTATTTACTAGACTATAATTATTTAGCTAATTATAAATATAATACATAAGTTACAGTCGATAAAATAAGGTATTTATAATTACTTAAAAGGCTTATAGTCCCTATTTATATAAAGAAGCTAAGTAGCTATTTCTTATACGCAAGAATAGAAGGGAGGCTATATATATATATACATTTATTAAGCATTTAATTTACTTAAACGGCCTCTTATTTAGCATTAATTACTATTATTAGTAATAAGCTATTATATAAGGTTAGTACCTCATTACTAGCGTTTAAAAATACTAGTATTAAGATCGCGGATAGTATTATTAAAAGTAACCTTACAAGGATCTATATTAAGTATATGGCGTTAATAGTATAGAGCATCAAAACAGAGTAACCCGTTGTGGTGGGGTGGCCGAGAAGTATATAGCCGAGCTTACAGCGGTGAACATATCCGCGACGCACCCGTGCCCTTCGCGGTATCATCTGCGCAAAACGATGCAGAAGAATCAAATAACGCCCAACCCAATGCCACCGCAATAATGCCAAGATATCAATAGAGATATGCCACCCTCACCTATTGAGGGACATATGCACCATACTGCTTGCACTTGACTTGTACGTATTTGTGCTTGCCCCCCTCCTTGATGACCATGGCCGTCAGATGGCCTCCACTCACACAACCAGAGTCTAATCCCATGCTGTACTTGTTGATATTCTTTCCGCGCTTCCGGTCGTGTCCATAAATGACTGTCGTCCGCTCGACTGCGGGCTTGCGCTTCTGCTGGTGGTTCCAGTATTTTTCCCACGGTGTGTGCTTCCTCTTCTCAGACGGCACTAGCGTATCCAGATCGATCGTCCGCATGTTCATCACTTGGAACGGATCTTGTTGTTCGAGCGGGACGTCAGGCACGAGACCCGCATGCACGACGACGACGTTGTGGAGGGCGCCAACTTGGCCGACCCGAAGAATGACCGGGCAAGACTTCAGGTACGAGAGTTGTTGCTCGGTGAAGGATTTGGCGAGCTGAAGGAGCTCTGGTTCGGTCCCTAATACGGCGGGCTCTTGGTTTTCAGACGGGCGGTCGACAACGTCTACCTCTGCGCGGGCAACGCTGTTCTTGTGGTCGTCGTTGATTTCTTCAATGGAAAGGAGAATCTTGTCTTCGTGGTTGCCGCGGACGCAGGAGGCGCCGATGCGGGATGCGAGAGTGACGACGCCAGGTGAGTCGGGACCTATAGTTCTCATAAGCTGATGCTGTCGCAAATTTGATCAGATCAAACGCACCCTTCGCGACGATATCCCCCGTCAAGATGAGATGGTCCTTGTCGTCCCGAAACCCCACCTTCTTCAGCAGCTCTTCCAACTCCTCCTTGCACCCGTGCACATCGCCCACCACGACCAACCTCCTATCCCCGCGCGGCAAATGCTTCTCGTCCAAGTCCTGGACCTGAATCAGGTCCTTGAACGCGGGTGTCATGCTCTTCACATGCCCCATCTTCGCCGCGTTGCCCAATTCAAGCTGCTCTTGCCTGTATACAGCGTATCGTGGCCCTATGTAAACCCACCAGCTTATGAGTATGACCACCGCAGCAATTACGTAGATGACGAAATAGCGCTGTAATCTCCGCGGGATGCGAGTCGACGGGTTTGTGTTCATCCCTCGCCACTTTGGGGTCAGGAGGTAGTCCCCGTCGTCGTGTGCGTAAAAAGCGTCTTCTTCGTCCGATACGCCGAGGTTGTTGTCGTGTATGAGGTCGATGAGGGGTCGGCTAGAAGTGTCGCGTGACATCATCTGCCAGCAGGGAAGGGCAGCGATTGCGTTGCGCTTTGCGGAAGACTGTTTGCTGCCGCAGGGAATACGACGTTCGGCTCCTCGCGGAAGCTTTGCATGTGAAAGCTTTGTTGGACGGTTATACGCCGCGCAGAGTCGCGGGTACGCGGCGCAAAGTCGATCCCCAAGATGCTTGGCCGCGGTTTCTATTCTCGGTCTTCAGTCTTTCTCCCTGGAAGTGGTGCTGCTTAATGGCCGTCGGGTCCGGAAGCGACTGTTGCTGTGCGAGGAAAGTGAGGAAAGAGCGTCTGCGCTTTGTGAAAGGCGTGAAACAGTCGCCCGTGGATCTTGGGGCACCATATCGCAAGAATGAAAAGGGACTGGGCGACGCCGTCTAACCACTCATGGCCTGAGAGCGGCGGAAACTGCTCGGATAGCATTGCCGGCATTATCTTGGCCGCGGCTTGGCGTGAACATGCCCTATTTCCGGCCAAGTGCGTCCCAAGAGGTTGATAAGAACGGAAGCTGAGCATGCGACACCAAGAATTCGATCAGAAAGATCGTGTTGATGTCGCAAAGGAAAGGGGTCGCTCAGGTTTTGTGTGATGCTGACAAAGGGATCGGCGTTGGCTCCGAGAGCTCCCATTTGCTGAAGAGGGAACGTCACGTGCAACTTCCTCTTTCAGTATAGTCTCCTGGCACCAACACCTTGCATACTGGTGCATCCCCAGCTTACCTGGAGATGTCCCATCCCATTCCCCACAAGACATCTCCACACCCCCACAAGCTCTCACCATGCCAAACCTCCCTGACTCTGTTTGGGATACCCTTAAAATCGTCGTTCTCGGAGAATCCGGTATCGGAAAGACTAGTTTCACCGACAAGGTCGTTCACGATGCCCAATATGTCCGTTACGATCCCACGTATCTGTTTGGCAAGCACGGTAACCAGATGGCTATGAACGTTGATGGCGACGTCCATTATATCAGACTTGATGATGTCAGCTTGACACCTATTCGATCACCGGAACATGGCGCTCTAAGTGAACAGTACGCAACATTCATCCGCGATGCGGACGGCGTGGTATTATTATACGATATCACAGATTCCAATAGCTATGATGCCATCACCGAAACTGGGTGGGAGTACGTTTGGTCACGCCAAGCTAAATCCTGGGGCCGAGGCTGGGATTTTCCGAATGGTCACAAAAAGTTTGGATGTGTACTCGTAGGCAATAAGGTCGACTTACTGCAGGGAGAGGGCAGTGTGAAGAGACAAGTTTCCAAAGACTTGGCTGAGGAATGGGCCAGCATGATGGGCGTTGAACACTTCGAGGTGGATCGATTCAATAGGGAGGCGTTGGAGGATGTCGTGAGAGCGTTGGTGCGGAGCGTCCAGTGGGCGAAGAGAAGGAATCTGGAGGACATCCGGATGACAAAGATTAAGAGTGGTGCTACAACTGCGGTTGTGCAGGGTTCAATTCATGACCAACAAATTCAAAAGAGCAAGCAGTTCCTGGGTCTGACTCGGCTGAAAGAGAGGCTCACGTTTCGAACGAAGTCGAAACCAAAACCATACGGTCCTTACGAATGATTCGGATCAAATAGCAACTCCTGGAACCTCCGAGTACGGGCCTATTAGTATAAGACCCGCAAAGGCATTGGAAGGTGATAAACCCTGTTCCGTCCTATCTACGAAGGGGTTAGCATGTAGTTCACGTGATCAGGGCACATATCTGCCACCATCTGACTGTCGCACGGGAAAATTGTCGGAAGAGCAGATAAGGATGTCGTATTGCTTGTTCCGCATTTTGTCCATCGAACAATACCATGTGCGACTGGAAAAACGGGGGGTTAAAGGGAGTCCAAAATCATTGGCTTCGGCGGTGTCGCTATTAATCGGCGCGCTGAGGTCCGTGTTACGCCATCTGGCTGCCCTACACTGCCCATGCCCGCCATGCAAACCGCACCATGCGTATTTGAGATATGTAAAATGTGGAAGAAAGTTTTTGCAAATGGGAAAGCCTGTTCCGCTCATTCTTGAAACGGTGCCTTCGCCGGCGTGTGCGGTTTCCAGTATACCTCAGGTACGACGTATCCGCAACTGAGGCGTCAGTGGATACCCAGCAGCTCAAGACCCCTTGTATGTCGTCGCCGTACCATCCAAGCCCTCTAGACAGCGCCGCGACCTTCTCCGACCCTTTTGAGTCGTCAGAGACGCGTGTCCATCTACGCGTCATCCCGGGACGGCAACCCCCGCGCCCCAATTCGACTAACGTGTCCGTGCACTCAACGCCCGGATTCAGTCAACGCCCCGCAGAACACAAACCACCCTAACTTTTAACGTGCTATAACGCCACTAATATAAGCTAAATTAAGGCTATAATTAAAGAAATAGAATTACTAAGACTTAAAGATTTTTTATATACTAAAGTAGCTAGTAAGTATGGCGTTAATTAAAGGACGCCATTATAAAGGTATTAAATAATTTAAATATTATATACTATTATAAGGTTTAACTAATAGAACTTAGTCCCTAGTAAGAGTAAAAGCTTATTACTTATATAAAAGGGCTTACGGCGCGTTACTTACTACTTATAAAAGAGATAATATAAAATTTTGCGTTAATAATAGCTAAGGAGCTAGTAAGCAAGAGCTATGTTGTATAGTTTATTAACTAATATAGTATTTATTTTATCTCTTAATATGTAACTAGAATAAATAGTAATTACTATAAAGCTAACTTAAATAATAAATATTGCCTGTATTTTAACTTCCTAGGTAATAAACTTAAGGAATATAATATAAAACGTTATTATACGTATAATATAGATAGAAAGGGCTACCTAATTAGTATTATTAGTAAATTAAAATAAGTATTTAGTAGGCGAATATAGGAGAAAAAGAAAGTTATAGTAGCTTTCTAAAATAGTTCTTATAAATGAATTACCTTTTTAGCATGTATATACGCTAATAAATTAGCTTTACTACTAAAAGTTATTTATTAGTCTACTAATAAGGGTATATAATTAATCTAGGTAGATAATATTTAAATAAAAGAATACTAAGTCTTTAT
The DNA here is from genome assembly GCA_010015655.1 of Bimuria novae-zelandiae CBS 107.79. Classification (NCBI taxonomy): domain Eukaryota; kingdom Fungi; phylum Ascomycota; class Dothideomycetes; order Pleosporales; family Didymosphaeriaceae; genus Bimuria; species Bimuria novae-zelandiae. Next base: position 101,876 of record ML976687.1, read on the forward strand.
TAACTTAGTATTTTTAGGCTAAATAAATAATAATATTAGTCTTACTTAGCTTAAGTAAGTATTTAATTACTATACTAAAATAAAAGCTTAATAATCTTAATCTTACTAATTACTTATTCTTAATAGCTATAGATCTTACGTTATTATAAATTTTATTGACTATTATAATTAAATTAAAATACTACTAGCTATTTTGTCTCCTTATATGACTTATATATTTTAGCTACTTAATATAGTACTTTTTAAGCCTCTTTTATTAGCCTACTTAGCTTAGCTTATAACTTACCTTTAAAAGAGCTAAAGCCTACTTTTAATTAAATAAAGTAATATTTTCCTTTTATTTTAAAAGGCCTAAATAAACTTTTTTAAAGAGGAAATAATCTTTAAATCTGTTAAGACTACTAGTATATTACCTTTTAACTTAAAGGCTATACTTAAAATATAAAAAAAAACTACCTAAAATAATTACTAAAAATTATAAAAATGCTTTTATTTAGTACTTAGTAATAATAACTAGCGGAAACTAAATTATTTTATATAAACTATAAAGTAAAGGAGTAGAAAGGACGCGTAAAAGCTTAGTTATTTACTATATTATATTTTTACTAATGCTTAGCTACTATACTATAAGAATGCTAGATTAAGAGAAACGCTTATTACTAATAAAAAGTATAAAAGAAGTAAGCCTTTAAATCTTTAATAATATTTAAAGTACTATAGTAGGGTAGTCTTCTAATTATTACGCAAGGTTAAAGAGGCTTACGTACGTTAGTTTATAAAAAAGTAAAAAGAGAAGGAGCGGAGACTTTAAAAAGCTAAAATAGCTAAGTTAAAGAAGGTAGCTAAGCTATATAAGGAAAAAATTATAGCGGAGAAGCGTGTGGCGCAAGAGGTAGCTAAGGTAGCCAGGGAGGAGAAGAGGGCTGAAAAGGCAGTAGAGTGCGCTCGCGAAAAGGAGGCTCGTAATGTAGAAAAAGCGATACAATTCACCCGAAAGGGTAAGAGAAAGGCATCGCAGCTATTTATATAAAATAAATAATATTAGAAATATATAGTTAACGCTATAGTTACTATAAACGCCTTAAGTACTTTATTAGTAGCTTTACTTAAGACTACGCGGTACGGCCACAACGTTAAGCTTTTAAGTAAATATAAATAGTATAAGTTAGTTACTGGTATAAATATAGCACTTTATTATAAATTATTATTATATTAGTAATTATATTAGACTTATAGCGTTATTTTAATTAAGGTGTTATAGTGTTTAGCAGGGCGTTGACTGAATCCGGACGTTAAGTGCACGGACACGTTAAGCCGCACCTTATCTCGACTCCCTCCCACACCCCACTACAACAACGTTCGCGATGCCCGGCACCAATGTCCCTCACTGTGGCAATGCCGAGCCACTGGAGGACAACCTGAGCGACGTGCACTACTCAGAGGAGACGACAGGTTTCGTCGAGGCGGCGCGGCATGCGCCCGACATTTCGCCCGCTGTCAACAGAGCATACTATTGATGAAGACAATTACATTGATTAGGATAAGGACGATGCAGTGTGGCGCGCAGATTGCCATCCAAAGAACATTTCTAGCGGCAAACCTGTCGCAGAGATCCCGCCGCTAGCTGAGATTACCCTATCCGAGGACGACGCGAACGGCCGCCGCAAGCGCTCGCCTTGCACCAACTCATTAAGCTCATATGATGGACTGATCGAGAAGCTCATCGAGGAAGAGCTGCGCAGGTCTTGGGCACTTCAGCGCACGGATGCGATTTCCCTCCAGACGTTGTATCGACAGATTCTATTATCCATGGGCGCACACATCGTGCATGTCACAATCCGCGGTGATCTATCAACAATATATCGCAACGATCTGGACGTAAAGAAGGTGCTGGACCGGCTGTGGAAGAGCCAGATGCCGTTGGCTGGCCAGTAACAAGGCCCATGCAACCCGCAGTGTGCGTCCAGTATCTGGTCGACAACGAAGGACACAGTCTGACTGCTGCACAGCGTGTGACCCTTGTCAAATATCTTCGCGTTTACATTGAGGGCAAGAATCCCAAATTTGCACGTGCCGTCGACTCGCGGCGATTGCAAGGCGGCGATATTATGATATTGCACCGCTCAAGTGCTCCTAACGTCGCCATCGCAAGCATCTTACACCAGGGGCGCGATGTCTAGCAACAACCAGCGGCTTACCGAGCGTTTGAGTCTATTTTGCGACGAACTGGAGCGGCATACGGCAGAGCACCTCACCACGCTAGCGACTATCCGTTCCGCGGAGTAGGTCATTTAAAGCGTTGCTAACATTGCCTTCAGCATCATTAGTGCCACGCAAGCTCCAACTGTTGATGAACCTAATCGAAGCTGTCTGTAAGGAGGTTTCAGATTGCATATGTCGCCTCGACCAGTATGTCGTCGCACGCCTGTTTGCGTCCGCCCAAGCAGCAGTCGCAGAGATCATCATCGCTCGCTTGGCCGGAGTTGCGTGGTGGATCTTCTGGATTGTACGGACTACGAAGCTAAATAGCGTGCGATATGCTACATTACGTCCGGCGTGGGAATAAGTTTTTGGCATGCCGGACAGAACAACATAATTGCCCACGACTTCACGTCGCAAGATTATGCTGCGGTTTCGTTCTCGAGGACGCCTATTTCATCCTCAATTCGTCCTGGGAGCCGGAGCAGCGTAGAAAGGAGCAAGACCTCGAGAATAAGCACTAGATAGTTGCCGCACCTCCTTCCCTATGTAATCCGTCCCGACTGATGCCGTTCGGCTATATTTTGCTGACGCGTGAGGGGACTTGGATCTGTTTACAAAGATGATTTTAACGTGGCACTGCTCAAGCTGTAAGACCACAGAACCGAATGCAGTGGCTCAATGGTTTTAGAAAATCCTGGGCAGATGGATGAGACTCTTGGAAGTGGTCGTATGTCCCCTTGTCGCAACCAAGATTTATGTCTATGTTGCAGAAATCACGGGATCACGCAGGGAGGCTCTGCAGGTGGGAGAGGGGAGATGCGATGTTTGTGCATGTACATTGTTGATCTTGCGAGATGATTGGCGCTATAGATGTCCTACTCAAGGCTGTGCTGCTTGTTGGGCCAGCCAAGTAGATCCAGCGAGGGTTGACTCAACAAGTGACGCAAACATCGAGCTACCTATTCACAACGTAGCTTGTTACAACAAGGCTTACTTCCGAAACGCGCTACTGCTTGGGATTCGGCGCAGCACGTATAGAAGAGAACAGCAGGAAAACGATGAAAGCACAGACAGGGAACGAGTGGGGCCAAAGTTGATGGTGCTTTCGAACGACGTAGACGAAACATGTAACGTCGAAAAGAGTGTTGAGGCAATCGTTGTTTTGATTGAGAAGCTACTCTATGGAGCTATATACTATGGATCACGTGAGTCACGGGCACGGGCCGTACGGGTGGCCCAAGCTTCCATACTGAACCGTCACACACCCCCTCAGCTTCATGTCGATCGAGAGGTGAAGCTAAAATCTTGCTCGATTAGGCAACTAGATACATAAAATTATTATTATTATTATTATTAACACTGTCCTAGAGGCGTTGCGTGATGTTAATAAGGTAAAGCTATTAAATAAACACCTAATATTTAGCCTTTAAGAGTACTTTAGTAAGCTCGTTAGTAGCTATCTTGTCTATAGAGACCTATTTAATAATAAGTCACTAAGTCTCTACTTCTTATTAGATCTATATCTAATAGATATTAATATATTAAACCTCTATATATAGTTAATCTAGATCCTTATTAATAATTCCTACTATTTATTAATTATTATAGTAGATCGTAGGCGTTATGCCTAAGTTAAATAAAATATTATTAAAAAAGTAAAACTACTCTACTATTTATAACTTAATAAAGGAAATTAAAAGTGACTTTAATTTAGTAATAAATTTAATAATAGTGTGCTAGATAGTTGCCTTCTAGTTAATAATTATACTATAAAAAAAGAAATATTACACTTATAAACTTTAATATATTTTTATATTATCTACGTACAAGGCGTCTAACGCGCTAAAGAATAAAGGATTATAATAGTTATTATTATTAAATATAACCTTTATAATTAAGTTATTATAAGAACCTTTAATAGCGTAATATTAAGTTACGAGCAAGTATCTGTATCGGCGCAGGTCACTCAAAGGATCGATGTTGGCGTATCTCCTAGCAGAGGCATGTGGGAGTGCGTGTATAAGAATGTAGCCTCGAATGAATTAAGTGCCTATAGGCCTGGTACGAAAGGATACGGAAAAGGTACTGAACTACAAAGGCCCCAAGCTCCTCTAAATACACCTCTTCCCAGATGGCTAGCTAGCACATAACTGCCATAGGTTGACCGTCGGTCTGATGGATCCGAAATAGGTCCGAATCGGATTCGTAGTTCCCCATCGGTCTGATAGATCCGAAATTGGTCCGATACGGATGAGTGTCGGTTTTCGGATGATCTCGAATCCTGTCTTGACTGGCCAAGGGTTCTCGTGTCGACGAGCGATTGTTCCTGTTACAGTATCGCCAGACGCGTTATATAGCTATAATATATAACTATTTTAAATTAGTAAGATAGCAAGTAAGGATAATATAGCTATAAGTAACGTTAGGCCGCGTCCAGCAAGTAATATAGGCTAAGTAACTAATAAGCTCCTAATATAGCTTTATACGTTAAATAACTATCTCCTTAATTAACTTATTAAGAGAGTAAATATGAAGCAGAAAGTTAGACTTTTTATAACTTATTAGTTATATACTATACTTCTTATAAACCTTATTAATATATATATTTTAAATAAACTAGATCTTCTTTTTCTGGTAATCGCGGACAACTTAAACGCCTAAGAACTAGGCTAGATCTCTTATTATCTTAGGTCTAAATTAATCTTATAGCTTGTTTTCGAAGTCTTAATGTAGATAAGCATTTAAAGGATAATATACTATTATTATATAATTAACATATATAAATAGTATAAGCTAATTATTAATGTATAGGCATAAGAAGTCTTTAACGCGCTTAAGCCCTAGTAGCTTAACTATAGCTTAGATCGTATTATACTATAGAAGTAGTGCATCCTTTACCCTATAAAGGGCTCAAAGCACCTCTAGAAGGTTACTATTTACTTCTTTAAAAATACTAAGAGTCTTAGCGTATAGCTTTTAATTAAGTATAGTATTAAGGAAGGCGTTAGATACGTTATATTATTTTAGCTTTAAGCTAAAGTAGTTAGTAATTACAATAACTACTTAAAAGGTATAGGTTATAAAAGTAGTAGTATAAATATTATTAAACTACTCTTACAGGTCTCCGCGTGCGACAAGTTAAGTTTTATATTTATAAAAATAACTATTTTTATTAAACTTATATATAAATACTTATATAAGTAGAATTACCTTAATGCCTTTAGCCTAGGTAGTTTAATATATTACTAAAGTCTTATAAAAGTAGCTTTTACCTTAGCCCTCCTAATACTTATACTTAATGGCTTTTATAAACTTAGCGCTATATTAATATAACTTTAATTAGCTAATATACTTTAGGGTAGGTAGTAACTAACTTTAATAAATTTAAAAGTTATCTACCTTTGCGTTGCTAGTAATCGTTATTATAGTAAAAATATATAAGTACTTAGTAACGTTTAAAGCTCCTAATTAAATAATATAAGTTTATAGATTACTTAAGTTTGTTAGTTTTTAAACGCGCTTTATAATAAGTACGTTATTTTATAAAATATTTAGATTTTAACGCTATAGAGTATTATTATTATATTAGTTAAATATATATCCTTTAATTTTATTAGCTAATTAATTAGTAACGTTTTATTATATAGGCATAGGATAAACGTTGCGAGCGTAGTAGTACCTTATAAAATAATTTACTATTTAATAAAAAATTCTAATATATCTGTAAAGTTATTAAAAGTAGATTAATATTAAGAGGTTAATAGTTTATTAGTACAAAGGGTAACCTCAAAAAGTCGACGAATCACGTGACCAAATCGAGCGCCAAGAGGCGCTAAAACTCGCGCTAGGCCATAGAGCCCCGGCCTTCCGACGCGTTGCTACTTACACTTTCACACCTACTTTCTCACCCAATATGACTGATTTACGGCCGAAAAAAGGCTCTACGCCACTCTCTGACGCTCAAATAGGCGCGCTCATCGCTTTCCGCGCTCAAAACGGCCTTACATGGCCAGAAATCTCGTCGCTACTCGGCATCTCTGTCTCGGGCGCCTGCGCGGCCTACAAACGCGTCGAAAAAGCTGCTGAAGGAGATTCTCTACGACACCTGCTGGCCGCTGTACCTACTAGCAGATCTCTGCGTACAGGGCGCAAACCGAAGGTACGCAATGGAAGCTCGCTCAGCGCGGAGTTGAGGCAAAATATCATACAATTTGGCACTTATCGCGTATATGAGGCAGTCCAGCACGTCTGCGCAGAGGCAGGTATAACGCTCTCAGAGAATACTGTCAAGAGGATCGCTCTAGAACACCGCGACGACGGGCATCCGTACGCTATTACACGCGGAGAGTTCGGCCCAAGAAACCGGTGCTCGACAGCGACGACAGAGACAATCGACTCTCCTACAGCCAGTGGCTGATTGATGAGTACAACCTACGCTTTCCGCGCCTCATTTTCGTCTGCTACGACGAGACCTCAAAGGCCATTGGGGGCAGCAATATACGTGGCGGAAAGCAGAGGATTTCACGCCCAGTTGGACGAGACAGTAATCTCTACGCAACGCCCTATACGCCGCCCAAATTCAGCCTCATGATCTGCGCTGCTACGTCAACTGATACCACCTGCGCCCACCTACGGCCTTGCGTTGTTTGGGCACAAGACGACGATGAGGATCGCGAGGACCTTATACAACGCGTTGCCCATACAAATCAGGTGGCAAAATAGGCCCTCAAGGGTAAACGCGCCCGCGCGATTGTCGCTGGCACCAACGAGGAGAGGCAACTCCGTGAGATCAATAGTAATATTGCTCACAATAACAGACGTCAGAGGGCCGCCAACAAGGCAGCTGGCAAGAAAGGAGGCGCTCTCCGCGCAGGCACCAAGAACCTACTCAACGCTGAGAAGTTCTACAAAACAGAGGATTTTGTATACAAAGGAGGGAAGGGCATGAACGGCATATGGTACGCGGAGAAGGTCCTCAAGAGCCACGTCTTTCCTTACTATTGCTCTATACGCGAGAACAACCCAGGCGCCATTGTATACTTGATTCAAGACAACGTACACCTCCACGCACTGGGCCTACGTTACTGTAGGCCAGAAATTGAAGCTCTAGGAATCAAGTTCGGCCCTCACCCTCCTAATTCACCCGATTTGCACCCAATTGAGCGCTGTTTTGGGCGTCTAGAAGGTTTCCTACAGAGTTACGAGTGCGAGTCGTCTTCCAAGGCTGCCAAAAAGGCTGCTGAGCAGTACGTACGTCAAGTGTGGCAGAGTGATGAGCAGCTCAGGCAATATATGGCTGAAAAGCTCCATCCTAACTACTTTCTGCATGTTGCAGAGCAATGTGTGCAGGCAGGTGGCGAGAATAACTTTACAGCATAATTAGAACATCTTATTTTGGTGTATGTCCGCCTATTTTCGATGAAATCGAGATGCACAGGTTTGGTGTTGCGACCCCTGCTAACATCCCTGCAGCACGTGATTCATCGACTTTTTGAGATTACCCTTTGTATCACCCCCTACTAATAGCTTAGTTAATTATACGGTAGGCATTAGTGTTAGTATTACTATAGATTTAGCCTTGTTATAAAAATATTACTAACGTGTTATTATAAGTTCCTTAATAGATATATCGTTATCCTCGTACGCCTTAGGGACGTTAAGCAACTTAACAACCTTCTTAATTACTAAGTTATCTACGTAGCTATCGCGGCCTTTATAGAAGGTAGAAGTATTAAATACTATATCTTGTATATAGATAACTTGATCCTTTGTTAGTGGCTAAATCTAGAAGATATTAGTGCTATTATAGCCTATAAGATGGCTAATTAGGGCGCGCGAGGCTGTCTTTACTCTATATAATAAATATTTATTAAGGACGTATACGTAATAACTAATTAGTTAAAGATAGCTTATTATAGACTTTTTATACTAAATAACTGTTACGATCACGAACCCCACAGGAACAAGGAGACTAGATAATTACGCTAAGGAAGTAATTATTAGCAAAATAACTAGGTCGCGGGAACACACGAAGACGCGGGGCAGCTTAGGTTAGTAGTCACGTAATATAGTCCCGCCTAAACGAGAAGTCTAAGGGACTACGAAAGTCTAAGGGACTATAAAGGCTTGGTAGGACTACGATAGCAATTTAGATAATAGTAAGAAATAGGATAGATAGTATATAGTCTAATAATTTCTCTGTACTTCTTCTACTCCTTAGTTAACTTAATATACTACTAGTATATTTCTTATAATAGATTTGTAAATCTCCTAGTTAGTTATTTTATAGTTTATTATAGAATTAAATTATTTTTAAAACCTATCTTGTAGCTATTTTTAGCTTTTAACTACTAAATATCTGTAAGGTACTTCTCCCTTAACCTATTCTCTCTTAACCTAGACTAGGCTTAGGTACGTAGAACCCTTATAACACTTTAACTACCTAAAGGTTCGAAATAACGAAAATAGCTATAATAGCTACTATAGTAAAAGTCTTAATAGGAAGCGCGGCTTCTAGACTAACTATAAATACTATAATAGTGTTAGCTAACTAAGCTAATAAAATATAGTAGCTTAAAGAGTAGTTAGCTAAGCTAATAACTTACGTTTTAGCTACTATAACTATAGGAAGGATATCTTTTAAGGTCTCTAAAATTTATAAAGGTAAAAGAAAAGGACTTAAGACTTTCCTTATAAATATAGAACTATACTACTAATATGACAAGGATATCTTTAGAACTAAGTAGGCTAAAATCCTAGCAGCAGGCATGCATATAAAGGGAAAGGTAGCTAAATAGCTATAGCCCTTTATAGAGAATTACCTAGAAAACGAAGATAATATCTTGGAATATAGTAATAAAACTAAGAAGGTTTTTAAGGACTAGGCATTATTTAAGGAATAAATCTAGATTATATTTAAAGAAGTTAATAAGGAATAATAAGCCTAACATAAGATATAGAGGCTTAAATAAATAAAATTAGTTAGTATATGTATAGCTAAGTTTAGACGCCTCTAAGCTAAGATTAATTAAGAGAACGTCTTACTTTAGGCAGCCTACTATAATAGACTAAAGAAAAGCGTTAAGAATAAGCTTACCTACTATAACTAGATAGATAACCTAGAAAAACCTGTAAAACTAGCTATAAAAATTAATAACTAACTATATAAATAATAGTTAAAAAAGCAAGTAGGCAATCGCATCAAACTTAATATAAAAAAAAATCCTAGAAACTATAAAAATGCTATAATAGAGATATTATAATAGCTAATAAAGCTTAAGAATAAAAACTAAGGAAGTGGTGAAAGGATCGTAAAAGTAGACTATTTAACTAAAAATAAGAATAATACTTTAAAAAAAGCCTGCCTAAGATGCGGAGAACAAGGTCACTTTTAAAGACATTATTTAAAAAATAAAAAGTAGTAATAGTTATATTATAAGTACTAATACCTATACTACTAAAAATAGATAAAGATAACGTCTCTAATATAGAATTTAAAGTTCTAGAGACATTAGAAGAAACAGAATAGAGGATAGTATAAGAATACAAGGTCTTTCTCTAAATAGTAGAAGGAAACTACTAGGTGTATAATAGTTAAATATATACACCTAAGGACTACACGCAAAAAATCGTGCTGAAGGGGCTAAAGGCTACCTTAACCTATAAAATTACTACTAAATACTAAGGAAATATACTAATACCAGGATAGTAGATTAGAATATAGGAATAATATAAGTAGGTAGCCTAGTTCCTATGCGATAAAGAGGAGTGTTAACTATATAAGATAAAGAAGGAACTAGTAGCGATATTGCTAAAAAATCCTAATTATAAGTTTATTAATAATTATAAACTAATAATAACTTGCCACAAACATTTCCTCGACAAATAGTTATAATACTATAAAGAATTAAGATAATAAAAGTACTTTAATAATAAGTGCTAAATGCACAAAGCACATAAAGAAGCTATTAGTTAGTACCTTAAAGTCATAAACGCGAGATTAGCGGTAACTATAAAAAACTAATAAATAAAGGGCACGAGCCTTAAGCACCTATAATAAATTAGATAGCTAGACTATAATAAAGATTACTTAGTATACCTATATTAAAAAGAATAAGTAGTAGTTTTGCAAACAACCCTACTATATAAAGATCTAAAATCCTAAGAATATCTGGTTACAGGATACATGTAATGGGCTACGCCTAGTTGCTGCCTCGGATCCTTGCCCCTTAGTTATGCAAACCCCAGATATATAAGTGTAACTCCTAAAGCTTAACTTTAGACTTTTAATTAAATTTATAAGTATTCTTTTAGCACCTTTTGCTCCTTAAGCACCTAGCTCTTTATATTAAATTTAATTACTTTTACTTATCGCGGGACAAGTAGATTTTAAATATAACTATAGACTAAAGCTATAAAGTAGCACACGAAGTTAAAAAACTTACGTAAATAAATACTATAAAGGTAATACCTAACCCTGCGAGGAGATAGAATCCTCCTTAGTAAGTAATTAAAAAGGAGTCCTAATAGATACTGAACGCTAGTAAGACTATCTTTACTAAATAAAGAAGTTATAGAAATAAGAATAGGACTTTTTACTAAAGGTTTATATTTTAGTATAAATAATTATGCGCAGGAAGCTATTAGCTTATAAAAAAGTAATAATTAAGGAAATAAAAGGATAGCTTTCTTATTTATAACTAAACTCTAGGTATTAGGAGTTAATAAGAACGCAATATAGCAATTCCTAAGTAAGATTAAAGCCCTTATTAACCTCTAAAATACCGTTTAGACTCTACTATAAGGAGTAAGAGGACTAACTAAAGAAATAGTAAAAAAGCACTAAAAACCCCTAATAATATAATAATATTTTTAAGAGATAAGAAGTACGAAATAGCTATTAAAAGTAAACTAATAAATAGAGCTACTATAGAGACTAATAGTAGAGCTTATTTTAAACTAAGGAAGAAGCCGCCGTCCTAAAATTCTTTATTTAGCCTACTTTAATAGTAAATAATAGGATTACTACTACTTTAAGATAGTAATATAATATAAGCTCCTAAAGGATAAGGAATACCTTAGAAATATACCTAAATATATTATTAGTTAATTAATAGGACGTGTAGCAACGGTGGGAATTATATATCTAAACTACTACCTAAGATATACTAAAGCTAACCTCTAAGAGCTACTAGACTATAAGTTTTATAATTACTTAGCGGAAAAAATCGCGCGTAACTACTTACTTATAATATAATAAGAAAACTAAAAGCTTCGTGACTTTAATCTTAACTTTAATAACTATACTATAGAAGCTAAGGAGCATAATTAAGAAATTTTAAAAAATTTATACTTTTAAAGCCTCTATAATGACTTACGGGACTAAATAATTATAGTAAATATAAATAATAATTAGGACTTGTAAAGGGTCTAAAAGAGAATTAATAATATTAAAAAAAACCTCTTTTAAAATATATTATAGCTACTAAAGTTTTCTGCCAAGAACGGGGTGCTAGACGAGATAGATTAGGAACCTACCTAAGCTAACCCTAAAAGGATGTCTAGCTGACAAAGCCAAGATAGAAGACACTAAGCAACAGACAGAGCTATAGGATATAGGTCTAGTAATACCTAAAAATAAGCTATGTAGGTATCGTGCGAGATAATAGAAACCTATAAAAAGAATAGTTCCTATTTTTATTATAGAGATATAGGATACCGCGTAAAGCAGTGTAAACTTTTACCTATAATAAAGCTAGTATAAGTTTGCGTCGCTGTACCTGCTACTAAATACTCCTTTAATGAAAAGTTTAATATAGCCTCTACTAATTTAGAAAACTATATTTTTCTAGCAACAGTTGCCGCTAGAAGGTAAAAGTAGAAAAAGGGTAAAAGATAAGTTTTAATAACTTTTAAAGGTTATAGCTAGACTTAACACTAATAATCGTACACTTGCTTATTAATAATATTATATTTATATTAATAATAATTAATTTAGATTATTTAACTTTTAAATTTATATTAAAAACTTTATAATAATAGCCCACCTACAGCGCAAGAACCTACCCTATCTATAAAAGGTTATTAGTATTAGAGGCATGTGACTCTTGGTACGTAAAGTAATCTAATTAGAAATAAATATTAATAGCTATATAGAACTAATATAGTTATATATCTTACCTAACAACAGGTCGTACGATCTAATCCTTAGCCTAACCTAAATAAAAAAGAATAGGGTTAAACTAGCCCTAGCAAAGAAATTAATCTAGATTAAAAGTTTAAGCACCTATATCCGTGACTAAAAAAGTAAAAAACTATTAATAAAGCCTTAAAAAGTATTAGCTATAGCCTTTATAGCCTTACATTAGCGTAATTAACGCCTAGGAAACGGGGCTAAGGTATTTTCTATATTAATAAAGGATATATAAAAGGCGTTAACCCGTAAGTTAAAAGTAACTTTATAAGAGTTATTACTTAAGGCTTTTAAGGACTTATGGCGTATCTTTTATAGGAAACAAGCTAACAAGCTCCCCTTATACTATAGACCTAGAGTGGATCTTTTTATCCCTCTCGTGGAAAATGTGACGGTTTAATGGCTCTTACTCGATGAGATGGTTACTCCTACCCTTGCTTAGTTGCCACTCACCTTTCTGAGAGGGCTACACCTATCTGGGACTAGCGATGTTTACGCTCGTACACATACATACTCGGTAGCTTCTAGATAGTACACCCTCCAGCAGAAGAATTCCACAATCTTTTCTACTGCAACAGAAGCTAACATCTGGAGCTTAAACTGGAATTAATTCGAATGTGCTGTTGATCTTGACCATTTCTTGCACCCTCTTCCTGATGCAGCATAACTGGGACAGCATATCGCGAGAGCTACTTATTGACACAAGAATGGAATCTTGTAATGTCCAGTTCCGTGTTCTCGTGGCATACGTCGGTCGAGACGTAATACGGCTTGCAGACCATCAAAGGGATCAGCGGTAGCAAACCCGGACCCAAGAATTTGCATATGGTGACCTATTTGCTGCGGCGTGCAAACATATTTATCAGTACTCTGCGCGACCCTTTGAGTGCAGTGTCCGCGCCCATATTTGTCAAGACTTTATTAATGGACCTCTGGTTGTGACGCTGCAGCCAGCCCTTTACTTTGATTTTTTGTATGCAAATCAACCCTTGTTGAGACGTTGGAGGTACAGATGAAGTATAGCTTGTTTGTGAGACGACTGAAACGCGATGGTCGTATATGGCGATACGGGTACCCATATCGTCGCCCGGGGTCACCTCTCGGAGGCTTAAGTGGTCGCGCCGAGTTCTCCACGTCCATACCAAAGTAAAGAGCGGCTCGAAAACACCCTTGCTCAGGACGAATGCTGCCCTGTGCATGCCTGTTTAAAGATTGAGAGGGCTTACATGCCTGAACTGCAGCGCAGTAAAAGCTTGCCAGAGCGGTTAGTGATTGTCATATAGGATTGCACATATGGATCCAGTTGCGAGCATCATACAGCATCCCGTCCATGGACGAGACCTTATTTTACGATAAGCAGAGCTTAGTAGCTTCTAAATATGAGCAGTAAGACTCGCACAAATTTATCTCAGGTGAAAGGATCTTGCACTTAAAAGTCTTCGGTATTAACGGGGACGAAGGTTGGTAGGTATGCAGGCCGGGTTGGTGCGTGAACGGCACAGCTGGCATACAAGCGTCTACATAGAAGGTAACAGACGTCACTGGAGCAATATATAAGAGTGCCCACTAGTGTGCAGCTTCTGTAAATGATCTTCTCTATAAGTGTGATCATATCCGTATCTGTAAGTGTAATCGTGATCTTTCGTGGCTAAATGCGACCGTATCTGAATACGCAGATATATGAGCTCAAGAAGTGGCGCAAGCAATGCGTATGCGGGTGTCAAGCGATACATACCTAGGTATCATAGGAAAACCATCAATCAATGCCATAAAATGGTCGCATCCGCATCCGTACGTGTCATTTCATAGCGCAATGCCACGCGCTGTGGTAAAAGATCACTGCGCTGAAGGCGGGGCATGTAAACGCCGTTCACTTACAAATAGGCACGCAAAACGATAAGCTCCGAGGTCGTCCAGTTTTCTCTCACTAGATCCACGCCTTTTGTCTATATAACCCCACCCACCGCTTCCTCAACTCCACTCCACTCCACTCCACTCCACTCCACTCCACTCCACACGACAACCGACCTGCCACGGCCGAGATGTCTCAACAACCTCACGTCGTCAAGCTTGAGGATTCCGGTCCCTCGGACCGCGCTCACGGCTCCCTCTCACCTTCCGTTGACGCACTATTCTCATCCATTCCCGCAAAGCGGAGCCGCGAGTATCAGCTTGTAGGTCCTTACTGCATTTGAATGAAAGATTATCAACGAAGATAGTCTTTCAGAGAGAACAAGAGTCAGGTATCTGAGCACCTATTGGAAAACCAACTCACAGCCCGTTTCACACCTGATCTTACTACCAACCTGGAAACCTAAATCGCGCCCGTCCTTGCAGATAAGTCCGCCAAACAAGCTGTACTGGACATTCCACCGTACACCATTGATGACCCACAAACCTGGCCACGCATGCGTGAATTTCCACCCCACAACGTGACCAAACTCAAGAAAGAGCCATGGGAACTGTTGGCATCGATACCCAGGGGTGTCATCCTCGAGGATGACATCGCGCGCCACGCAGACGAAGCCATGCGCCACATACAAGAGGCGCACCCGAATATTCCGGTGCACCGCCACGTCCCGATCATTTGGGCGTGGAATTTCGACCAGGAAGGTTGCCTCAAGACCACGGCGACGTTCGACAAGCAGACCGAACCGCGAGTGGAACGGATTGGCAACGTCGAGGCCTACTACCGAAAGGGTTTGCTTTCGATCTCCCGGGAAAGCGAAGTCATCCAAAGCTTTTTACGAGACGAGCGAAGGCAGCGACAAGCGGTATGTTCGATTGCCGCAACTGGTACCCGTTCATAGATTCAATAGGAAAAGCCGTATACAAAGTTTCGTTCCAAGTTAAGGGAAGGTGGTGAGCTCTACGGAGTGTCTTTGGACTTGGCAAACGAAATGCGAGAACAGTTCAAACAGGTACAAGAAGAGCTATAAAAATCCACACACAAGATCGAGACCTTCGAGTACGAGAGGGACATCTACGAAAGGAAAGTGATCGAGTTGCTCTCTGAGATGGAGTCGGAGAGGAACAAAAGCAGGGGCAATATAGAGGAAAAGGAGAAAGAAATCGGGATTTATGCTGTAGGCGTGAGCGGAATCATCGGCTAGTTGTGCGGTGTGATGGATACCGAGGGAGGCAAGACCCTGAAACGCCGCTGGAACCTAATCGTCGAGCAGGAGGTGGGTTGGGTCGATGAGAAAACGCTTCTTGAAGAAGAAGACTAATAGGCGGTAAGAACCTCGGCCCTTCTGGTTCTGGTTGCAGGTGGGCTTGACATTGACTTCACTGCAGTTACCATGGCACCACGATACTACAGGCGCCACTCAATGAAGTGGTCGAGGGCACAGCTTGGAGGAGGGTGTTCGGATCATTATTCAAATTGCACCAAACGACCTTCACCCCAGCGACTAAGATTGCAACCATGACGGCCACAGGGGTTTTCTTGTCCCTTAACAAGTGCGTGCGGATGTATCCGGGTGGGTCGAGGACTGGGCAATAGCTATCCGGATAACATCTTTGGAGAGTTTCCGACACGGAGTCGATGTTCTCAAAATATACATACTCTGGACGATATTTGCCTATGCGTTATTGTACCCGTGATTTCCTGGTGTGTTGTAATCTGCGTCTGTGATTCATGGGCATTCTGAGACCGTGTTCGTAGATTCAAGTCTTTTGGTCAGGTAGTAACTCGTTCACCTCTGGTGTGGATGTTCCGGCCGCCCCACAGTACAACTTTTGTTGTTCTTATCCACAACAAGCTCGCGATTCAGAAAGCGGAGAACCGATATATAGACTACGCGTACTTGGCTACTATGTGCAGTGGTAGATGGAGAGACCGAACGCCACCTTAGATATACCCATCCATACCGAATCTGTACGTATTCCCGTATAAATCCATGACACCTCCAAGCTCATCGAGAGAACCATGATGACAACAGAAACGGACGCGGATGCGAGACAAACTATTGTTGGTTAAATAGAATTCTAATGTTCCAGATAGATATGTGGGTAAACGATGGCGGAGATGTACCCGAAGTGGAGAAAATGAAGAATCGGGAGCCAGAGAATAAATCAAGCAACGGCATACAAAGTGTCGTGGCCTCGTCGTACTCCACACGAGGCACTGTAGGGCCTGTCTCTGCGTGCTATTGATGTCGACTAGCCGAAACAGAACCTCATCAGTAACCTCTGCAAGCTCGTGTCTTGGTGGCTAGTAGTGTGACGTCCTGCTCGTTTGGCGTGTTCTTCCCATTCACAACAAAGGCAACCGCGTTCAGTTGTGAGTCGTTGAGGCGCGTGATCTCACCATGTGCGAGCTCTAGTTCGTCTTGCAACTGCGTGCGCTGCTGCTCCATACTCACCATGATGTTCTTGACCACTAGGAGCTCCTCCTGGTACGCATTTGCAGCCTTCCTCTTTGCTTCTAGATTCCTCCGAACCTTTCGCAACTCTTCTTTTGTAGCATTGTGATCTTGCTGCATAGCAGTTATCGACTAATTGGCTCCAATCACGGTGTCGTGCGCTGCATCTCTCATCTGTTCCAGTTCTTTCACTAGAGTCGACAGCCTGCGGCTGATTTTTTCGGACTCCATTGCCGCCACTCGGGCACGTGCTTCTGCAGATTGGATCTTTTCCTCTTGACTTTGTATTTCCTAGGCTTTTGCAGCCACGGCGGTGTTGCACTCGTCATTCAGAGCTTTCTTTTTTCCTAATCTCCGCAGCAAGCCGCTGCTCACATTCCCGGGACCTCAACCAAGACTGCATCCGCGCGTTTCCTCACTTTCTCCTCGCGTTTCCGGCACTGCTCTACTAGTTCCTTCTGCGTCTGCAGTTCCTGTTCCTGTTCTCTAAGGTAATCTGTAAGTCGCCCTGTCCGTTCCCGCTCTGTCTCCTTGCTTTGATAGCGCTACCTTAACAACTCCTTCTGCGTCTGTAGTTGCTGCTTAGTCTCTTAGAGCTGCGTTACGCGTGCCCTGTCTGCCTGTTTGAGTTGTTGGTACTGCTCTAACTGTATAGCAAGCGTCCTATCCTTTTCTCCTATTTGTTTGGTCAAAGCAGATATCAAAACGTCATGTTCTTCTGCCTGATCTATAAGTGTGCGGCACTTAGCTCTCTATTGGTCGAATTTCTTTGTCCACTTCTTGTTCTGTAGTTGGGTCTGCTAGTTATTTGTTAATCCTTCTAGAGGGACAACTATCGCGTTATTATTAGTTGAAAGAAAGTAAGATAAAGGTATAATAATAATTATAAGCTATAAATGAAAGGTTCTATACTCGATCGAGCCACCAAGCACTACACAAAGAAGTGCAACATTATAAAGAAGCGATGCATCCGGACGATGCCCCCCCCCCCCCCCCCCCATCTACCTACTACCCTTATTGCCACTACAGGAATTCGTACGAATACTACGCAAATTTTATTACACTTAATATAACTAACTTTTTAGCCTTTCTTAATAGTAACACCGCCTCTAATATTAACTTTACCTTACTTTAACGGCCCTAGCATAGCTAGATAATAGTAACACTTATTTAGTAATAGCCTACACGGCTAATAACAAGCTATAAAGCTATAATTATAAATAGAGAGGTTTAATAATATAAGTTACAGGCTAAGCTTTAAGAGCTTTAATACTAAAAAAGAATACAAGAGCTAGAGGCTAAAAAAGTAATACTAAAGCTAGCTTAGCTCTATTAGGGCGTTATACTAATAACTAATAATAATAGTAGTTTAGTAGGTGAGCGTTTCTCCCCGTAGATAATATAAGTTGTTAAGTAGATCTTAGGCGTCTATTTTGTCGACGGGCAGGCAGGTCAATCAATAAGCTATATTGCTATCTACAAAAGAGTAGAGTGAGGAGTCTGCTAAGAAAGAAGGAGCGGGTGAGAGCTTTATCTTAAAGCAAGTGGTCTATGCACCTAGATAGAACCTTCTACACACACCTCTAACGTAAGTTACGTGGCTACACACGCCCCTAGCTGCGGTGTATCCACACCAAAGCTGATGCTCCGTACTATACCTAAATAGGCAGTATATAATAGCATCTAAAGTTAAGTCCTTTTTAGATTTCTCTTATAGATATCCCTTAACGTCTTATAAGCCTAGCTACTTTACAAAATTAGTATGCTTTTAACGTACAAGACTCTTAGTAAGTCTATTACTTAGTATCTAATTAGTAAGCTTTTATTAAATTAAAATACGTTCTTTTACTTATTTTTATCTAAGCTAATACTAGTAAGTATTAACGTAGCGTAGTTTTATAAATAGCTTATCCTCGTCCTTAGTAATAATTCCTACTATCTATAGGTTATTGCAGTAGATAGCTAGCGTAGTTTCTAAGTTAAAGTTAATATACTTAAAAAGTTAATTCTATGCTTAAAGCTTGCTAGCAGCTATTAATAGAGCTAAAAGCTTTACTTTAGTAGTTAACTTTATAACTAAGCGCTATAGCTTTACTTTCTAATTAATAGGCATGCTATATAGTATAAAAAAGTATCTCTATAAGCTTTATTAAGTTTTTAGGTTGTTTACGAAAGCTGCATCTAATACTCTATAAAATAGTAGCTTACTATTAACTAGTTCTGTACCCCTAAGCTTAAACTTAAGTAAATAGTTTAACTACTAGTGTCTTCTTAAGCTTCTATAGCTAACCTTTTTATTCTAACTTGATACTTTTATGCATAATATGCTGCGCTAACATGCTTCTGTCCTGGATTCTGTAGGTGACGAGATAGCTCTGAGTAAGCGTGTGCGACGTCTGGCCGTGTGTATATCGCTATATAGGCTAGCGATCTAATAAGCTCTTAATAGAGCTTTGTGCGTTAATTATCTAGATCCTTTATCCTTAGGCCTAGATTTCCGTCTGCTAGTGGTACTGCTAGATATCTCGTGCTTGCAATATTATACTTCTTCACTACCTTATTAATAAAGCTGTCTTAGAGTAGTTAGATTCGCTTTTACTTATAGTTTTAGATAATACGTATACCTAAGAACTACTTTAGCTCTTTTAGGTATTATACGTTATATGTCGCTCTTAGCTATATGTTAAATTAATAGTAAGTATCCTAATTACTGCGAGATATAGTTACTACTATATTATTAATAAAAAAGAAGATAATAAGCTAATTATTACTATATAGATAGGGCACTTTAGGCACCGGTCTTAGCCTTATCTTCTTAAGCATTATAGTAAAATAATTATACTATAGTTATAGCGTATTACGAAGTCTGTATAAAGCGCGCTTAAGTTCTAGTAGTTTTCTAAGTTTTTTCTTGTAACCTTCTAGGCAGCGTATATAGATAAGTTAATTAAGCTCCGCGTTAAGAAATGCGTTAAGTACATTATACTAGTATAGATCTAGGTCGAAGGCTACTGCTAGGGCAATAAGACATTAGAATATCTTCGCAGCAAGCGTAGCTGCGTACGTGTCGCCCTAGTCTTGCTGCAGATCTCCTCGGATAACCAGTCGAGCTTTAAACTTGTAAAGGTATCCATCCTCGTCGAGCTTATACGTGAATACCTATATTAGTGGTAGCACTTTAGCATCTACTTACTTAGTAAGCTTTATAGCTCTCCTAAAGTATCTTTAGTTAATAATACTATTAATCTCTACTTAGGTTGCCTTTTTAAACTTAGTACTAAATAGATAACGATCTAGATCTTTTTACCTCTTTAGCTCTAGTAGTAGCTAGTCGCGGTGTAGTTAAGTCTTTAGTAACTTACTAAGTAACTTTACTAGTGCTATAGGATTAATATAAGCCGCGAATATTACTAAGTACGTACTAAAACTCTTTAGCTTCTAACTTTGCTTACCCTCTATTATATTCTTTTATAAGAATTAACTACTAATCTTCTCTCGTTACTTTGCGTTATTTAATATTTAATCTAGTTTTTCTCCTTCAAGAGCGAGAGTATAGCCTTTTAGCTAGCCTATATTATTTAGCTAATTTATAGATTAGCGTATTCCTTACTTATTTAGTATTACTTCTAGAGTAATAAGAGCTAGTTAAGTATTTTTAATTTTAGCCTTAAATTTAGATTTAAAATTATGTTCTAGCTTATATCTATAAAAATAGTCTTCTAGTATAGATAGCTAATTAATTAATGTCTTACTATAATTAGGCGTGTTTTTAATAATAAGCACCTTTACTACCTTATAAATATAGCTTCTTTCTATAAACTTGCTTTACTTATTATAGAGCTTGCCTTATAGGAAGACGACGTCTCGAGTTCTTATAATTTAACTAATTATTAGTAGCTATACTTAGTATATATTAGTTAAGTCGAAGCCTACTAGGTAGCTAATTAAGGCTTAAAATTTAAGCTTATCTCCCCTAGGTAGCTTTTTATTAAGTATATAAACTCTTGCTCTAATTACCTTAAGGTAAGTAATTAATAGCTTTACTCCCTTAACTTTAGTGTATAGACACTCCTATTGTAGTACTTTAGTTAGTGTATAATTAAGTAAATATATAGCTACTATAATATACTTATTAAAATATATTTTAAGTAGACCTGCGTGTAGGCGTATAGCTTTATCTTAAATTATAATAGTTTTACCTGCGTATTTAATAGTCCTACTCTAAGCTTTTATAGCTTTTGCCTTAATAGTAATTCTAAGATCCCTATAGAGCTCTAGTAGTTTAACGTATCTAGCCTCTATATCTAGCCTTATAATAATAACTTAACGTGGTTCACCACCGAGCGGGCCAACCCCACCGAGCGGGCCAACTTTGCTAAATGCAGCCCACCTCCAGCTTATACTATAATGCCATCACAACATAACGCGCAATAACCTTATACTAAAAGCGCACTATAGCTTACTATCTAAGCTATAATTAAAGATCGCGATAAGAGTAAAAGACGCGTTATTATAGCCTTTAGCGTGCCTTAAATAATAGTATAATAATAACGCTAAGAAGCCCTCTCTCGACGCGATCGCGAGCCTAACTTAAAGAAGCTAACTAAGCTAGAGGAGGAGGCTCTAGTCCAACGTATACTTAAGCTTAACTAGCGAGGAATAGGTGTAATAAGGGATATAGTCTAAGATATAGCTAATAATCTACTTACTAAGCGCGGTGGATAGCCTATTAATAAGCACTAGGTAGACAGGCTTAAGACGCGTACGCTAGAAATTAAGCTTTAAAGGAGCTATCTATATAATTATTAGCAAGCCCTAAATAAAGATCTATGTATTATAACGCCCTAGTTTAAGCTAGTTACTAATACTAAGGCTAAGTACGGTATTGCTGATAACGACACGTACAACTTCGACGAGACAGGCTTTATAATAGGGGTAATACAAGGTTAGATAGTCTTTACAGGCTCTAAGAAGCGAAGCAACCTAAAGAAGATTTAACCTAATAACTATAAGTAGGTTACTAATATCTAAGGTGTTAGCGCTAAAGGCTAGGCTCTACCACCCTTTCTTATCTTCCTTAGTAATGTTCTAATCACGTCCTAGTTCTATAATCTACCCCGAGACTAAGTTATTAAAGTTAGTCTTAATAGCTAGACGTTAAACAAGCTTAGCCTTGCCTAGCTAAGGCACTTTAATACCTATACTAAGGCGCGTAGTTTGGGTGCACACTAGCTACTAATTATAAATAGTTACGAGAGCTACTACTTACACGAATTCTATAAATACTATAAGGAACAGAAGATTATTATTCTCTATATGCCTCTACACTTATCACACCTCTTATAGTTACTTAATGTAGGTTGTTTTTCGCCTTTAAAGCGGGCGTACAGCAATAAGATTAGTAGCTTAGCACAGTATAGCACTAAGTAGATTAAAAAGGAGGCCTTTCTACTAGCCTTTAAAGTAGCTTTTAAGAAAGTAATAATAAAGGCGAATATCTGCGCAGGCTTTAGAGGCGCTAGATTAGTCCTACACGACCTAGAGGTGGTGTTATTAAGACTTAATGTAGTTCTTCGTACGCTAACTCCACCTAACGTAAAGGACACCCTATAGGAATTAAAAACACTAAGTAACCTCCGCAAGATAGAGGCTTAGTTAACGCTAGTTCGTAAGCGTGTATAGAAGTATAGAGATTTACTAGTTTCTCCGCTTCTTAGAGCTGTTAAGTAGCTTAATAAAAGTGTTGCATTAATAGGGCACGAAATAGTGTTAATATAATAAGAAATAGTAAGGCTTCGCAAAATAGTAAAGATAGTAATAGAGGTAAAAGGTTAAAAGAGGAAGTATATTCAGGCAGCTAAAACACTTATAGTAGGAGAGGTAGTCAATTTAATAGCTAAAAAGAATAGTAGTGGGCAAAAGGAAGGTAAAGAGTCTGCAAAGAGGGTGCGTGGGCAGAGGCGCTGCGGACGTTGCGGCGAAGCTGGCCACAACGCTCGCACCTGCGCAGTAGAAATTGTAGATACATCTAATAGTAATAAGTCTAAATAGTATTTCTATATTCTGCGAATTATAGTAAATTATAGTGGTGTTGTAGGAGGCGCTTCGCAATAGACTGACTTTTAAAAAGTGGCCCGCTCGGTGGGGTTGGCCCGCTCGGTGGTGAACCACGTTAGCTCTAGAACTATTACTTTATCTTAGTTAGTAATTACTTAAATACTTTAGTTAGAGTAGCCTTTATCTTATTTAGTATATAATATCCTTTATACTACTTCGTGTGCTAATTAAAAGCGTAAAATAAATACTAATTATTATTATAGTAACGTTTTCCTTGCTCTAGGAGCTATATTAAATCTATACTAATATACTTAAATAGTTAAGTTGCTAGTTCTTAGGGTGGCCTTTAACTAATAATCTTTGTTAGCTTTAACTATATACACGTCTTATAGTCCTTCCATTTTGATGCTTAACTGTCCGAGATGTGTACACCTTCGACGTTTTTAGGTAGGTGCTCGATCGCCTCTCTACTAGCGTGACCCTACATAACATGTGCTTCTTTTGCAGTAAGCTATAGTTACTTCTTTAGCTTATACAAAGGCTTCTTGTGCGCGTGTACTAAGTTACGCGCGTGTACTAAGGCTATAAGTAAGAAACTAGTATCTAGTCTCTTTATACCTTTAGCGTCTATTAACTAGTAGCTACTAGTATAGTTTAGTTTATAAATTACATTCTTCTAGCTCTTTTAGTATAAGTAGTCTTTGCCTAAGTTAAAATATATTCTAATTAATTAATAGCGTGACGGGCTAACAACATTAGTAAGAAATCTTAGGACGTATATAATATAGGTAAACTCTATCTACTCTATGACTCTAGGCGTATTAATAAGTAGAATAATATCTTCCTACTTATATATTAATAGCTCTTAGTCTTTAGCCTTAATACTTTTACCTATCCTATTAGCTTGCTTCTTCTAACTATAGGCTTTACTATTTTTAACGTGTGTGTTTAATTGTAAGTTAAGAATCTATTAATTAATTAAACTTAGTTTAACTATCTACTCGCTTGCGTAGTTAGAGCTTATAGTAAGCTATAAAATATAACTATTTAGTATATTAAGCGTCGGTTTATAATTATTAAACTATTATAGTGCTATTAAAACTGCGGACGCTACTAGTCTTAAGTTTTTATTTTACTTATATTTACCTTAAATACGACTTTTATAGCTCCTGCGATTAGTAACTAGCTTACTATAACTTTATTAAATTACTTTTATATCTTAGGCTTAAGAGTTTAAACTTAAGGCTTGCCCTTTCTTTCGAGGTACTAATAGTTCTTGAATTAATAATTAAAAATATATATATACTTTAGTTTTTTATTTTAATTCTTCTTAGTTTAATCCTTCTTGTCTTTATTCTCTATTATCTGTGACTTATTAAAGTTAATGCCTAATATAGTAAATATACTAAGCGATAACGCTACTGGTCTTATTAAGCGCTAGTTTATAGTAAATTAAGCAATAAGGTTATCTAGGCTCTTAATAGACTATCCTTAGATCTATACTTTAAATAGATTAGCTTGCTAAGTAGTTGCCTACGTGTTGTTAAGTCCTTTAATAGCGAGTAGAAAATCGCGCTATGCTTATAGCGATATAACGTTAGGTAGGTTTGCTACTTTGCATAAACGTACAACATGTAGCTACTTATCTAGCCAGGTATTAATATTATTACGAGGTTCGCTTTATAGTTATGTTAGATTAAAAGGGTGTTCTTAATAAGATTAAATAATAATTAATTAATCGTCGTTCTCCTGCTGTGGGAGGTAGCATCTATATAATTATAAAGACATCCCTTGCTTTATTATAGAATATATCTTATGCAAGGGAGGAATATATCATATGCAAGGGTACAGGTGTGCCAGCCACCTTGTAGAATATGTGAACCAATAACTAAAAATGTATATCCCCCTCTACCACTAGAGGTAAGCTATCTCCTATATACCCAGGCGCAAACATCCTAGATAACTGGCAAACAGCAAACAAAAGGAAAATAAGCCATCAGCTCGGTGGCAAACATCAAAAACAAACAAAAGGAAAACAAGCCATCAGCTCAGTGGCAAACATCAAACCTCACAGAATACAAGAGACTATATAATTAGATATACCCCCTCAGCTTAGGCTTATCCTTAAGCTAGAGACTATCTGTTAATAAGTAGACAGACTTATCTTTTATAGTTTAGTTTTAAAAGCCTCTATATTTTACTTTAGCTTAAGCAGGTTAACTTCTTTATTAGTAATCTTATCCTTAATCTCTATAAGTCCTAGTTTATCTAGAAACTTGCTCTATTTATTAGCTAATAGGGCTTTTATAAGTCTATCTGCAACCATGTCTTCTAAGTATTAATAGTTTACCTTAATTATCTATAGTGTAACTTCTTATCTTAGCTAGTAATTATAAATATTTATATAACGGAGCTTCGTCTGCAGCTTAGTAATCTCTTTAGTAATAAGTTAGATTATTTACTAATTATTATAATTAATAGTAATAAGAGAATTACCAAGGTTAATCTTCAGCTCCTTTAGTAATTAGGATATAAATAAAGCCTCTTTAGTAACCTGCAAGAGGGCTAGTAATTTAGCTTCTATAGTTAATATAGTAACTGTATCTTGCTTATTTACTTTCTATGTAATTAGGCCACTAAATAATTTAATAATGTATCCCTATAAGCTCTTATAGTTAAGCGTATTATTAGTAAAAGATATATTGCTTGCTACTTCTAAAGTATATACACCCCTAAGCTAAAGACTTAATAATTAGGTATTAGTAAGATAAAGGAGAACTTAGTTAGTAGCCGCTTAGTAATTTTTACTTAAGTTTAATAAGAATTATAATAGTTAAAAACTTATAAAAGTAATATTTAATCGCGTAGTTACTATAGAGTAGAGGATTAAACCTATCTTCTACTAATATTAATTAACTTTAGCCTTACTAGCAAGTCCTAAGCGTGGGAGTAGTTTAACTACTACTATTAGGATATTATAATAAATCTTATAGTAATTAATAAGGTGCGATATTTTGTTAATATATAAAGCTTAAAATAGGTAGAAATTTTAATTCAGTTAATCCCTAATAATTTTAACTCCTAGAAACTACTATAGGTTATTACTACTAGTAAGTATAAATTTAGTACTTATTACTACTAGAGCAGCTTTAGCAGCTTACTTCTATAACTTATTATAAGTAATAATAAGGTTATTTATATAGAAAAAGATAATAATGCTATCCTTAATAAGACAGCATAGCTCGTGGGGCACTGTTTTAAAGCCAATATCGCGGAGCGTTGATGTGAACTCTCTCTGCCAAAGTAATGGAGATATGCGCAGTCCGTAGAGTGCTTTGTGTAGTTGGAGGACTGTGCCTGCTCGAGAGTAGCCGCGGGGCATTCTCATGTAGATTTCTCTATCCAGTTTTGCGTGAACGAAAGCGTTGGTAACGTTGTGTTAAATAAGCTCTAGGTCGAATCGAGCTATAACTACTATAAGCATGCGGAAGGATCGCCCTGTAAGCGTTACAGCGTAGGTTTCTTATAATATAAGATATCTTTATCAGTTACCTTTTATAACTAGCCGTGCCTTGCACTTCTATAGTTAATAGTATTTATTAAACTTATAGGTATATACCTATATATAATTAAGGATCTAATATCCTACTGCTTTTACTAAGAAGGTAGCTACCTTACTCTAGGACTTTATCTTACGGTAACTCTAGAGATAGGATTTCTCGGCTTCTCTTTATCAGTAATACAGTAGATAATTCTCGAGTTTGTCTTTATAGGTAGGTGGTTCTAGTAGAAAGCTTTAGTAAGATTTCTTACTAGCAGTAATTATACGCTTTAGCTATATCTTATTAAGCGTCTTTTTATTAATAAGACCACGGGGTCCTGCTTCTGTGCCTGCCATAAAAGCGGCGGCCTAAGGGCTTATTTATTATTACCTAGTTTATACTATTAAGGATACTTTAGCTTAATCGCCTCCTACTATTAGTTATATAAGAAGTGTTACTAGTAGCAGCGTTAAGGGAGGCGTTAGATATTTATACCTAACTTTTTTACTTTACCTATACTTAAGAGCTTCTTTAACCTCTTCCTCTAACACTTTACTAATTATCTTATTCTTAAAGAAGGACTTAGTAGCTTACTTTTACTAAGGTAAGAGAGGTAACTTTACTAATTATACTTAAACTACTATCTCTTCTAATATACTGTGCATAAGGTTATCTATTAGATTTTTAGTTTTACCTAAAAATATAGTATCCTTGTCGAATATTACGTCGCGAGTACTAATTATCTTTACTAAAAAAGGGATCTATATCTTTTAGATATTAGTTAATCTATAGCTAACTAGATAGCCTATTTAAGCTTTAGGGTCTAGCTACTAAAGCTTAATCTTGCCACGTTTAGTATTATTAATTATAGTAAAGGCTTTACAGCTATAGGCTTTTAAGTAAGTTTAATTTAGCTTTTTTAGTTAGGTAACAACACGGTTCTAAAAAGCTACTATTATAAAGAACACTTTATATAGTAATCGCTATTAATTAGCGTAGTTTAAGGTTTAATTATAAAGGTAGACTGCAGCTTAGGTAATCTTAGGCTATATCTACTAAGGTAGGTTAGAGTTAAGTCGCATCGCACGCGCTTTCTCCTTAATTACACCCCTTAAGCGCTTAGCCCCTTTATTTTATGCTTAAGTATTAGGTGCTAAGGGCTTAATCTTAATCCCCTGCGCTAAGCACTACTTCTTAATATTTACTTTAATAGAAAAGATCTTGTTATTAGATTTAATTACTTTTACTATAGCATTATATCATACTTTTATAAATAGTATAAAAGTGCTAAGTTGCTTAATAATAAATCGTGCTAGGCGATTATCCTTAAAGTAGATGTCCTACATAAAGTAGAAGTCCTACATAAAGCTAAAGAATTAATTAATAATTAGTATTTAGCTCTTCTCTCTTATTAAGCTTTCTACTTTATAGTTATAAAAATTAATTATAACTTGCTTACTAGCGCCTTTATTTAGCTCCCTAGCTTGCTAGCGTATTTACTATTTTAGTTTTACTTTACTACAAGCGTTATACTTAATAGTAAGGAGGTCTTTAATCCTTACCCCCTTAAATTACTATACAAGGTGTTTAAGAGCCTAAGGGGCTAAATAGCCTAATTATTAGTACTAGGTTAATACATTTACTTTCTATAATCTTTATTTAGTGCGTGTATTAGTCTTATAGGTAGCATATATAGCTTTAGTAGGAGTATCTATAGGCCTTGTCTTATGTTCTAACACCTACTATCTATATAACTCTTAAAGTTCAACTAGTATAGTATTATCTCTTCTCCTTAGAGTTATTAGGTCTACCTTTATATCCTACTAAAGGCCTTGCCTCTAAAGTAATCGGAATAATATAAGGTTGCAGAGTAGATTAGGGTAATAAGCAATATTATCTAGCTATATTATTTAATTACTACTTATACTCTATACGTTAAGATAGACGCTCTCGTATCCTTTAATCTATATTTATGTATTCCCTGCCCATATGAAGTCTCCTGGCGCCGGTAGCTAGTATAAGACAAAACAATTGATATCGTTAAAGATATAGCAGGTTGTGCCTAAATCAAGTATAGCTAAGCATTATAATAGGTACGTATTTAGGTTAGTATAGATAGAGGCGGCATTAAAGCTTACTAGGATTTTAGTAATCTTACGTCTATCTAGTTACTTATTATTAGCCTTAGTAATTCGAGTTAGAGTAGGAGTATGCGATAATTTAATTCTAAGTATTTAAAATTTTAGTCTTTTTACTATTCTTAACTTTTCTTAGAAGTTAGTATTATGTTCTAGCCTAAGCTTAACTAGTTTTACTATTAGAGGGTTTGCTCTAAACTAGTCTAGCTACTTATCTAGAAAGGTATAGAAATAGTCTTAAAGACTATAGCGTAGGTTATAAGGAAGGTAATAATTATTACTAAATATTATTAGCTTAAGGCTTTAAGGTGACTACTTAAATTTAGTACGTTAACTATTATTTTATTATTTATAATTCTAAGGTTTTCCCTAACTTTTAGATAATACTACTTTATTTATAAGAGAGGCGTCCCTATCTATAGCCTAGGTAAATTTACCACCGTTAGTAAGAGATAAACCTATAGTAGTAAAAGCGCCCTTTTATTTGCCCTTAATCGGGTGCTATAAAATTATATAGTCTTAAAAGAGTTTTATTATATGCTTTTATAAGACAGCTGTATCCTTACTTCTATATTATTAGAAGGTTATTACCTATATAGGTGTGACATAGATAACTGCCTTTATAAAGTCTTCTTTAACTAAGTCTAGCCTTTAAAGCTCTAAGACCTAATTAGTCTCTGCTTTTATAGCTACATAATTGTACTTAGATAGCTATGTAGCTTATAATCTAACTATTCTTATTAGCTTAAGAGCTTCTTAGTATCTTACCCTTACTCGTCGATATTTATCTTAATAGTTAACCCCAACTATACTTATAAAGTTATTAATCTATTACTTTATTTTTTTTTTAAAAATATAGTCATTATTCTGCAAATGCGCAGAGATCGTTATTTAGAGAAAAGTAACTACCTTATTAAAATCTACCTTTTCTTTCTAATAGGCTCGATCTATAATCTTATAGATCTCGAGCTATTTTTTATAATAGTTACTATTATCCTTATATAATTTCGCACCTACTAGTAATAGATAAAATAATAATATTAGCGCGTTATTTAGGTTCGCTATCGTGTAAACGGCGTTTAGCTAGTAATTACTTATTAACGGAGGCACTAGCATCGCAGGTTTCTGCTTTAGTTTATCTATTAACGCTAGGTTAATAATACTCTAGACCTTTAGGAATTAGTATCTTATTTTAAGCTATTTAAGCTATAGCGTATAGTTCGTATAATTAGTTAATACAATTATTAAGTCGCTGAGTGTTAATAGCGACATTTTCTTTCTTTTAAGGTTTAGTTAAGGCAGTAAGACTCTTAATTATTAGGTTAAAAGGGTGTTCTTAATAAGATTAAATAATAATTAATTAATTATCGTTTTCCTGCTGTGGGAGGTAGCATCTATATAACTATAAAGATATCCCTTACTTTGTTATGGAATATATCTTATGCAAGGGAGGAATGTATCTCATGCAAGGGTACAGGTGCGCTAGCCACCTTGCAGAATGCAAGGGACCATGTAATTGGACAAGTTACTAATACTTTGCTAACAGCTATAGCTCCCTCTTAGCTATTAATAGGTAGAAATATTTTTTAAGCTTCTTTAGTTAAGTATACGCTGTATTATCGCTCTAAATTAAATATATATAGTGGCGGCTAATTATTCTACTAATGTCTTAGGTAAAGTTGTCTAACACTTTCCTCTTAATTATATATCTAGCTAAGGCTTAATTATAACCTCTCTCTGCCTGCTAGTATTGCTAGAACTCCTTAGTTATTATGTCTCTTAGTATAACGCTAGTATCCTACTTTATTACCTTATAGTATTATTTTAGAATTATAGGTTTAGCTCTTTAAGCTGTTTAAGTGCCTCCTTGTTAAGATCTAGGTTAATTATAGGCTAGAGGTAATTTTAATTCGCGCTATCCTTACGCAGGAAGATCTATTCTTCCTAATCTACTAGCTTCTTAAGTATAACTGTTATCCTTGTAACTAGTCTATCTAGCTCGGTCGTAGGCGTCTTGCTCTATTGGCTCCTAGAAGGACTCTCTTCGGCTCGGAACGCATGCTTAAGGCTCGGAAAAGTAGCTTAGTAACGTAGCTCTATTAATAGCTTGTTAATAGCTCCTTAGTAGCTCGTTAGTGTATATAGTAATAATAATAATTAAAGTTAATAGTCTAAGTAATTGCTTAGTTACTATAGTAGTTAAAGTTAATAGTCGGGCTTATAACTGTCGACGGGCAGGCAGGTTAATTAATAAGCTATATTATTATTTATAAAAGAGTAGAGTAAGGAGTCTGCTAAGAAAGAAGGAGCAGGTAAGAGCTTTATCTTAAAGCAAGTGGTCTGTGCACCTAGATAGAACCTTCTACACACCTCTAACGTAAGTCACGTGGCTACATATTTAAAGGATATCTACCTTATCCTAAACTACAAATTTAATCTATATAACCTTACCCGCCTCAGCATCGGCATTAGTTCTAAAACTACTAAATTATAAATTATTATAAAGTTAAACTAAAGTACTTAATAGTTAGTAGTAAAACGCGGTCGCGATAGCCTTAAAAACTTTAAAAATAACTTATTTGTCTAGGTAGAGTGCTTTATAAATTATATCTAGATTATAAGGCTACTATTTAGGGCTTAGAACTAAATAGTTAGTCCCGTAATACTATATTTCCTTTTACGGGTAATATAGTATACGTATAACTATAAATAGTAAACTATCTTATAATTTGCTATTAACTAGCACGAACACGCCCTAGTAAAGTAAGAGCTAGATCCTAATAGCTAGTAAAAGGTACTAGATAAATAGACTAGTTACTATTTTAACCTATTTTCGCTTCGCAGCGTAAAGCGCACTAGGTCTCTACTTAGTAAATGTTTAGAAGGATTACTTTTAAATAATAAATTAATTCTTTAAAAGAACTATAACTTGCCTAAAAGCTATAAAAAAGACTAGTGTAAATAAAAGTATATTTATAAAAACTATAAAGCTAACTATAGTATAATTAACTATAAAAAATAAGAACCTACTCTAGAACGACACTACTTATTTAGTTAATATAATATTTTTAAATAAGTAAGCACGACTATTAATAAGCGCCTAAAAGTAAATACGTACCTATAATTTAATATTTATAGCCCTTTATACCCTCCCTTAAAATAATTATCTTTACTACTAAAACCTAATAACTAGTAAAAAGCTCTAAAAGGCTACCTAAGTAGTATACTAATAATTTTATATAATATCCTAAAATACAGCGCACAGATTAGGTATAGAGAAAATTATAAGTAAGTAATTTTAAAAGATCTATTATTAGCTTATAAAGATCTAGACATAATTACTTAGTAGTTAGATATAAATTTATAGCTAGGAAAGATTTTTTAGTATAATTAAGACTTTCTATTTTATAGCTCCTTAATTAGACTATTACCTAAAATAAATAAAGGATAAAGACAAATATATTATCTCTTTTAGTCTATAGACGACTTAGTTAATAACTAGATATGCCCTAATATTGCTATACTATACTATACTATACTATAGTAAAAATATCTTCGAGCTAGTATGCCGCGCAGGTAGAAGAACTATTCTTATTAAAAAGGACCTTAAGGACGCCTTTAGGATAATACTAGTAGTACTATACTAATAATAGCTACTTAGCTTCTAGTAATAAGGCTAGTTTTACTATAAAAACTATCTCCCCTTTAGTCTACGTATAGCACCCTTCCTATTTAACTTATTTATAAAAGACTTTTATTAGGTACTCTAATTACACCTTAGATAGAAATGCCTTATATACTATTTAAATAACTTTATATACGTCCTTAAGCTATTAGTAACACTATTAGAGAAAGTACTTTAATTAATTAATAAAAACTATAATATAATTACTAACGTACTAGGCTTACGCTATAATAGTACTAAAGACGCTATAGGCACTACTATAAAAGGCTTAAAATTTAAAATTAATATAACCTTTATAATAGCTTGCCATCTTAAAAAAAAACTTAATAAAGTAATTTAGCTAGTTTTAACAGCGCTCGCTAATAATAGACTTATATAGTTATAAGCCTATAAGATAGCTAGATTTCTTAGTTTTTATAGCTAAGTTGTCACGCTAGGACGTACGTTCTTAAAATACCTATAGGATTACATAGCTATATTCGCGAAGCTAAGAAGCTTTTACCTACTTACTAAAAGTATAACTAAAGACCTAACCTAGTAGAAAAACCTACTACTATAGTTTAATAGAATATAGCTATTTAATAACGCTAGCTACCTTATTTATTATCTCTTTACCAACGTATTAAATAGAGTAATAGGCGTCTTTTAGTATATAAATAACCTTATATAAAGGGACTAGTAGTCTTATTTAAAGAAGGTACCGTAATAGTACACCTTTTTATATAAACTTAAGCAAGATAAATAAAGTCTTTAAATAAATGTACTAGAAATTTACGTAATTAAGCTAGCCTTTAAGCTCTAGGACGCAAACTAGGCACATAGCACGGTGATTATTTATATAGATAACACAATAGTAGAGGCCAGCCTAAAGGATAGAACCACCCGAGGACAGGCCTCTATAGACTAACTCCGCAAAATCCTTATACAGGCTGCGGCAATAGACGTTACCCTATACTTATAATAGATCTTAACACGGGATAATGCACTTACTAATGCTTTATTATAATTTAACTAGCCCTTTATAGCTAATATTACTAAAAACTAGTAAATACCCTTCCTATTAAACTGCCCCTAGAGTTTATTAAGCTTATATATTTAGTAACTAAGTCTTACTTATACGCTAAGCTGCTATAGGCAGGCCTTAAGCCTAATATAAAATAGAACTATAGCTTAGTAGCTAAGTTCTATAAGTAGTTTTATACACTAAATAATTTTTAAAAATAGCTAGTAATGCGCACTAGCCTTAGTTATTAAATAATAAAATAAGTAAATAGTAGAAACTTTTTACTATAGGGCTAAATTAATAGCATAATAATCTAGAGCTACGTTATACCTCTATAGTTAGTCTATATAGATCTTAACCTCCTGATTAATATATTTAATAGTAGCTATATTTAAAAGCTTATATAAAACGCAAAGAACCTATTCCTAAAGAATTTAAGATATAATTAAGTACTAATTATAAAAAACACGCTAATTAATATACTCTTAAAGAGGGTATTTAGTAAAGAGCACTAAATAAATATAGTTAATTAAACGTAGTATTTTTACTAGCCTTTATAGGCTTTCTAAGAATAGGTAAATTTACCTATAAAGATTTAGATCTTAAAGATATAAGATAATTTTATATAAAATAACTTACCCGCCACTGCGTAACAGCCTTAGTAATAAGAGACTACTTTATTTTACATCTTCTATAGAGCAAGATAGACCTTAATAATAAAAGCGTAAATATAATTATTATAATATTATATAACACTGCCTACCTAAGCTAGTATATAATAAACCTTTTATAATAGGACTCTTTTTTATAATAGGACTAAAATTACTTCCCGCAATAAGATTAGGACTATTTTCTATTATAGAGCTAGCTAGAGGATATTTAGCGACTTTTTATCTTTATAATAGAGCCTTTACACGTGTAAGAGTGCTATAGCTACTATTAGCCTGCCTTTAGAGATGTGGTAAAAGTGCTTTAGGCTACACAGGTCACAGCTTCCGCAAAGGGGCGGCCTAACACGCCTATAATTAACACCTTACCGTGGAACAGATACAGGCCTTAGGCAGATAGTCCTTAGACGTAGTAAGACGCTACTATAAGACTAATCTATATTAGCTATTTGCTCTATAAAAATAGTTTCTTATAGGCTAGACCTTACTACTTAACCTAAACTTAAAATAATAATAATAAATAGCGTAAGAGTAGCTAACACGCTACTAAGTAAAGGAAATAAGTAAAAGTATACCTCTATATTCCTTCTTACTTTGTACGTAAGAGCCTACGCCGCTAATTAAAGCGTTATTTAACACTACTATTAAATAGCAAGTAAAGTTGTATAGATAAAAGGTTCTATACTCGATTAAGCTACTAAGCACTACATAAAGAAGTGTAGTATTATAAAGAAGCGATGCATCTAGACGATGCCCCCTCCCCACCCACTACCCTTATTACTACTACAGGAATTCGTACGAATACTACGCAAACTTCACGCTCTCTCCTCCCTTAGTACCTAGCGTTTAATAATTAATAGATATATAGTTAGTTATATTTGCTTTTTCACATAGTCTGCGATTGGGCCGACACGCTGCTAAGCAGAGGAAACGAGCGGAAGCATACCCCCACATTCCCTCTTACTTCGCACGTGAGAGCCTACGCCGCCAATCAAAGCGTTACTCAACACCACTATTAAATGGCAAGTGAAGTTGTATAGATACCACTAAAAATCCCTACGTGTGCAGTTTTATAGTTCTACCTATTTTTAATAAACCCTTACTAAAGCACCTTAATACTATCCCTACGCTACTGCCAAACGCGTGTGAAATAACCTGCATAAAGAGTGTAAGTAATAGGGTTACTATTAAGGGTTAAGCTATATACTATACACTAGCCTCCATTGTTCCTGCCACACGACGCCGACGACAAAGCCTCCAGCCCGTGGACCTTCGCTCTCAACTTTTGCCCTGGGTGAGGGAAACCCCTAGTGCTTCCGTGACCACAACACAAACGGCCAATCTCACCAATTCGGCGAGGACGCTGGCGACGCAACTATACAGTCCACCTGCTATAATGGCGACATTCTTCCCGTGTCCAACACGTTCCCGGTCGGATTCGTCAGTCGAGGCGCTGATGACTTGGTCGTGGCAGTAAGGACCAATTGCGTTGCCCTGCGAAACACGATGTCCCGATGAAGGATTGGTGCAGGGACCCCTTTAGAACAACGATTCTAGTTTGGGATGACTGAGTGCTTAGCGGCACTTATGGGGGTGCGTTCGTCGAAAGCAACCTAGACTATGGGTGCGTGAAGTGCTGTGTTGGAACATTAGCGCAGGCGCAGGCTGCGATGCGCAATTTCTCTCTTTGCCAGCGGATCGAGAAATGCAACGAGAGATGAAGAAGTTCTTAGAGGAGATGGAACCGGAATTACCCCTAAAGGTACCAGGGCCGACATCAAATAGCTCTCTACTGGGGTTTAAGTTATTACTTGAGAGGAAGAATAGAAAGTAGTGCACTTCTGCATGCCAGAGTCTCCGTACCTTTTTATGTACACTGAGATGGACACGCAGCCGGAGATGACCGCGAACGTTACCGGGAAGCTCCTCAATGTAGCTCGGGGTGTTGTCGCCTGTGCTTCGACCCCACGCCATGGTTGCACTTCTTCGACGTGGCTCCCATCCACAACTGCCACATTGGGACACGAGTGGATGCTCGATTCCAGCGGATCCTGCGAAGCACCTATCATGGATGTGAGGAGAGGTGCTGTGCATGCTTATCTTCGACCCTCGATCACATTGCCGCAGCCGCAATTTGCAGATCTTTGACCCTTTTTTTATCACCAACATGTGCCGATGATCTCCACGTACTCTTCGTATTGATCACGATTGCAATTCATTCAAGCACTGCCATCGGTGTTGTTATCCGTGAGCCTTTCAGGCCGTGGCTTTCCACAGGCCCCTCATCCTTTCCCCACCAGCGACCAATCCACAAACACCCATCCATCCAACGTGCCATCCCGGCACTCCTCCGGTAACCCCGCTAAAATGCAAGGCCATCGGGAACCACGCGCCCGCAATCATCGCATCCATCCACCACCTCCTATCCACCCTCTTGTCTTCCTCTTTCACAATAACCTCACTCTTCTCCTCCTCGCTCCTATTCGCCCTCTTCGCACTGACAATCTGTGCCTCCCGCGCAAGCCGCAAGAAATCACAGCTTATACCCGCTAGCCAAAACCTATACGCAAACGTATACAACCGCACCGTGCTCGGCTCGCGTGTAGGCCGATTAATAAAGGAAATAAACGACGGCGGAACAATGCCGTGGTCTGCAAGCACACATATATTCTCCAGGATTTGGTATGTGAAGTACGAGCTTGCCTGCGCGAGCGCGATTCTGTGCAGCACGACGTCGCTACCGGGTTTCGGGCCGGAGGACAGGCTGCGCAGCCAGGCGTATAGCGGGAGTGTGCCGAGGAGGCGCAGGGTGGTGCGGCATTTCGATAGCAGTAGCGCGAAGGCGGCGAGCGGCGGGACGGAGGGGTTCGCGGCGAGGTTTACGACGAGGACTTTGGGTGGTGGGGTGGCGAGCTTGAGGTGTGCGAGGAGGCGGTAATAGAGGGAGGATAGGGAAGGCGTGCGAGGTTGCAGGTAGGCGAGGATGTAGAGGATGTAGTTTGAGGTGGAGAGGAAGGCGGCGAGGCCGCCGGGTGTCGCTATTAATCTGCGATCGGATGAAGTCAACTCAAAGTCCGGACGGTTGCAGTTGCAGGTGCTTCTTGATGAGCAGGCAGTGCGCTTACTTGTTCAAACGCAGTAAAAAGCGATCCACCTCCTTGACTCCTTTTACTATCCCGTTCTCGCTCCTCCTTGTCCCTGCCGCGAGTTCCTTCTTTACTGTCTCGGCGGCTTTCTTCGCCTGGTCTACCGCCTTTTCAGCGGCTTGCGCCCCCTGCTCGGGAAGCTTGTCTGACATATCGGTGGGCTGTGAGAGGTTTATGGGAGGAATGGTCGGGGAGGTGTACCCTAATGAAGCAATGCGGTACGGGCGTGCTTCTCCGCAGGCACGGCTCTGACAACTAATAAACTATGGGGCGCGGACCGAGGTTCGTTCGGCTCGGGGCTTTGGAGTGGAAATGTCGGGTAGATGAATGTGATTGGATGACTTTTGCATTGTTCCTAGATTCTGATTGGACGGGAAGATTAATGTCGAGAACTCGACAAATTGCCGGAAACGAGAGTCAATATGTATGTGAGTTCAGGCTTGCGTTGATTAGTGATTAAGGTAGGCTGCATTTGCAGAGAATCGGAATTGAAGCCAATGTTCCAGAGTGTGTTCATCGCGGAGTCGTCCCAGAGAAAATATTTTGGCAATCCAATTGTATTTTTGCAACCACTACTTTTTGCTCGTTGGCTTCTTCAGCTCCCTTATAGCAGAGCATTTGCCCAGCTTGTTTATCCACCCAACCTTGGGCCAGTGCCGAATTTCTACTGTGATTAACTCAAATAGTCATTTACTCGACATTAAACTGAACGACCGACTACTATCTCGTTCGAATATCGCTCTGAAAACGCCTCTTCCACGGTTAACTTCTTTAACCTCGACTCCCCCGGAATGTTTCTACACATATACGATACACTCTTGGATTGAAGAAGGTTCTATCTGCAATGCAATGAGCACCTCTGGATCCCACGTTGTTGAGCAACAAGTTGGAATATGATCCTGCTCGTGAGGAATGGAACTCAACGCACTGAATACAACGTAGAACGCTCCCAAGCAAACAATGCACCTGCTGCTGCGAACGCGCGTTTGGTATGTGCATTAGTGGACAGTGGATTGTTGTCCGCATTGGAGGGGCTGCTCGTTTACGGAAGTGTCGACCAGGGACCGCTGCCAAGAACTGCGGCTACCCTGCGCTTGAAACGCAGCTCAACACTCGAAACTCTGCCACAGCCGCCGCTACACGTCGACCACCTTTATCTTTTCAGGGGCCATTCACTGCCTTTGCAACTCTATACACCTTTTTTGCCTAGGCTGCTCAGATACAATGGCTGGCCGTTTTGTGCGAGCATCCAAGTACCGTTAGTGTCGCGCGAGCTCCTCAGCTGCTGATAGCTAACAACAATCGCAGGTCACGTCTTCGGACAAGGCGCGAAAAAGGTTCGCACATAAAGAAGCAACTTCTGCAATCATCACGGCTAACCATAGGGCAGGAGCAATGCTATGACAACCTGCGCATCTCGAAGAATGCCTGGGACACGAACCTTATCAAGGTTCGTTCATGCTCACGCGATGCAAAGGAGGAGCACGCGCTCACGTTACACAGGCGAACCCAGAGTACCTCTCGGTGAACTGGGAAGCCAGCGGTGGAGGTGCCTTCGCCGTCATTCCCCTCAGCGAGAAGGGCCGCGTTCCCGAGCAGATGCCCCTCTTCCGCGGCCATACGGCCGCCGTTCTGGACACCGACTGGTACGCGCGCATGGACGTAGATTAAGGGAACCGTGCTCATGGTAGTACAGGAGCCCTTTCAACGACTCGCTGATTGCCTCCGCCTCCGATGATGGCAAGGTGAGTTCTTTCTCTGCCCTCCGTCATAATGGAGAAGCTAATCGAGGCAGGTTGGCATCTGGAAAGTACCAGAGGGCTTCACTATCCACACCGACGCCGAAGAACCCGCCGACGTGTCTCCGGCCGCCAAGTTGAGCGGTCACCTGAGGTCTGTTTACATTGGAACGCCGGAGAGAATCAGCACTTATGCGATAGCAGGAAAGTCGGACACGTCCTATTCAACCCCGCCGCCGAAAACGTCCTCGCCTCATCGTCCGGGGACTACACGGTGAAGCTGTGGGATGTAGAGGCAGGCCAGGCGAAGTTGACCCTTAAGCACAAGGATATCGTGCAGTCCCTTTCGTGGAGCGCCGACGGCTCCCAGCTCGTCACTACAAGCCGAGACAAGAAGCTGCGTGTATGGGATGTGCGCCAGGAAGCGCCAGCGATTGAGGTCGCCGGTCACCCTGGTGCCAAGAGCAGCCGTGCCGTGTGGATGGGTGAGCACGATCGCATTGCTACCACGGGCTTCTCCCGCATGAGCGATCGCCAGCTCGGTCTTTGGGACGCGCGCAACCCCGGAGAGCCCATTGGTGGCTTTACCATCTTGGACAGCATATCGGGTGTTTGCATGCCTTTCTGGGACGAGGGTACGCAGTGCCTGTATCTCGCTGGAAAGGGCGACGGCAACATCCGATACTACGAATTCGAGAACGACAAGTTCGAGTACCTGTCCGAATACAAGTCCGGGGAACCGCAGCGCGGTATCGCCTTCCTGCCCAAACGCGGTGTCAACCTTCACGACAACGAGGTCCTTCGCGGTTTCAAGACAGTCAACGATAGTTACGTTCAGCCCGTCTCTTTCATCGTCCCCAGACGTGCCGAGATGTTCCAAGGCGATATTTACCCACCCACGAACGGTCTCAAAGCCGGTACCACTGCGCAAGAGTGGTTTGGTGGTAAGACTGCACTCCCACCGAAGATCTCGCTGGAATCTGTCTATGAAGGCGAAGGCCCCACGGAGGTTTCGGCTGACTACAAACCGCCTCATGTGGTTGAGTCTGTTCAGAGCCCACCACCTACGAAGACGGAGGCACCAAAACCAGTGGATGCACCTGCACCATCGCCCGTCACCCACGGCCCTCCTCCTTCTGTAAGCGACAACAAGGCGTCTCTTGCGGCAGGCGCGTCCAAGTTTGCCGACAAGGATGAGGAATCGGAAGACGAGACCAGCAGCTTTGAGGAGGTGTCCAAGCCAGTGGAGCGGACAACTGTCACGGCAGCCCGTCAGGAAGAGAAGACGCGAGGGCCAATTTTCACCCAAGAACCTGAACCATCGAAGCCCACGCCGGCTCCCACCGCTGCCCCGAAGCCTGCAGAGCCCACGCCGGCAGCCTCGACCTCTACGTCATCGTCTACACCGGCCCCGACCGCTTCGGGAGCAGCAGCGGGCTTGAAAGACTTCTTAGCAGATATCAGGAGCTCCGTGCAGCAACAAGCCGAGACGCTCAACCGCCAGAACCAGATAATGGCTGATCAGTCGGACCAGATCGCGCTCCTCCTGAAGAAAGTGAACACCCTAGAAACTAAGCTCGCCTCGCAAAGCGGAGATAGCGAAAAGGACGAACGCATCCGCGAATTGGAGCTTGAACTTGAAGAGGCTCGGTCTTAGAACGGACCACAGTACACGCGCGGTCAGTCACGACGGCGTGCATGGTGGAAGCTCAGGTGCCGGCCGAAGTCGGACTGACTTTTCACCCTGTCTGGAGTCGTGTGGAGAAGTGCGGGTTCGAAACAAACATTCATGTTGCAAATCAAAATGGACTGTAGATGGGTGATGCTTGTATGACCTGACCGCGGGCGGCGATGTTGAATATGCTGGGCCGTATTTCTGCCGTTTTTGTTGCTTGGTAGCGATGGTTATTTCTTCCTCGGTTTTTGAGCGGCATGTGTCGTTAGGCGGTCAAAACCATTCATCCTAAGTGTTCTCTACGATCGCATGATAAACCATTATCCAAGGATGATGCTGTCGTCATCAGCTGAAATGCACGCAGGGGTTGCACGAAGGACTCGAAAATAGTGTCGCTAAAGTGCTAGGCTCCACAATAGGGTTTAGCGTCAGGAACATGTACCGCGCCCATCACAATCTCCCACTTCACAAAGAATCTGGGCCCGAAGCTCTTCGTAGACGGCAAAACATACGACGATCTGTTTATCTAGACCACATTTCCATCCTAATGTCTTTTCCCACCGCAGAACGACGACGGAGCGTAAAGACAATGGAAGCGCCGTGCATGATTTCCACACAGGATTCTTAAATTGCATAAGCCTGTTCGGGGCTATGGGGGAGGTGGCGCACCGCCAGATTGCCGTTTCAAGCCAATCCACGGTCGGACGGTGAGACGGTCTGGACTTACATGGCCGCCCGTGTGGAGTATCGATTGTGCTGGATGTAGGCAGCGGAGCGGTTAGGGTATAAAGAGCTTTGTGCTACTACTTCGGCGGCTCATCTCATCACGTCCATCTCGAGGTTTTCCTTTCGCCGTCAGTCACTCAACTAGTCACTCGCTCACTCGCTACATATTATCTTAATATCTATTTAATACGGACACGCTCGTTTCGTCCTTCGACCCAACTACTCAGAATCTTTTCTTTCGAACCGACTCAAATCAAACGCATAATCATATATTCACAATGAAGACGACCTTGTTCTCCATCGCTGCGCTTGCCGCTACCGTCCTGGCGAAGACTGATCTTGAGGGCTGCACTTCCTCCGAGACCGTCGTCTACGGCGGCGCCTCCCTCGTCTACTGGGACCCGACCAATGGCGAAATCTGCTCCTTCCTCGACTGCGGCGGCGGCCGCGCTCCACCCAAAAAGACGGTCCCCGGCTGCGCTGCGTACGAAGGCACTGCTACCTACAGCCCCGACTTCCTCCCTGGCTGGGGCTCCGCCACCGCAACCGCCTCTTCCGAAGCCGAGCAGACTGAGACGATTGTCGCCGGCGAGAGTGGGGAGAGTGTTCCGGCATATGAGACTAAGACAGAGAGTGCGGCGAGCACGTTAGTGACAAGCAAGGCGGTTCTGCCGAGTGTCAGTGGGACCGGCGTCGCAGGGGTCAGTGGATATGTGACAGGTGTCACGACAAAGGGGAGCAATGTTACTGCTAGCACAGGGTCGCCGTCTGCGACTGAGTCTGTGCCTGTAGAGGCGACAGGTGCGGCGTCGCACTTTGGTGCTGCTCAGGGTCTGGGTGCGGTTATTGCTGCGGTGTTCGGTTTCGCGATATTGTAAGGAGTAAAGTCGAAGAGAAGTTATATACCCATGTGCGCAGAATGTAATGGATAGAAACGGGATGGATAGACAAAATGTAATCAGTTAAGATACTATGGAGATGCGTATTCAACACCCACCGCCTCCATCTCCCCCACCGCCTCCTCCGCCATCTCCGCCCCCTCCGCCGTCGCCTCCCACCCAATACCCACCACCCGCACCCCCATCACCGCCACCACCTGGCCTCTGACCACTCTTCCCCGCAACCCGCTTCTTCGCAACCGCCCACCGCCAAACGCCCACCCTTCCCCCCTTCCTCACCCCCAAACCCGTCTGCAGCACCTCGCCCGCATACGTGATAATCAGCAAGCACCCAACCGCCATGCTCGCATACGCGAGACTATCACCCACCCCGCGATACGTCTGCCGTCCACGGCCAGCGCGCAGGTTCCGCTGGTAGCAGAAGGTGTCTTCGAAAGTGAAGGCGCCCCAGAGGTCGGCGTGGCACTGTGTCCAGAACACCAGCACGACGATCCAGGCTAAGCACATGGTGCTGAAGGCGGCGAGGGTGTAGAGCAGGAGGACGCGGGTGCGGTAGTAGAGGAGGGTGTGGGTGGTGGTTAGGAGGAGGGTGAGAGGGGCGGGGAGGAAGCTGGGAGGGTTAGTGGGGGTGAAGGTACAATGTATGGGAGGAAGAGGAGCGTGTGGGGTTGGATTGGTGACGATGAAGAATATGAGAAGAGAGGAGTACTATAATACGCCTGAGCCTGAGGCTTGCCATGTGGTGTTTATATAGGCGACGGTGGGCGCGGTGCGGAGTTGCACGCCGTACGCGATGCAGAGGGGGGTGCACATGAATGAGAAGAGGAGCAGGAAAAATTGGATGACAAGAGGGGTTCGAGGGTGTTGTTTTTTGTTGTGCGGGGTCTGTGCCATCGTGTTGAATTGCTCCCGGAGACGTTAGGGTTAGGTGTTGGAAAAGCGCATGGCGAGTGAAGCGCGGGGCTTGTCTTTTGTCAACATAGTGAGGTGGGATTCCGCGTGCGCTGTTATATAACGCTGAAGCAGGCGTGTAGATACCTCGTGAGGCGAAGTTGCAGGCACGAGGTGGTAGTGTAGTCGTATTCGATAGGGATATCTTGTTTGGGGTGAACGGTGGAGGTCAAGGCTGAATATGGTACAGGAGTGGGGCCCGGGACCGGTACTGTAACTCAGGGGTCAATGCGCATCCTTTTGCTAGGAAAATTAAGAAAAGTTAAGAAGTTTAACGTACATGCATAGCGAGCTGATTAGTCAAGCGAGCTAATCACTCTACCAAGACCCTATTAGAATCTAGACTATACACGATTGTACAGAACAATTATAAACATTTATTAAAAATCGTAATAGGCTAATCTATTTAAAATCTACTTTTATAAATTACTTATAAGTGTATAAGCTATACCTAGCCTTACTATAGTATTAATATTATTATTAAGTTAATTTACTTTTATTAGCGCGCACGCTCCTCTTTACCTTTTTCTTATTATTACGCACTATAAAATCTTTTAAAGTAACTAGCTACTAATTATTAGTAGCTATAAAGACTTTTTTTTACTATAGTTACTTTCTTTAATATAATATCTATCGCGTAGTAACCTAATTAGTAGCTTAAAACTTAGCGTTATGCTTAGTTATTAATACTAAAAAATACGCTATTAGCTTAGCGCCTTTTATAAGCTTTTTAATTACTTTAACTATTAATATTAGAGAACTATCTATATAAAATTAAATTTTTTACTTTATTAGCGTTAATTATAACCTTAATTTTAAAATATTACTTAGTATTTATAACTACTACGTACTATTACGTATAGTACAAGGTAAAGGCGTACGTAGGTAGATATTAAGCTTTAATATTATAACTTATAAATTTAATAAGACAAACTAGTTCCTTAAAAGCCTCCTTTGATATTACTCTAAGTAATTATAGTCTTAAAAGTAGTAATAAAGCAAGATAAAAACTTAATTTTAATAATATACGTAATTTAGTTACGTATTAGATCCTTAGCTTAGCGCCTATATACCTTCTTTAAAGGCGAGAAATAGTCTATATTAAGTAGCTATAGGAGGTGCGACGAATATAGAAGTATATAGAGAGTAATAATCTTATTATTCTTATAGTATTATTAGAATTTAAGTAAGTCATAGCTCTTATAGCTATTAATAATAAGTAAATGTACTATACTAATAATATACTTTTTTACATACGCGTTAAAGTGCTTTAACTACTATAAACTAAGCTTATATATTATCTAGCTATTCTTAGAGACTATAATAACTTAATTATAATGTTACGGTCCAAAAGTCGACGGTGGGACAACGGGCCTTATAACGGCACTCGGGCCCTACCTCGAGCTTACGTAACGTCCCAGGCTGTTCCAGACGCCAAGACCATGGGACACCGTGGGACCACGTGACCCCGATCACGTGACGTCACAGGAAATCCTATGGGATCCCACGATGCGAGGATATGGGACATCGTGGGATTCTATAGGACAAGGAGGATATATATACAGGACGGTTTCCTTTATACACTCCTTATAGTCAACTCACATATCTTCTGTGCGAGTACATTCTCCTATATAAACTAATAGTTATCTTACTTTATTATAAA
The DNA here is from genome assembly GCA_010015655.1 of Bimuria novae-zelandiae CBS 107.79. Taxonomy (NCBI): domain Eukaryota; kingdom Fungi; phylum Ascomycota; class Dothideomycetes; order Pleosporales; family Didymosphaeriaceae; genus Bimuria; species Bimuria novae-zelandiae. The sequence continues at coordinate 146,529 of ML976687.1, forward strand.
ATTAAATTATTTAGCCTCGCGCTAAGTGTCGCATTAACTTATACTAATAAATAATCTATAAAGTACCACGATACCTTACCGCCCTAACCTGGATCGGACTAAGGTGTGAGCGCCTTATAACATATAAGGTAGATCCTTTTCCTAGTACTAGGCAGAGAGGTGGTGCTTGCCGTAGAAGATAAGGAAGGATAGAATTACCTAGCCTATTATATTATTACCCTAAAGAGCTATTATTTACTTTTAGTTACTTTATTATACGCTCTTTAGCTTGCCTTAATACTTAAAGCCTATAATAATTACTCTTATTAATATTATGCCTATTATAAAGCTAGACTTATTAAAGTTATAAATGTTCTTATCTAGGACAATATGCTTGGCTTTAGTATTCTTTATAAGCTAGAACTAGTCTTGTATAACTTTAAGATCCTCATAAAGGACTTTCTTATAGTTATACTTTTAATTAAACTTAACTTAGAGCTTTAGCTAGCACTTAATAAAGTAATAAAACTATTATTAACTAACTAGCTTAGAGTAGTGTATAGCTAGTAAAAGATTAGCTATATCTTTTATAGTAGCAAGCTTGGACAAGAATTATTATATATTTAGATTAAGTATATACTATATAATTACTTGTTCCTCTATTATAGTAAGCCTTATTAAGTTAAATATATAATTATATTAAAAGGTAGCTATAGCGCGTCGTGTGCTTAGTATACTTTAAAATACATTATAAATAGTTAGAGCGTATTATTATAATAGTATCGCGTTTTATTTAATACCGTAAAGTGTAAGCTATAATTAGGCTTCTTTTGATTTTAGTAGTTTATTACGTTGTTACGATATCGCGTTATACTATTATTAATAGTATAATTTAATAGGGTCTTAGCAAAATAATTAGCTCGCTTAACTAATTAGCTCGCTATGCATGTACGTTAATGCTCTATATCTCTATAACGATATATTATAAAATGCTCTGTATATAGTTCTATAATTGAAAAAATATTACTATATTATAGTTTTATAAAACAGTATAACGTACATGCATAGCGAGTGCCCGGACATAGCGAGTGGCCAAAAATGTGAACACCCTATTAAAACGTTCTATTAGCTATAGTGCAACACGATATCTTAATAATATAATAAGCTACTTAAATTAAAAAAGACTTATTTATAGCTTACGCTTTAAGCTATTAAAAAGATACGTTACTTCTAATTTTACGCGATATACTAGTTTATAGTATTATTAAAAGAATACTATAATAAAGACGCGCTAAAACTACCTTTTAATATAATTACACACCTAACTTAATAAGACTAACTATAAAAAGGACTAGGTATTTATATAGTATATATTTAACTTAAATACGCGAGGATTTCTATCCTAGCTTATTACTATAAAAGATATAGTTAATGTTTTACTAGCTATACGCTATAATAAGCTAGTTAGTTAAAAGTAGTTTTAATATTTTACTAAGCACTAGCTAGAGCTCTAAGTTAAGTTTAATTATAAGTATAACTATAAGAAAGCCCTCTATAAGGATCCTAAAATTATATAAGGCTAGTTTTAGCTTATAGAGAATATTAAAGCCAAGTATAGTATCCTAAATAAACATATCTATGACTTTAATAAGACTAGCTTTGTAATAGGTATAATATTAATAGAAATAATTATTATAGGCTTTAAGTATTAAGGCGAGCTTTAAAACGTAAAATAAAATAATTAAAAGTAAATAATAACTATTTATAGTATTAACGCGACTAGGTAGGCGACTCTACCTTTTCTTATTTTTTTAGGATAAGCACTACTTCTCTACCTAGTACTAATAGAAGTGTCTACCTCATAACTAGGTTTTTAAAATTTTTAAGAGTAGCTAAATACTAAATAAGCTTAGTATATAGTAGCTAGAATACTTTAACGCACATATAAAAGGGCGTACTATTAGTAGTTATTAGTTACTTATTATTAATCGCTACGAAAGTTATAACTTAGTTAAACTTTAATCATACTATAAGAATAATAAAATTATAACTTTTTATATACCCCTATATTTATCGCACCTATTATAGCCACTAGATACAGGGTATTTCTCGCCGTTAAAGGAGACGTAGAGGTGCTAAGCTAAGGATCTAATATGTAACTATATTACGTGTATTACTAAAATTAAGTTCTTATATTGCTTTATTACTACATTTAAAGCTATACTTATTTAGAATAATATTTAAAAAAGCTTTTAAGGTGCTAGCCTTATTTCTTTTAACTTAAAAGTAGTAATATTAAAGCTTAATATCTATTTACGTATGCCTTTGCCTTATATTATATATAATAGAACGTAGTAGTTATAAATACTAAGGAATATTTTAGAATTAAGATTATAATTAACGATAGTAAAGGAGCGGATTTAAAAATATTTAAATAATTTCCTAATAAGTATAATTAAAGTAGTTAAAAAGCTTATAAAAGATACTAAGCTAATAGAGTATTTTTTAATATTAATCACTAAGCGTAACGCTAAGCGTTAAGCTACTAATAAGACTACTACGCGATAAAAATTACATAAAAAAAGTAACTATAGTAAAAAAGAATATTTATAATTACTAATAGCTAGTAACTAGCTACCCTAAAAGACTTTATAGTACGTAGTGATAGGAAGAAGGCGAAGAAGAGAATATACGCTAAAAAGGTAAATTAACTTAATAGTACTATAAACGCTATAGTAAGACTAGGTATAATTTACGCACGTGTAAAAAAGAAGTAAAAGTAGATTCTAAGTAGATTAGCTTACTACGATTTCTTATATCTATTTATGCGCGTTCTGTATTATTGTGTAGAGTATAGATTTGTACTTTTATAGTCCCTTAGACTTTCGTAGTCCCTTGGACTTTCGTAGTCTCTTGGACTTTCGTAGTCCCTCGGACTTCTCGCTTAGGCGGGACTTCGTCACGTAACTGCTAACCTAAGCTGCCCCGCGCTTCTTTGTGTTCCCTTTGTTTCATTCCTTCGCCGGCCGCTGTCCTGTCGGCGTCTTTGTCTGGTATCCTTGCCTTTGAGGTTTCCAAGATCGTAATACCAAACCAGGTTAGTGCCATGATATATATCCCTCGTACTAAGTTTACATAAGTATAGCCCTTATATTTAAAAAGTTATAAAGAGTTTAAGTTTTAGAATTTTGGTGTTCTACTTAATTAGACCCAACTGTGGCCCTTGCGACCTAATCCATTTACTAGCCTAGTTAAAGCGTAGTTTAAGAAAGGCTATATACTTTAGTAGCCATGCGCTAGCTAGTATAAAGACTTACAGTAAAATTACTAATAGCTAATTATATAGCTACTTTATAGGCATCTATATTAATAAGTATTATGTTAAGAAATCGCGTATTTTATTTAGGTGTCGCGTTCTGGTAAGGCGGCCCAGAACTATATGCGCTAGCTTAACTCTTTCCGTTCTAGCATACTATCTTAACGCGTCTCATAATATCCTATCTGTATATTAAATCTTAACGCGCGCCCTGCTGCCTTGAGGAGTCTAATACAATCCCAGGACCATATCCGATCATGCCGATTTAACGTCATAAGCTGCACAATAAGCCGGGGATCCCGGTCCTATGCCTCCAGTCTCAGCTCCGATAAGCAGCGCCAAATCCCCGTATCTGCGCAACGACATCACACGCGCCACAGTGGCACGACAGCCTTGATTTAAACCCTGCATTTCATTCACTGCCAAGTTTCGCCTAAAGCTTGCTAAAGCTTGTACCTTGGTTTTCCCTGGCATTTTCGGCGTCAAGTGCACGCCAATAAAGCTTGTTTGTGCTTAGCGCTTACTGATCCTTGCAAAACCCTGCGTATTGGAACGGCTGAACGCAAGCAGGTTACGAAAGCCTCGCGCATCTACCAATGATTGGAAGCAAGGTGGGGTGTGAAGGTGGCTGACGTGTCTCAGCTGCGACGCGATACATTGTTTGCCGCTGATTGAGGAGGGAAGGGAAGTAGTTGACGAATGGTGTGCGAGACAGCTGGCAAGTGGAACGGCGGCTTTAGATATAGGGGCTAGGAGCGTGGCTGAAGCCTTGGGCGATGATGTCTTCGACCGAGGTACCATGCCACTTGGGGAGGAGTGCGTTAGGGCCATTGCAAAGAGGGTGTTGCAGGCCCTGGACCTGCGTCTGGGGAGGAAGTTATAAAGCTGGTGGGCGCTCTCCAGACATAGATGATCCAGCCGCTCACGCCCACCTCTTTTCGTTACAGCCTGCAACCGAATTCGATCGAGCCTTTGAACATTTGCATTCACTTCTACGGTAGTAAGTTAACCCTGAAAAGTTTCAGTATATTGCGCAGCTACTTACAGTCGTCTCGACTAATAGCTATCTGAATCAGATCACTATGAAGGGCAGCACCACCTCTTCCATCACCTCGATCATTAAGCCGAAGCCCATCAAGCCCACCTGCGGCGAGTCATGCGATTGTTGTGGCTGCGAGGAGTCCTGCTGGTGCGTGGTTATGTAAAAGGACAATAGCTTGATCGCCCTTCAAAGCTTTCGGCACAGGAATTAGATTGAGGCGTCATCTGGGTCAATGAGCGATACGAATCGATTACATTACAGCCAATTAAACCTCTATGGATGACTCGACATGACGCGCTGTGATGGAAATCAAAGAGCCAGCACCGTATTCTCTTGCTTGATCTTGCACCATTCCACGCTCTTAGCAAACAGTCGCCCTTGCATGCGCTCGTCCAGACTGTCTGGCGAACTCTCTTCCTGGTCCCTCATCACGAAATGTCCCTCCTTACCAGCGAATTCTTCCGCAACCGCCATATCAACGACGTCCTTTGCCGCACCTGCACTGGTGTTCATCCTCGGCTTGAAGCGTTTCAACAGTGGTTGAATAAAATAAGCAATCGCGACGCTAATCTTCCACGTGAAAGGCATATCTGATTGTGCGAATGCGCGAGAATCCAGAAGACCTCCTGGGTCCACGGCTAACGTGCGGATGTTGGCCAACTTAGGGTCCTGTTGCACGCATCAGCATCCCGACAAGCTTCATCTGCCCTGTTATCATACTTACCCTCTGCAGTCGACGATTCAGCTCGTAAGTCAGCATGATGCCCACCAACCTGCTTAGCCCGTATCTAAGAAAGCCCCTTCCTGCCTCCTCACCCGGCTTATCCTTTTCGTACTTCACCAAATTGTCCAGATCCTCCGGGATCGCTGGTGGAACGATTTCGAAGCCTGCTTTACCCGGCCAATGCGTGTCGCTCGATAGCGTCACGATTCGTCCTTACTCTTCCATCACGTCCAGCAACCTCAAGATGATGTTGAAATGCGGCAACGTATTCACGGCCATATCGAGCTCCAGTCCATCCTTGGAGAATCGTACTCCGGAATTCAGTGACCAGGTTATTACATTGAAGATGATGGCGGCGATTCTGGGCGTCTTGCCTGATCCAATGTCGGCGTGTAGCTTTTGGCAGAACAAAGCTAGCTCAGCAAGAGAAGCGAGGTCAAGCGTTTCGATATGCACCATCGCATTAGGATGTTTCGCGATAATTTTGCGTAACTTTGAAGTATTTAGGTCGCTGGAGGAGGGGTTCCGGACTGTGAGGAGCAGAGTGTGGGATGGATAGGTGGAAAGTAGGTATGAGACAGCTGCGAGGCCTAGAGATCCATTTGCACCGGTGATTAGGACTGTTCTTGCCATTGTTTCTTGCGAGTAGTTGGTACTCAAATTGAAAAGTAGATGATTTATCCCCCGCATGGCGAAGTGTCCCCTGGCACGGGCCATCCCCTGAGGACCATTGGATGAATTGCTCCGACCTGGCAGAACACAAATATTATGCTGAAATAGGCCGATTTTGTATGGAGATTGCATTTCTGAAGGTATTGAGATAGGCTTACATGATGGATGAGCTTGCTCTTGTGACTGTTGAGATGATTGTTTCATGCCGGCGGAGGTGCTCTTCCCAGCACGTAGGAGCGACTTCTGGCCTACACAAGGGCAACCGGCAGAGCTTACAGTTATAGCAAGTACGTGGGGGACGCTGAGAGCTATGTCTTGAGGAGCGTGAATTGCCTATAACACGTGCTAGAGGTGTCCGAGATAGGTCCTTTCTATTAGTTATACGCCTAGCTGCTGCATAATTAACATAGCTTTTACCCTCTGTAAAAAACTCTATAAATATATAAAAGCTTTAAAGAGCGCCCTCTCTACTAGCAAAAACCTTATTAGGACGCTAATATTTTATTAAGCCCAAGGTAGGACGGCCTTTGTATTTAAAGAGTTACTTAATTAACATATATATGAACTTCTTATAGCTAGATTATTTAATAATAGTAGGAAAAGAGTATAAAGATAGCCTATAGTAATTATTAAGCGTAAGATCTATTAGAAAGTACTAAAGTAGTGTTAAGATCTGTTGAGATCTAACATGATGCGGACGGGGCACTGGCACTTATCCGTGCGGCCAGTCAAGATTCCTGACTCAGCCATAAGTCACGTGACAAGTCACGCGTCCGGGAAATATTGGACGTCCCAGAAGTATTTTAGCATATGAGACTTTAGGACTCCTAAGGCTATTAGGATTCATAGGATTAGTTATATATATAGGAACGCTAAGTATGGTCCTTTTATACGCGTGTTTAACCTAAGTTATTAATATATTATTTAGATTATACTTATGCTCTAATTAATTTATTTATTACTACGCACTACTTTAAATACTAATAATTTGTTAATACGCCTAAGCTATTAATATCTCTTCCTTACTTTATAGTACTCTTATCTAAGAACTAACCCTAGTCTCCTTTAAGACTAGCTACCCTAAAGGGCTTAATATCTTAAACACCTTTAATATAAGTACTACAACGATCCCTACCTTTTTTATAGCTTCTAATAGCACTAGCGTCTAACTAATAAAAGATAGTAAGAATAAAACATACAAACCTAATTTATATAATAGTAATTATAAACTTCTTAACGTACTCCACAAGCAAGTGGCCGGCACAAGCGAGTGGCCGGAAATGCCAAGACCCCATTAAATCTATACTCTACACAATAGTACAGAATGCGCATAAATAGTTATAAGAAATTATAGTAGGCTAATCTACTTAAAATTTACTTCTACTTTATTTTTATACGTATACGAATTATGCCTAGCCTTACTATAGTATTTATAGCGCTGTTAAGTTAATTTACCTTTATTAACACGTATACTTTTTTTTACCTTCTTCTTATTACTACGCGCTGTAAAGTCCTTTAGGGTAGCTAGTTACTAGCTATTAGTAGCTATAAAGACTTCTTCCTACTATAATTACTTTCTTTTATATAATTTCTGTTATATAGTAGCCTTGTTAGTAGCTTACAGCTTAGTAATTTACTTTTACGCTAACACTAGCTTATGCGCTACTACTACTATGCCTTTTATTATTTTTTAAAGACCTTAACTAGGCTTATTAAGGAACTATTTAGGTGCCTTTAAATCCTCTCTTTTACTAGCGTTAATTATGACCTAAATCTAGGGTATTAATAGGCGTCTATAACTACTATAGGCTACTATTAGCTACTAGTAGTAGTATACGTAGGCGAACGTTAAGCTTTGATATTACTACTTTTAAGTTAAAAGAAATAAGGCTAGTATCTTAAAAGCCTCTTTAAATATTATTTTAAGTAATTATAGCCTTAAAAGTAGTAATAAAGTAAGATAGAAACTTAATTTTAGTAATATATATAATATAGTTACGTATTAGCTCCTTAGCTTAGCGCCTATACGCCTTCTTTAATAGCGAGAAATATCCTATATCTATTAGCTATAAGAGCTGCGATAAATATAAAAATATATAAAGAGTAATAATTTTATTATCCTTATAGTATTACTAAAATTTAAGCAAGTTATAGCTTTCGTAGCTATTAATAATAAGTAGTTAATAGCTGCTTATAGTATACTTTTTAATATGCGCGTTAAAGTGCTTTAAATACTAGAGACTAAGCTTATTTATTATTTAGCTATTTTTATAGACTATAATAACCTAATTATAAGGTAGATCCTTTTCTTTATACTAGATAGAGAGGTGGTGCTTACCCTAAAAGATAAAAAAGGGTAGAATTGCCTAACTTATCGCATTTATATCCTAGATAGCTATAGTCTACTTCTAGTTACCTTACTATACGCTCTTTAGCCTACCTTAATACTTAAAGCCTATAATAACTACTCCTATTAATATTATGCCTATTATAAAGCTAGTTTTATTAAAGTTGTAGGTATCTTTATCTAGGATACTATACTTAGCTTTAGTATTCTTTACAAGCCAGAACTAGCCCTGTATAATTTTAAGATCTTTACAAAGGACTCTCTTATAGTTATACTTTTAATTAAACTTAACTTAGAGCTCTAGCTAGCGCTTTATAAAGTTTATAGCCTAGTTTTAGCTAATAGGCTTACAACACTACTTAGCTAATAAAGAATTAGCTATATTTTTAATAGTAATAAGCTAAGGTAGAAATCCTCGAGCGTTTAAGTTAAATATATACTAAATAATTACCTGTTCCTTTATTAGAAAGAGATTTATAAAGTTAGGTATATAGTTAGGTTAAAAGGTTACTCTAGCGTATCTTTATCTTAATATTCTTTTAGTAACGCTCTAAACTACTATAGCGTATAAAATTAAGAGTTGCGCGTCTCTTTTAATAGCTTAAAATGTAAGCTATAATTAGGCTTCTTTTAATTTTAGTAACTAGTTAGGTGGTTAAGACATCGCGTTATACTATAGGTGATAGAATGTTTTAATGGGGCCTTGGCATTTCCGACCACTCGCTTGTGCCGGCCACTCGCATGTGGATTACGTTAATATATAGCTATTATAACTAGACTTGTATTTCTTTGACTAAAATAATAATCTTAATAATTAGAAGAAAGTTATCTTTGTAGTAATACACATGCAAGGAGCAGCCGAAGAATAGATCTGCCTATACCTTGTGAAATAAATAGATATAGACTACGAGAACTAAGGTAAAGACTATATAAATAGCTATGCTAACGCAGTTAATATTATTAAAGACTACTTTAACTTTAAAAAGTGCCTTAAATAACTATTTAGAATCGCTAATAAAACTGCTATAGCTAAACAAGCTATCTAGATAATTAGATAATAATAATTTATAGCTAAATATATAGCTAAATTCCGCAAGTGTGCTATATAACTTAAGTAAAAAAAAGAATCCCTTAAGGCTATATATAAGTAAGGACCTAAGCATAAAGTATACGAGGAACTTTTACGCAATAGTATAGAAGTTAAAACCCTTAATAAACTATATAAAAAATTAACTAGGATTAATAGAGAATAGTTCGCGCTATAAGAAGAATTTCGCAGAAACTTAAAAAATGCTAGCTTTAGTAAAGTAGCACCTATAGTCTATAAAGTACTGTTAAAAGTACCTTAACGTTAGTAACGCGACTCTTATAGTTACTAGCTAATAAAAGAAAATAGGAAAGATTCTAGGCCCTTAAAAGCCTAATAATAACTATATATAACTTTTGAATAGAACTTAATCGCTAAAGACTAAGACACGTACTTACTTTATATATAAAAAACTAGGACACATTGCCAGGAACTATAAATCTAAAAATAAGGTTATTAAATAATTAAATATACTAACTATCAATAATAATTCGAACGACAAAGAATAGTAAGTAATACTCATTATTACGCAATCTAATATCCTAGATAAAGATATAAAGCATTTAGAATTGCCAGACCTTTATATATACGAGGATGCTAATAACAAAGATTTAAATAAAAAAAAATAAGTTAATACAATAATCTTCTACGATACACCTAAATATAAGATAACTTCTAGAGGAAGTTAAATAATAGAACGTCTTTAACTTTCTAGAAACGCAATAATCTGGAGAAGGAGACTTTAGATACTTAGTAATAAAAACTAGATACGTTACGTATCTACTAAAATAAACTAACCTAATTAGTAAGGCCGCGCAAGAATTCGTACACTATAAATATAAATATTAAGACCTACGCAAGATATATATTATAAAAAATAAAAATTATAAATTAAAGTACTACCTAGACTACTAAAACCCTAATTACAGTACCCTTTAATAGAGATACTATATATACAATTAATATACTACACACTATGCAGGAAAGTAAAAAATATATTTTCTAAAATAAAAATAATAATACTAATAGGAATAGTTTAATTCCCTAGTTATAAAATATAACGTATACTTTTAAGATAAACGTAAAACTAAGTACTTCTTATATCTAGATAAAGCTATTAACAACGTATTATTAATTTTAATTAATAAAAACTGTATATTAATAGAATAGCAAATATGCTTTTACCTAAACTATAAAGAATAAAAGTAGGATAAAGCACTCTGCAGATTTAGACTAAAGAAATGCTATAGAGAATTAGTATATCTAAATAAAATAGAGGGCAGAGAGTTCGGCGAAGTAATTTATGTATAAGAATAGTACTACAAATATCTATAAAATAAAGAGAAACTACTATAGCCTATAGAGCTACTAATAGAGAAGATATCTTTTTTTAGATCTAGGCTTAGACAAGAAAACGCCTTTAAAGAATTAAATACTACTAATAGTTAAGGATTAATTAAGCTACTAGTATAGCTTAAAGGAATATAGATAAAGGCCATGCTAGCCTTAAGAGTATAGAAAAACTATATGTTATAAAACGCACTTAATAGAACAGGACTTTATAAATATAAAACGGCTATACCCTATACTATCTATATTATAAATAGACAACTAATGCCTGACAAAGTAAAGATTAAATATAAGATAAAAATATCTCTTAAAATCTATAAACTCTATAAATTAATTACTTTCAACGTTATTAAGGAAGCTAATTACGATGTAATTTTAAAATTACCCTAGTTAAAGAAGCATAACCTTATAATTAATTAAAAAAAGAGAACGCTATCCTTTAAGCGCTATAAATATATATTATAAGCTAAACCTATGCATTAATAGAGCATAATAGTAAATAAGAGAGCTATAAATAATATAGTTTTATAACTAGAAGTTAATAAATACAAAATTACCTTAGCAGACGCTAGTAGGAACCACTAGATCATAGAACGCAAGAAGATGGACGACACACTCTATAGAATTCTAGAATACTATCGAGCATGGAATCATATGTTTACCAAGAGAGAAGGAAAAGCTAACCTTCTAGAAGATTAATCCTAGGATTATGCAATTGATCTAAAAGAAGGAAAAACTCTACCCTTTAGACTCCTATATAGTAAAACTAAAAAAGAACTCTAGTAAGCAAAAGAATTTAATAAAATAAACTTTAATAAAGGATATATTAAACTCTTAAAGTTACTAGTAGCAAGTCTATTTATATTTATATTAAAGAAAGATAGATAACTATAGTCCTATATAGATTATAAGAAACTTAACGATATAATAATTAAGAATTAATACCTACTACTAAATATCTTAGAACTCTAAGACTAACTCTCGAGAGTAAAGATCTTTATAATAATAGATCTACAAGATAAATACCACCTTATATAAATTAAGAAAGATAATAAGTAGAAGATAGTATTTTAAACACGCTATAGACTATTTAAATATATAGTTATACCTTTTAGACTTATTAACGCCCTAGTAACCTTTTAAGCACTTATTAATAATATCCTACGTATTTATCTAGATATATTTGTTATCGCCTATATAGACAACATCCTTGTCTTTTTCGAAAACAAATCAGATCACGTACCGCACATACAGACATGTTACAAGGACACTACGTACCTAAGCCTAATCCGGATTAGGGGAGGATAGGTTAAGGGCAAAGCACCTTGCGGATATTTAGTAGTTAAGAGCTAGTAATAGCTATAAGATAGGTTTAGGAATAATTTAATTCTATAATAAACTATAAAATAACTTACTAGGAGATTTACTAACCTATTACAAGAAATATACTTATAGTATATAAAGTTAAATATAAAGAGTAGGAGAAGTATAGAGAAACTATTAAACTATATACTATTTATTTTAGTCCAGCTAAGATCTCTCTCTTAGAGGTAGTCCCTAAGACTTACCGTAGTCCCAACCTCTATGCGGGACTTCTTGCTTATACGGGACTTCGTTACGTGATTGTTAACCTAAGCTGCCCCGCGCTACTGTGTGTTCCTCCGGCGCGGTCATTTCGTCAACAATAACTCTCTTGGCGTAATTGTCTGGTTCCATTGTTCCTGTGGGATTCGTGATCGTAATAAGACAGTACTAAAGGCACTAGATTAAGCACATCTATAGATTAAGCACATCTATAGATTAAGCTAAAGAAATACAAATTTATATATAGAAACTAGAATTTCTAGAACAAATCGTTAGTATAGAAGGAATATAAGTAAGCCTAAATAAAATTAAATACGTAAAGAACTGGCTAAAACTAAAAAAAGCTAAAAATATTTATGAATTTTTAGAATTCCATAGATTTAATAGGCAATTTATTAAGGACTATTTTAAAATTATAATATCTCTTATTAACCTTTCTAAGATGGATATACCCTTTAAATAAATAGTAAAATATAAAACGTTATTTTAACTTTTAAAAACTATATATATAATGCCACCTGTGCTAGTACTCTTTAAAGATAATAAACCTTTATAATTTAAAACTAACGCTAGTAACTATGCTATAGGAGCATATGCAAAACAATTCTAGAATAGATATTAGCACCTAATATCTTACTACTTACGTAAATTAAATAACGCGGAATTATAATACAATACACATAATAAAGAACTTTACGTAATTATAAAAGCACTGAAGCATTAAAGAATCTATATATATAGCTATTTAGAACTTATAATCTTTATAGACTATAAGAACCTTTTAAATGCGAGAAAGCAGGATTCCGATTACTATAGTAATGGGGATTTTGTTCGGCTTCTTACCCCTGCGCAGCGAAGCATTGGCGATTTTGACGGACTAAAGGATAGATCAGTACAACTTTCACAAGACGTGTTTGACCGAGGTGTATTCTCTGGCTATGACAAATCTATGCATGGTGTGGTGTTTTTCTAGAAGCATCCATAGATAATGGGCTATTTTTGGCAGTTGAGCGTAACGTGTCCGTGCGCGTGCCGAGCCACTTCGCGTGACAAGCCACCCAACACCATAACAGCTCATGCAAGAATGAGGCTGCAGAACCACCCACAAATAATATTATTATAAGATTTTCTACTAGGGTAGTCAATCGATAGCTGCGATTAATTTGCACTACTTAAATCTATCTAGAAGCTTGACGTCGCGGCCGCTGCGTGTAGATTTGCTCGGGGCAGCAGATGCGCCCTCTGAGGCCTCCCCAACATCTGTAGCATCAACAACACGTTTTGGACGCTTTCTGCTCTGTGCAGATGGCTGAGAAGCCTTTCTCTTACACCTTTGGGATAGTTATAGAGCTTTTTCTGCGTCGCGGGCAGACTTCTAGGCAGCGCGCTAAGCTGCCTTTTCAGCCCTCTCCTTCTCCTTCGCCTTCTTAGCTGCCTCTCGCGCATCACGCTTTTCCTGCTACATTTTCTCCTTATATAGCTTAGCTGCCTTCTTTAGCTCTGCTATCTCTGCTTTTTAAAGCTGCTACTACTTATTCTCTTGTTCCTTAATAGATTAATAAACACGTGCCTCCCTCACCTTCCTTAGTAACTATAAGATAGCCCTACTCTAATACTCCTAGCGCTATTAAAGATCTAGAGTCTTGCCCTTCTTTCTACGCTTCTCCTTAATAGATAGTGCCTGCTTAATCCTATCTATCTCATGCTTAAGTAGCTTATTTTAGACAGATAGGTGGTGGAGCGATTAACGAAGCTTCTTTATATCTTAACTACCCTAATCCTTTACTGCTAATTGTATAAGCCTATCTATCTTTCTCTAGTCATGATCGCTAAGCCCTGATAAGGAGTTATCGCCTGATTCTTAATCCTGGGCGAACCTATCCAGGATAGGATTAGGATCAGGTGGCTTGGTTGGTTAGTTAGTTAGTATTTATTTTTTGTCTAGTTAATAGGGATTAAGTCCACTATCTCGCCTCCTAAAGGGCATATACGACGTGCTAAGCTATAGAATTACAGTACTAATATACTACCTTAGAAAGCATTTCTTGCCTACGCGGGTATTACTACTATTTTAAGCTATAGCTCCCCTTCCTATTAGGGAGACTAAGTAGTGTATGTATATTAGGGTGAATCCCTTATGTGTGTTTAGAGGCAGTTTAGTGCTGTGAGAAGAAAGAAAAGGAAAGAGTAGATAGGTGTAGAGAGCCAGTGCTCTATCGAATCGGAGCCGTAGCTCTGCGCGAGGAGAGCCTTTATACTAGACTTAGCAATGCCTGTGTCGAAGGAGATAGGTGTAGTAGGAAGGCAGAGCCAGGCCTGTCCTTCTTCTTTATCCCTAAGAGTCGTATAATATAAGGCCAGGCTGGCTACCTTATTTGCGTGTTATGTTAGGTTAGGGACGCTGATAGTTAGTCTTTAGAGAGCTGCGGGCAGCTCTTGTTGTTGTAGGTATTAAGAGCTAGTGCTCTATTAAATCGTGCTATAGCTCTTTGCATAGAGAGCCTTTATATTTAGGTCTAGTAAGTGCCTATATCTTGCAAGAGCAAGGAGTGTCACGACTATCTCCTTATCTTAGCTATAGTTGTAGTCTTTAACTAAACGTGAAAATCTGAGCGGCGCACAGGCTATTTTAAAAAGATTTTAGCTTATTAAGGAGCTAAAAGAGAAAATAGGGTAGCGCGCCTGCCATAACGCCTGTAGCTAAAAGAGAATACTAGAAAACAGATTTACGAAGGCATTTAAGTCGTGTTTTAATAAAAAATTAATAGATATCGACCTTTCGGTGACCTGGAAAAGTTAATGTTCGGTGTAGGATTAGGTAGCTTGGTTAGTTAGTATTCATTTTTTGTCTAGTTAATGGGGATTAAGTCCACTATCTCGCCTCCCAAAGGGCATATACAACGTGCTAAGCTATAGAATTATAGTACTAATATACTATCTTAGAAAGCATTTCTTGCCTGCGCGGGTATTACTACCATTTTAAGCTATAGCTCCCCTTCCTGTTAGGGAGACTAAGCAGTGTATGTATATTAGGGTGAATCCCTTATATGTGTTTAGAGGCAGTTTAGTGCTGTGAGAAGAAAGAAAAGGAAAGAGTGAATAGGTGTAAAGAGCCAGTGCTCTGTCGAATCGGAGCCATGGCTCTGCGCGAGGAGAGCCTTTATACCAGGCTTGGCAATGCCTATATCGAAGGAGATAGGTGTAGTAGGAAGGTAGAGCCAGGCCTGTCCTTCTTCTTTATCCCTAAGAGTTGTATAATATAAGGCCAGGCTGGCTGCCTTGTTTGCGTGTTGTGTTAGGTTAGGGACGCTAATAGTTAGTCTTTAGAGAGCTGCGGGTAGCTTTTGTTATTATAGGTGTTAAAAGCTAGTGCTTTATTAAATCGTGCCATGGCTCTTTGCATGGAGAGCCTTTGTATTTAGGCCTAGCAGGTGCCTATATCTTGTAAGAGTAAGGAGTGTCACGACTATCTCCTTATCTTAGCTATAGTTATGGCCTTTAACTAAACGTAAAAATCTAAGCGGCGCACGGGCTATTTTAAAAAAATTTTAGCTTATTAGGGAGCTAAAAGAGAAAATAGGGTAGCGCGCCTGCCATAACGCCTGTAGCTAAAAGAGGACGCTAGAAAACAGATTTACGAAGGCATTTAAGTCGTGTTTTAATGAAAAATTAATAGATATCGACCTTTCGGTGACCTGGAAAAGTTGATGTTTAGTGTAGGATTAGGTGGCTTGGTTGGTTGGTTGGTATTTATTTTACGTCTCTTTAATAGGGATTAAGTCCACTATCTCGCCTCTCGAAGGGCATATACGACGTGCTAAGCTATAGAATTATAGTACTAATATACTACCCTAGAAAGCATTTCTTGCCTGCGCGGGTATTACTACTATTTCGGAACTGTAGCTCCCCTTCTAGTTAGGGAGGCTAAGCGATGTATGTATATTAGGGTGGTTTCCTTGCATTTTGAGGCATCTATGTGCTAAGAGAGAGAGAGAGCGAGTGTGTGTGTGTGTGTATATGTGTGTAGGGGGAGGGGAAAGAGAGGAAGAGGGGTGGGGAGTATTATAGCTATTATGCTAGACCTAGCTCTTACTAGGTGCTGTATTACTTATTACTGTTGCAGGGCTGCAGGAGCTAGCGGGGACAAATCTTAGTATAGTACTATGTAAGTTAGGTGAAGGCTTTAAAGGCCTCTAGATCCCCCAGCAGCACCGCAGTATACGCCAGGCCGTTAGCCTGGCTGGATAGTAGTGTAGGTAGTCGAAGTGACCATCTACTAAAGGCCCCTAGGGTCTTACGGTAGAGCGCAAGGTGCTCTAGTGTCTTGTCTTATCTGCATAAGCAGGTAAGGTTTGCATCCTTATAGTTGTACTTTTAGTGGTACTAGGCAAAATCCCCATGTCTAGACCGGATAGAAAGCAGTCTGGCTAGAATAGCTCTTAGTAGGTCTAGTTCCTTTAGACTGCTGCGTGGTGCATAGTCTAGGTGCTAGCTTTTATACTATCTAGAGAGTTTGTTCTTTTTGTTAGACTACTAGATCTGCTATATGTGTTGTGATATCTTGCGGGCCATTATCTTAATGCCTAAGAGTGTAGGCAGAGCAGCTTTACCTGTTAGGGGTGATAGGTGTTAGGCTTCTAGGTTGGCTAATCTGTCTGCTGCCTTATTTCCTTCAATGCCTAGGTGTCTAGGGGCCTATTTAATAGAGACGTCGTGAGTCTCTATAGCGCCATAGCACTCTAAAAAGGCCCATTAAGAGGTAGGGGGTAAATCGCCCCTTAGGCACCATATAACTAAGGTGCTGTCTATATACAGCTAGATTTAATAGGTATTAAACTCTAGTTATCTTATAGTGTGCTAGAAGCCTCTTTATGCTTCTACTGCCTTAGCGTTAAAGACGTGCGAGGTAGAGTTAAGTAACCTACGTCTAGTCTATAGTTGCTTTCTATTCTAATATACTATAAAGCCGTAGGTCACCCGCTTTTCTCCTTCCTTTGTGTACTGTTCAGAGCCATCTAAGAAGATAGTCACGTCTAGTGGTAAGAGATAGGCCTACTATATATTAAAAGCCTTAGCTACAGTCTTCTTGTCTATGCTAAGCGTTAGGTTAGTTCGGTAGCTAGTTAAGTAGTAAGGGGCTGTAAGTGTAGTCCTAAGGATCTCTAGTAGAAGAGATGCTATCTATTAGACTTTTGTCTTAACTCGCTAGGGTTGTCCAGTTTTTACGCCCCTGTTTACTATATGTACTAATGTGCGCCTAGTAAGAGGATAGTCTGTATTTATAGTTTATAAGTAGGTTATAAATTTAAGTTTAGCTTCCTCTAGTGCTACTACTACAGATAGTAGTCCGGCGTCTTGAAAGAGTGTAGCTGTAGGGGTTATTCTCCACGCTAGTAGAATGCCCTTTGCTGCTATAGCTAGTGTCTTGTCTATAGTAGCTATATGCTATCTAATGTAAGCGCTGACCTCTTAAGGCCTGCCTAGTTTGAGTGTATGTAGCTGTTTAGTGCGGCCTCTGTACCAGCATTCAGTCCCATATAGAAGCGACGGGTATACACAGGCAATAGTGGCCTTGCGGAGGGAGCTAGCTGGTGGTCTATAGGTAGTCCTGGCTAGACTACAAATATAATAGGCTACCCTAGCAGCTTTTATAGTGCGTGTAGCTATATGTCGTCTAAAGGTAAGTCTGCGGTTAAACCACACTCCTAACTAACGCAGGGCTGGCTGGCTGTGCTCTCTACCTAGAAGGATAGGGTAGATCGTAAGCTACTTATCTATAATATATAGTAGTGCGTAGCTGCTTCGCTGTCTAGTTAGGTGTATTATTTCCTGCTTTTCTAGGGTAAAGGTAACCTTGTTAGCCTCGCCCCATGCTCTAATCTGCCTTAGATCTAATACTAGGAGCTCGACGTTGTCGTCTATAGAGTATAAGGCCTAGTATAGACATATGTCATCTACATATCCAAACCTCCGTTCTGTGTCCATAGATAGTAGCTCTGCTAGGTACAGTGTATATAGGACAGGGGAGAGAGGCGAGCCTTAGGGTGTGCCATAGGCGACAGGGTAGCTAGGGGTAGTAACCTATTCAAGGTAGACCCGAACCCTCTGGTTAGTAAGGAATGAGTCTACAAAGAGCATGGTCCTTTGTGGCCAGCCCTGTTAGGCCATCTAGTGTAGCAGGCGGTTCTTGAGGAGCGCATCAAAGGCGCCTTAAACATCTAGGGTAACCATAGTAACATGCTTTCTAAGTACCTATGCTGCTTTAGTGTCGTGGGTGAACGCTATAGTAAGGTCTGCTATAGAGCGCTTTAGAAGGGCGCCGCCATGCTAGGGGCTAAGGATCTTATATATTATGGCGGTCCACGTAATTCGTCTAGCCACTATTCGTTTAAGTCCCTTTCTAATGTAAGAGAGAAGCGCTATAGGTCTCTAGAAGCAGGGTAATATTTAGTCTGTCTTCCCTGTCTTTAGTATTATTACTACCTCGGCAAGCTTCCACTGTGCTAGGAAGTAGTTAAGCTTAAGGCATCGCTAGAAGATTCTTCGTATAAGTTCCCTAACCTGAGCCTAGCAGGCACGGAGTAGTCGCATAGTAGAGTGGTTAGTGCCTGGTGAGGTGCTCGAGACCCCTATTGTGTTTTGTTTAGTTTCCTCTAGTGAGATGTGTGTGCTCCACGGGAGGGCATCTGCATTCTCCTGGTCTGGGTAGTGTCTGAGGTCATCCTCTGCTATGTACTGGTTGAGGACTTCCTCTCTAAGAGCCTCTGCCTTCTCTAGGGGGTCTAATATTGTCCTATTATTTACGATAAGAGGAGTGTCCTGGTTCTCTAGTGTAAGCTTGTGCTAGGCAATAATCTTAAACAGGTCCTTATTATCCTTAGCATTATTAATAACATGCCTCTAGTACTGCCTCTTAGCCTATCGGACGGTAGTCTTAAAGGCCTGTCTCTCCTCTAGTAGACTACCAGAGCAGAGCAGCCTAGCATATTTATAGGCCTAGTAGGTAGTTTTGCACTCCTTAGTCTACCATGGTGCAGCGCGGCCTTCCTTGCGGTCGAGCTTGCCTGCTATCTGTATAGAGTGCTGTATGGTCTCTGTGAGCAGCGTGACGCATTTCTCTAGCTATACTACATCCTGTGTTGCAAGCGGGTCTAGGATGTTCTGGACACCTATTTCTACCAGCCTAGTAAATTTAGGTAGGCTTGCCTTAGGGACTCTGTAGTGGTACTGTTCTAGATGCGGAGTGCCTGGTGTAGAGAGAGGGACAGAGGTTACTATTATCTTATAGTCTAAGCCGCTGTGCATGCTAGCATTAACAGCAGACTAGGCAAATAGGATATTAGAAAAGGTAAGGTTAAGAATATAGCTAGCGTAGTGTGTTAGCTGCCCTGGCACACTAATATAGTCTATAGACGCGTTAGCGGCCTATCTAGCTAGCTCTACACCTCTGTTGGCTGCAGTAGTAGTAGGCTTAAAGAATTTATGTCTAGCGTTGAAGTCTCCTCCTATAAGGCAGAGTTGAGGGGGTATAAGATGTGTGACGTATTGGATAACGTGTGGGGTGTGTGGCTGTCTGTAGCAGTTGAGTATTACCACTCTATTTACTATAGCCTATAGTATGTCTGGGTGATTAAGGCTCTCTCTAGCCTAGTATCGTAGGTGGCATCCTTTGCGGATGTAGGTCATCACCCTAGGGCGGGCTGAGCCTAGTATGTTAGGGCTGTCTTAGGTGCTGATAGGTGCTAGGTGTGTGAAACCAGGGTGGGTGGAAGTTCTTAAGTTGGCACATGTAAAGGGCTCTTAAACACACACAATATCTATGCCCTTCTAAAACGCCACCTCTAGTATTATAATATGCCAGGGTGAGCTCCTGCTAACATTGGCCCAGCATACACGTAGTTGTTTGCTTAACAGGCTGGGCTGTTAATGCCTAGTATCAACTGGGATATTATAAGGGTGTTCTAGCATAATAATGGCGGGTTATCGCTTATGCTAGCGTCTTCCCTCTCCAAGGTAGACGGGTTAGTGTAGATAGTTAATTGTGGACGAATGCTGCTGGCAGACAGTTATTCTACATTAAGGCTCCTCTAGCCTGTGGCAGCCCGCCTTAGTCTCTTTTCTCTGCCAGTAGTAGAGGAGGATGCATAGGAGGCAATAGTTATAGAAGGTGTAGCCCTGCTTTCTCCTTCTTGCCTCTGGGCAGAAAGGTGGGAAGGCACTGTCTCTAATACCTCCATAGGAGGAGCCTCAGGCTAAAGTGTTGCCTGTTCAAGGGCCACTTTAACTATCCTATAAAGGTGCTGCTATGCTATTTTGCCTGCGCGACAAATAGCCTTTAGCTTAGTCTTTATAGGCTTAGTAATATGTCTGTTAACCTGGCGAGGAGCTGCCGGGCAGTTAGTGTAACTAGCTAGATAAGGGCTATAATAGTTAGCATACATAGCTTTGTAGGCGTAACTATCTCTATACTATCCTTGGTGTCTATCCATGCGGTCCCCGCAGTGTGCACAGCGGGCTACTTGGGTATAGCGGGCAGCGTTGCAGTAGCCCTAGCAGCCTGGGTTATATCGCTATATGGTGGGATACTTGTGGATTTCCTTCGAGAATTGGCTAGTGCCAAAGAGCCGGAACGAGCGGACTGGCTCCTTGTATAAAACGATCTAGGTAGTAAGGCCATGCTAATTCGCCCCATGTCGTGAGGTCCTGCAACTAACTAGCTACTTACCTATTTACGAGCAGACCTCTTCCTCTACTAACTAGGTAGTAGTTAGTAGTTCTGTGCTGTCTAGGGTCTAAAAAGAGCTAGGTACTCCTTGTACTGCGTAGTTAGTCCAGCGTTCTGGAATCCTCACCGCGTCTCCGTCTAGCGCTCTTACTAGAAGTTCCTGGTTTTCTTAAGTTAGAAGTCGGCCCCAAATGTTCTTATTTACTGGGGTAATCGCCTAGCCTGTGTTAATTAGTGATGCGATAGGTATATCTTTAAAGGTAAGTCTTACTATACTCTTACATATTGCCTGCCTTACTATAAAGGGTAAGGGTTGTTGCAGTCGCATTGCCGGGTTAGAAATAGCTACAAATATTCAATTATCTTCTTTTGGCTTAGCGGGCGGGTTGGGCCGGGGCCTAGTAAGAATTAGGGGTTAACTGCCACCCCTATCTAAGATCTAGGGGTCTCTAGCTACGTCCGCCTAAGAGCGGCGTCCCAACTCTTAGCTCTTAGGGTTACTATAACCGGTGTCGCTACTCTAGCGGGAGCTAGGGGGGGAGTTGCTTAGGAAGAGTAAGGTTAGAGCCTAAATAACTCTTTACTACAGCTCCTTAGTAATCTTAGCCTCTTAAGGGTTAGTATAGCTCTCTACGTGTTGGTCTACCGCTGCTACAAAAGCCGTAGTAATAGTGTTCTATAGCTAGGCAATCTACTAAGTCTTAGTAATATAGCGTTAGATAGCATTAGAGACGCGAGGTTTAGGAGCGCCCCTACTAGGGTTCTAGCTGCTTAGAAGGGGTGCACGGTAATACATGTCCTCCTAGGGCCGTCTTAGGGCGCGTGTATAAAGCTGCTAAGGGATCACAGGGTCTGGGGACCCTGTGTGCTAGGAGGAGGGAGACTCTACTATCCTAATAAGCTCCTTTGCGCGTCTGCGCGGAGGGCTAGGCAGACGTTAGAGGTACTCTTAGAATTAGCGTAGTGAGCTTGTTCAGTTGCTGGGATTATTAGGGTCTTTAGAGAGGATATCTAAAAATCGAAAAGTTGGTGTTTGGTGCTAGGATCAGGTGGCGATATGCCTGTGGCTCTAAAAGAGCTGAGGATAGTTAATTCCTTAAAGGAGGCCTTCCACGCATTCCAGAATAAGGGGAAGAAGTCGTCTTTAGTGATAGAAGCTAGGCCTTGGCTTCTATAAAGGTATCGTGATAGCTCTGCTAAGTATGCTGTTAATAGAGGCTTAAATATCGCAACGTTAAGTGGCTAAAGCGTATAAGTTAAGTAAGAAGGCAGGATAGCAAGCAGGATCCTATACTTATTATAATAGTTAATAAAGTCTATAGTAACATGAGATCCGTGGCCGTCTATAATTAAAAGACAATATAATTGTCGAGTCTTCTCTTTTATACAGCGATTGAACACCTGCTTAAGCCAGGCAAGCCCGATATTGTTGTTCGTCTAGCTAGAGGATAATAAGGTGATAAAGACTTCATGTTCTCCTGCCTTAATATCCTCTACCTAGCTTGATTGGATGCCCTTGTTGGCGGCCTTATAAATAAGGCTTGGCGGCAGAGCTGATCCATCAGCGCAGATACATGCCAGGAGCGTAATCCATGCGCGATTGCCATCTTAGAGTAATGCCCTAACCTCCTTCTTCTCCCACATTCGTCTGCTGAATATTCTCTTTAATCTACCAACAATACCGATCAGGACGCCTTTTTCATCCATATTATAGATATAACGAGGATCTATGCGATATTCATCCATCTTACTGTGTAGAAGGTTGAAATAGAGGCGATATTTATCCACTAAATCAGCTTTGTGGCGATTGTTGTCCATCCCGACGGTCCATTGGGAGATGAGATGAATGCTGTGTTGGTTAATAAAGCGGGTAACCCAGCTCTCGCTGACTGGCTCCTTTGCTATCGTAGAGGCAAAATTCTGTATCATCTCTCTAGTAGGAGGTGTATGTCTCTTTGTGAGTCCTTCGATATATCGTACAAGCTCCTGCTCTTGTTGTGGTGTAAGTTTCTGCTGGTTGATATTCTTGGCTTCATATGGGGCCTGAACGCGCTTGTGTCTTCGGGACAACGTAGTCCGATCTACACCATAGGTAGCCGCTATTTTTCTATATGAAAATTTTTCTCCTGGATCTAAAGATTGAATAGCTTCAATCGCATCTTCAATTGCCCCCATATTGGTGGAGTTACAACGCGTCAAAGTTAGTGAGTCATTCAGTCTTTAGGTGTTGGGTGGCTCGTTACGCGAAGTGGCTCGGCACGCGCACAGACACGTTAGTGCGGGCTTGGCGCTTTGTTTGAACATTCCAAGTTCTCCACCGTGTCTTTGCATCCCCCCTTGTTCATAATACAATCCATTTCAACGCCTTGTCCGTAGCGATAACTACGAAAAAAACTCGATTCGTCAACAAGCCAACTGTCTTATGCAGTGCCCGCGCCTACATCTTGCCACGACTGTGTACATACGGAGCCTACAGCTCGAAGCGATTATGGCTTGGGCGCCTGCTCAACTACCTTACCTCAAACCGCCCGACCTACTACCGGCCCCTCTACCTAGCGAATCTCGTTTCTTCGAATCAACAGCCGTGTTTCGGAACGATACATCCTAGCACAGGGTGGTTGCGGTCGAGCCTCACACTTCATTGTCAAATACGGGCGGGGTGTTAAAGAGATCGAAGGCCAAGTACTTCTATTTCTCGAGCACCACCTAGAAGCTTGCCATAGCATGCCGAAACTCTACGCAATGTATCGTATCGCAAGTACGGGCCATGTCTGCCTGATCATGCAGCGCATGCCTGGCGTGCCACTCGATCAATTGTGGCCTACCCTCAAGGACTTCGAGAAATCCGTCATTTGTGCTAAATTGAACGGAATCCTCACATCAATCCGAAGCATCCCAGCTCCTCCGCTCTACGGAAGTGTTGACTAAGGCCGGTTTCACCATTATCTGTTCTATAGCCCCGATGTTGACAAAGAAATATGTGGTCCATTCGACTCGGAAGACCACTTCAATGCGGCACTGGTAAAGCGGCTCCGGTCTGCTTGGGCACAAATGAAAAAGCATAGTTTTAAGGCAGACTTCTATGAGAAAAATCTTGGAAGGGTATTAGTTGGTCATAAGCCTGTTTTCTCGCATTCAGATCTACAAAGAAAGAACGTGCTAGTGCATTGGGATACATTGCAGGGCTTAACGGTCAGCCTGATAGATTGGGGGGATGCTGGCTGGTTCCCGGCTTATTGGGAATACTTCACTGCTCTACAAGGTGTACAATGGGATGACCACTGGTCCCAGCGCATCGAAGAAATAACAGAACCTTGGCTCAGCGAAGCGGCAGTCATGAAAATGGTGCATCAAGACCTCATATTCTGAGCGTTGATGTTCGCATTTGCTGGCTCTCTGATATGTCCTGGCGCTAATCAGCTTGGGGTCAGAGCCACAAGTCTAAAGCGTATGACACAAATTTCAACTGGACACACAGAGCGCCAACAGCTGCGCCGCACCCTGCGGCAATCCTGGCGCTAATCAGCTTTTGGGTCCGGAGCCATGAGATGTTTACGGAACTCGCCGCTGTCCAGTGAATAATCCGTGGCTTTAAGCCAGGCGCGTATCTGTAGTATCCGTTCTGGAGCCTCTGGGAGGATTTGATCGGGGTTGTAGTTGCTGACGTCGTCACGTTCGATAACGACAGCATCGTCACTACCGCTGTGCGAGTGTTCCGACATGACAAGTACTAGGCGACTAGCAAAACGATCCAGAGCTTGTAACAGAAAACCAGTATAGCCTTTGAAATACTGGACGGGAAGAAGAAATACCGGGAGGGTAGCATACGTCCATTATCAGGGTGCGATTAGGCACCCATCTCGCCCGGCACGCCTAACCACATGGGCAGGCCTGGGAATGTTCTTGAGCACATGTGTAGCATTGGTAGCACTAGAAATTCCCACATCGCCCGATTTGGTTTATATACTTATGTTACGATGCTCTAGGAGATGTAAAATGCTGCCTTGAAGCATTAATCGTCCATGTCCCAGGTTTCGAGGCCGGTGTCTCGCCACGTGGGAACCCACTATAGAGCGCCAACACACTGGTTTCTTTTTGTAACGGTTTGTACAGGAGCTTGAGATGCTCCTGTTAAGCTATCCCCCGCATGGCCAAAATCTGCCATACACGGGCCACATTAAAATGGCCAATTAGGAGAGCGACTAGGTAAATACTAAATCTATATTATAATATTAGTAATTTTTATTTACTAGCTAAAATACGCCTATTTTAAAATTACCTACACTTATAAATATGCTAAAAGCTACTAGCCTACTTAGTAATAACTTTAACGTTATAAAATATATAAAATATAGTAAATTTAATGCTAAAAAGCCTAATTCGCTAGTAAATCTACTATTTAATTAAAACCCTCTTAACGTTAATAATTTACGTATTTTTAGAGAGGCTAACTTACCTAAAGGTATTAATTATAGTAGTTTAATTAATTTATTTAATTTATACTTCTCTACTAACGTTATGAACTATATATTATATTATATAAATTAATATGCTAAGACGCTCTAAGTAGTAACGCTTCGTAACTATTATAATTAAAAATTAATATCTTTAGTAAAGCTTTATACGTACTTTTTAACTATTATTTATATAGACGTCTACTAGGAGTCCTTATTAGTAGAATACTAAGAGAAAGGTTACTAGAATACTCCTATATATAAAATTAATAAGTTTATATCCCGCTAGCGTTAGTAGCAGCTAGATTAGTATCTATACTATACTAAGGTAGAGTAGAGCTTTTACTCCTTATTTAGCTACATTTAAAATTTCTCTTAGCTACTCTGCAAGCGCTTACTTTTATATTAAACGTTTAATAAGTACCTTTATATTAATAAAGTAATTACGAGATTTACTAAACGCGTGTTAAAAAAAAGTAATAATTAAAATAAAACTTATACCTAAGGGGTATAAGATTTAGTATCTAGTAAATAATAAAGTAATTACGAGATTTACTAAACGCGTGTTAAAAAAAGTAATAATTAACATAAAACTTATACTTAAGCGGTATAAGATTTAGTATATAGTAAATAATAAAGTAATACTTAACTAGCGTTTTTATATTTATAGTAAAGGACCTATTAATTTAATTAAAATTATTAACGCTAACGCTACTAGCAGGTCTTTAATTTTAATAAAGTTTATCTTTATTATCCTTATACTTACTAAGCATGCCGCTAGGGAAAGGCTTTTTCTAGCTAGCTATTATATTATCTAGAATAATAGCCTTTTTAATATAATACCTATACTTAAATATTTTAGATCTAAAGACGTCGGCTGCGCCAGGACTATTAAGATAATAAAGATAATAATAGAGAAGATTTATAAGCAGGCTATAAAAGTAGAATTCTAGATAAGTAGCGTACCTATTGCTTACAAAAGCTATCTAAAGAGCGCTTTAACAGTAGTCTTGTACGTCTTAAAACGCACGCTTAACAGTCCCTAAAGTAAGGAGAAATACGTTAGGCGCTATTAGCGTTAAAGAAAGTACTAAAAGTAGCCTAAAGAAATAATTAAGTTATTCTTTTTACTAGTATAGTTATAGATTATAAATATTAACGTTATTTTTTGAGTATAGTGTTAACTTTTATATAGCTACTTAGTATATTAAAAAGCTCTATTAACTCTCTAAATTAGTATTAAATAATAAAAAGATCTTTATACACGCCTTCAGTAATAATCTTATTTAGTTACTAAGGATCTTAATAATAGATAATTATAATACTTATAAAAGTAATATTTATTAGTTTAATTAGTATAAAAGCTACTACTTTATTTAATAAGCTAAATAGTATATTTAACGTCCTTTACTTTACTTCTTACTTAATTTAGTACTAAATAACGCTTATAGGCTATTATTATACTTATCTTAGCTATTAGTAAAAGGGCGGGTTATAAAGACTTTTTATATACCTTAATTAAGTAGCTTTTTAAGCGCGGAGGCCGACTTTGCAACGGTAGTATTAAACGTTAGCACGTAGACAATATGGTCAGCGACGCTGGCAGCTCCCACACGTCTACAAGGCTGTTTGCAGAGGCGAAGACTTGTATATCTTGTGCGACGTCTGGGCGTAAAAAGCACAACTCACGGCCTCCACGACAGCCTCTTACAACAACTTCTAGCAATCGTAAAGCTCCTCTGCGTACTCCGCGCAGTACTTTTAGCTATAGGGCGTGTAGGCTACCTTTGTGTAGGCTAGAGGAGCGTCCTAAGTGCTAGTAAGAATACTAGCAGCGCTATTAAATAATTATATTAAAAGATACCTCTTAAAACTTAATTATTAAGTAGTTTTATTAAAAAACTATAAAAAATTAGGCCTTTATATAAATCTATATATAAATTTAATCTCCTTTTGTCGCGGGAATTATCCCTTGTAGGTACCCTGATCGGAAGGATCCGGTGGAACGGGCAAACATAACACCGAATGCTCGGTATAAATACTGCTCTTACAGCAACTTTTCATATGTTACTGATCAATCAATTCGATCTCCGAACTATATACTATCCAGCTCGTTTTACCCTCCACACCTTTAGTATTTGTCAGAAGTCGGAGCAAAACTCCAATTAGTCATTTTAATGTGGCCCGTGTACGGCAGATTTTGGCCATGCGGGGGATATGTCTCTTCTGGTGTAACAGACAGGAAGCTCCCTGACACATCTCATACACACTCATCATGTACAAGTAGCACAGTCTGTACAACTCAATACGACAAGTGTGACCTCGAATTTCGCTTTGCACCTGACCACCGCTACGCTTTTCTTACTAGCCCGCTTCCGTGCCGTGGCGCGTTCTCGCCTGCGGCCACCTGACTCCCCATCACGATTGTACGACGCCAGGTGGTAACCATCTTATACTACTATGTCTCTTCTATTGCTTATACCCCGAGAATTGCGCGACGCGATCCTTGGATACGCCATTCAAGCCCGTCGCCCAGCGCCCAACCTTGCTGACATAGTGGCTCTCGACCTGAAAAAGCAAACTTCACACGTCCTTCGCATTCCGTCCTCAGTTAGCCAGGGACATGATACACTCTCTTTACTACTGACCAAAAAACAAATCCGCTCGGAAACTAAAGAGCTCCTGGACAGGAATGGGGCTAACTACGAGCTGGATGTGAAATTCGTTCATGAAGAGTTTCTTGTTCCGAACTGGACCAGCATACCGATGATAATCCACAATATTG
Source organism: Bimuria novae-zelandiae CBS 107.79 (assembly GCA_010015655.1). Taxonomy (NCBI): domain Eukaryota; kingdom Fungi; phylum Ascomycota; class Dothideomycetes; order Pleosporales; family Didymosphaeriaceae; genus Bimuria; species Bimuria novae-zelandiae. Next base: position 174,594 of record ML976687.1, read on the forward strand.
AACACGTGCGCGCTGTTTTTCAGACTGTTGGAGAATACAGTAGAAGCAAAAGCGCTGAAATCCTTGGACTATAACTCCGAAGCATATGGGAACTTGGTGACGGTGGACCTCCGGAATACATATGGGAGTTTTACGCACTCCTCAAGGACTTTCTCGAATATGGGCCCGCAGGCCCAAAAGACAGTTCGCCGTCTAAGCCGGAAGGCTTCACGATCCAGACTCTAGAGATTGACATTGTCGGTCTAGACGATACAAGCCTACTCGCACCTGTGTTTGATGATTCCAGAAAATTGAGACGAATGCAAATGATGTTGCGGAGATGGAGTGGAAGAGACGCACCTAAAGGTCTTCTGCGCTCCGAATGGATAGCAAAGAACCTTAGCGACCAGATTGGTGGACTTCTCCACATGGAAAATTACCGCGCACAGTACAGTAAAATCCTCCACGAACGCATCGGCCGAATCATTTTTAAAGCAAATGGGAACATTGTTCAAGAGTTTGATATTGGTGAAATGATCTCTGACCTCGAATTCGAACTTTTTGGCTCTATACATCGTGAGCAAAAAATCCGTTGGCTATCATGGAAAGCAGAAGCCATTCGGCTTCGGCAAAGCCGGGTTTTGAAGGTGTCTCCCTGCAGCCCAGAGTAAAGTAAAGAAGTGTATATAATCAAATGCCACATATGGATCAACGTCTGGCGACCGGACTCCTATCGTGAGACACAAGAAATTGTTGTAGACTCACGACAGCGTACTCAAGTTAATGAAAGTTTTGTAGCATTCTGACGTAGAAGGGCATTCGATTAGGGTAATCTACCCGTCTGTTATAGTGCTTGTGAGTTCAACGAGGGATAAGCCAATGAGACCAAAGCGTAAGCTGCAGCTTTCAATCAAGGTCGTATCGAGTCATATATTTCCTCGTTTCCGTACGCCCTACTCTCCAATTTCTCTCGTGCGAATGGAATTGCGCGGAATCACACCTCTTTCGGCAATGGATCCAGCTTTTACCTCCATGTTAAATACTGAACCATCGTGAGTCTACTCTGTGTTCCAATTCTGCAGTCAACTTTTGCGTCAGCATCATCCGTCAGTGACAGCCATGTTGTCAATCACGATCGGCTTCCTCGCCGCCTTCACTCACGCCGCAGACACAGGAACACCAAAATCGTGATTCCACCCACACGACCGTGTGGGGGGTTCCTGTAGTATGAAATTGTTCGCCTGAACAAGCTGATTACTAGAATCACGTTCTTTATCCGCAAAAAGCTGGCGCTGTTGCGATAAAGAGACCAAAGCCAAGATGCAGAGTTTTCGCTCTGCCAAGACTTGGTCAAAACCTTTCACCCAAACTAAGTACCGCTCAGGCGACTACTACTACTTGTTCAAGCTTGAGGTTTTCCCCTACGAGGTTTTTACTCAAGGTACAAGGCAGCTTGCTAACTCGTACGAGGTCCTACTTCGTACGAGGTAGGGGGAGGAAGACAGTACGGGAGCAGAGCTACAAGGGCGAGGGAGAGAGGGGCAGAACAACAACACCCTCACAGATGAGGGCCGGCTACTATAGGTATCTAGGTGCCTGTAGTAGCAGGTAGACCTATTAAAGGGAGGATGGGCTATGTACAACAAGGCTACTCTGATGGTAGCCAGCCGGCAGGCACGAAATGCTTTCTGTAAATACAGCTTAGCACGTCCCCATGCCCCATGGGAGGCTAGAACATTATGTTCCTGGACGTTAATCAATACTACTACTACTACTACTCACGCCGCAGAGCTACCTGGTAGCATTTGGGAATCAACAGAATGTAAAACCTGCCCATACAGCTTGTGAACGAACACGAAGGTCCACAATGTCCGCGATAGCCCCAACACAGCCTTTACAGCTGGACAGAAGGGGCTGAGATCTACAACGACACGTAAGTCCATGCTCGGTACATCGTTATAAAGCTCACAAGACACCAGAACATGGCTCAAGACAATCGACGACTGCTATGTGGCACAGTACGACATCGAGGAAACTCTAGGTATTCCTATCAGTTCTCATCAATACAGCCTCGAAAGTGCCAATACTAACATGACTTCAGGAACTACAGAGCTCCCGTACTGTGGGTTCATTGAGGAGCCTGAGTGGCCGAAACGCAATGGAAGGACGCGGTAGTATAGCGAGTGTTATACCATGCCCTACTTCAACGGTCGCGCCACCAAGTACTACAAGTACAACATCGCCTTGAATTTGCTCTGCGTGACGCGCAACGTCACAGGCTATTGGCATGAGATAATGGGCATGACGCAAGTGGCCAACTTCCATACGTACTTTCGCAGGAGTGACTATTGACACTGCAATACAGCACATGGTACAAAACGAACAGTGACTGCTACGTCCACGAGACAAGTCTTTGGCCAGTTGGTAACGTCTCCCACCAGAGCAAGCCAGTTCAAATGCTCCTATACGCTGATACTACTCGTAGACGATGATTTCGAGGATTGTGGACCGCTCGATACCGAACTGCCCCGCCGACAAGCCCCAGAAACTGAACTACCTTCACCACCCTCCACCTCCGAGCTTCCTTCTTTTTCAGCACCCGCAGTTTCAACCTCGATACCCGTGGCTGCCTCTGCTTCCATAGTATCCATTAATACAAGTGCATCAAATGCTCGTCTCCAGCGCCGCTTCCTCTACGACACCACCATCGGCGAGGAGTACGTCAACTGCACGACGACCAGCAACTCCACCGACCGAGCGCACGGAGTCAGGAAGGTTTACAAGTTTGACCAGCCTGTGATACCTCAGTGCGGTACTTTCGGTGATGATAACGTGATCATGCTGTTTACTACCGATTTTTGCTGTGAGTGGGATACCCTAGTGCGGCGGAATGCTTTCGGGTGGTGTTCAAGATGTGCTGACGGGTAGCAGGGATCAGAGACGATGAGTGCTGGGAGCAGTTGCTGCAGCAGAGCTTGCGGGCGGAACAATTTCCGCACTGTGAGTACTTTACGGATACAGTATCATAGGAGAGGTTTATACAACATAGTCCCTGTCTCAACCAGAAATGGCATTCGATGGCGTGCTCGGCATGCCATTTCTCACAACGCTTGATAGACGGCCGACTCGATCGCGCCCCACAAACCCAACACTTTTGCGTCTCCAAAAGGTAGTATCTGCGTAGCAACAATGCCCGCGACTCCCTTCTCTCGATCACACCACCACCAAAGATTTGCTAGGCCAGCCCAAAACGCCGTGCTTGCCGATCTTCCAGTTGCACCCGCGCCGCTCAACATGAATGTTAAGCCCCATCCTTGCGGCCCGTTTCCGGGCACGGGATATAACTCAGGGACCGGATTCGTGAGGTCCGGTTTCGCAGCCGGAATGCCCTGGCGAGCGAAATTGGGAAATTGCGGGATCTGATTTTCGAACATCGACTCCACGGTAGAGGGAGCGAGGATCTGTGCGCCAGTTGTTGGTGACGTACCGTCGTTGAGGAGCGTCGCTAGGATTTCTGATGTATGTTGTTAGAAGAGACGATTCTGGCCTTGGCTGAAGGATGTGCAGTGCAAGTATACTTACGGGCATATTCTTGAGGCCTTGCGAAACAGCCTGCTCCTCCGCTGTACAAGAAGCTTAGTGAATGGGTCTCATCTGGTAGCAGAGGTCTTCTCAACAGGTGGTCCTATCATGAACAGCAAAATCAGTATCCCACCCCTGTTCCACGGAATTCCTTTTACTCACTCTCTTCGAGAGCCGCCCATTGCCAACTCGGCTGTGCATGTACGCCAAATTGCGCAGCATCTCAGCGTGTGGCTTCATCGAGATGTTCTTCAGTCCAAGCGGGGCGTAAATGTTCTCCTGGCAATAAACCTCGAGCGTAACGCCCGTCGATTTCTCCACAAGCTTACCAGCCCTGGACGTAGACGAGCGAAGTCCGTCATAATTCGCATGTCATTCGTAAATTGAGGGTACGCACCAATCGATACTCACACCGTACTCCCAGTTCTCACCCGGTTGATGAACGAGCGGTTGCTTGATGTCGAATTCCAAGCCTGAAAACTCATCCCATCCCGTGGGTCGCCCAAAGTCCCTCAGCCTCTCATTGAAGAAAGTATACCCAAACCCAGCTGTATGAGACAGTAGCATGCGGAGCGTGATGCCCCGCTTTTTCGGCACGAGAGTTCCGTCAGCTTGTAGGACCTGTACGTCTTTTAATTCTGGGCAAAGCGTCTCGACCTGCGCGGAATCGTCCAGTTTCAAAATGCCCTTCTCGACTAGTTGCATCGCTGCCACTCCGACGATCACCTTGGTGCATGATGCTATCCAGAAAACGCTGTCGAGGGTCATAGGCTCATCACTGCCCGTGCCGCGTTTCCCAGCTGCATGGCCAAAGAGTTCTTTACCGTCCTTACCGACGACTACAATGACTGCGCCAGGTATACCGGCTGCCTGGTCTGCACATGCAGCATCAGTGACTTGCGAAAGGTGGGAGAGTGTCTCGGCGGAGAATTTTCTCATGCTGACTCTTGTAACTGTTGAGTGGTGAGATGTCGCGTATGAGTGCGCAGATCAAGATTTAAGAGGTCCTTCCTTGGTAAATATAGGTTGGAGCTCCCATGTGGTATTCTCAGCACTAGCGGTGGAAGAGTTCTGCTATCCTATCAGCATCAATCCTGCCATCTCCTGGGGGCATGAGCCAACCAAATGCAAAATGCTTACCCCATTTCCCCGCAATACGCAATCCCCACCGACGTGGGTCTCTTCCGATGCCAAATGTCGAGGGTCCGCAACGCGCAGGCTGGGAATCCCGCAAGAACTACCATAGACCTTCAGCCGTCTGAATGGTTGTCAGTCAAGTTTTAGATTTTCGAATAAGCAGTACGCATCAAGGTTTTTGATTGGCTCAACTGTGCACGTGTCTGAGAATACCTGGTGGGGGCTGCACATATGGTATTCACTGCGCTGTTGTCGGACAAGGTAGATCAGTTTATATTGGTCTGTTTTTGTTCCACCTAAATGTAGCTGTCATATGTTTTACATACCACGGCCCGCTAAGCAACTTCAAGTACGAATCTGCGTTTTCTTCACGTACCTCCGCGGGGAGCTTCGTTAGCAAGCCTTCATGTAAATTGCATCCCAATCCCAGCGCCCAGGTTAATGCCCACAAGCCCTTTAATATACTCCATCATCCCTTCCAGTCGCCCCCTTTGCCGATCTGATAGGGAGGTAAGTTCGAGTGCGCTCTCCAAAGGGAAAATCATGGTCCAAGCGCGGATAGCACGGCCGTGTATACGATGTCTATCATGGCAACTATGGTAGCTGCAATCCTCGGCGAGAAAAACATGGCTAAAAGGATCACCATCGTCATCCTTGCGTTCGGGAACTTTGCGAGTTCCTAAACACTGCTCCTCGTAATCGCCAATGGCGAGCGGGATATCAGTGCATATACACTCAGCAATCTGCACCATGACAAAGCTAAAACGCTCCGGAAGCGCACTTAGCTCAGGATCGTGGTCATGGCCAGACTGGAACACAAGATATGTTACGGCGAGACTGAGGGCTTGAAGAAGGCGCATCCGCGTGGCTCGGAAAATATTCGCAATCAGCGCCTTAGTGACCTGCGCGTAGCGGTCCATGTTCTCCGGCAAGTCTTCCACGTCGAACTCAAGCTGCTTCGGCAGATCAGCGGGACGACCTAGTCCCGTCAAACGTGCCGCGATGGCTTCAGGATGGGGCCAGCATTCCGGAAGGCCGTGTACGGCCGTCGACAAACGATCTTCCATCTCTCTCCCTTTTTGTAGGAGTTCTCTTACTGCACGCGTCTGGTACTTGTGTATGCCTCTATTTATGGAGGTTACGAGGGTGCTGACTTCGTGGATCAAGGTTTCTACGCTCGCTACGGGCGTTGAGTAGGATATTTGCTGGATCCACTCGGGGTATTCTTGCAGGACGTGGCCGCCGTCGAAGAATGAGCCGATCAGTTGTTGGTGATATAGCAGGACGAAGAGATTCCGACCGGTCTTGCTTTGGAGCTGTTGTGCGCCTCGTAGACGCATAACTGCTAGCCTCCCTTGACTGTGGATGCGATTCAATTCGCCACTTTTGTCGGTTCCGCAATAGATAACAGTCTGAAGGAAATTTTAGTCCTGCAGTTAGCTATTGTTAAGAGGATGGTCGACCAAGAGGTTATTCAGATAATCATAATGTTGAGATGATTGGATTGTGCACTCACCTCGTACAAACTTAGCAAGCACAGAGCAAGCAGAACGCCATCGTGTCTTGCAATTGTAAGGTCGTTCAATGCAACAGCAAGGCTATTGAGAGCGTTCCCATAATATTGCTGTGCCCTATCCATCATCTCATGACGCCTAAGCTGCCTCGCCGTCGTAGCCAACGAAACCGCGCGCACCGCTTTATGAAGACAGGCCGGCGTCGAAGCATCCTCATACAGGGGCGCCACAAGGTACAAAAAAGGACAAGTACCCGCCGTGTATGCAAACTCTAGGTAAAATCGATTCAAAGCGCAGGCTTCCATGTCGTTCGTCAATTGATTGGGCAGTGGGTTTTTTGGGCCTGGTGGTACCGGTAGGTGTTGGGCAGCATCTGGATCACCACGAAGCAACTTGGCCTGCTTTACTCTGCGCACCACCAATCGCTCCGCCCAATCTTCTTGTCGACGAAATATCGAAACATCTTTCCACTCGCAGGACAGACCCAGTCTTACGCAGGCGCGACAATTTGGTGGCGTCTCGGAGCACTAGGAAGACTGTTAGCGTCTCGCAAATGAACCCAAAACCAAACGCAGCGGTTCTTCATACTTTCACTCTTCTCCGCTTACACGCCGTGCACGCTCTAGATGGATGTCCGACGTTTGGCATTGCTTAAGAGAGGGGGGAATGGGAAAAAGGTATTTATTTCGACGTGCGTCCACAAATTGAATGCAGGTGTGGCAGTGACCACTCTGGTGGTTACCAGCGATTCTATCGCATGGCACACCCGAAATGGTTACCGTGCCTCGGCAGTCAGTGCAACACGTCAGTCAATGCAACACCCCACCATGCAACGTACCAACTTTCACGCGCCGCATCCCCACCAATATGGATCCAATCAAGGCAGCAATTACAGCAATCGAATCGCAAGAGCCAGGAGCATCTTTTTCATATAGAAAAATTGCAAAAGAATATGGTGTTGCACTTTCTACATTGACGCGCCGGCACCAAGGCGTCACGCAGGCGCGTGCAGATACCGACTCTACACGTCGAAATCTTAGCCCACAGCAAGAATCAGAGCTCCTACGATATATTAGAGGCCTTACTAAACGTGGCCTTCCTCCTACACGGCAAATGATACAAAGCTTTGCCTCTACTATAGCCAAAAAGGAGGTTAGCTTATCATGGGTTGATCGCTTTGTGAGGCGCCACCCTGAATCCTTGATATCACGATGGACGACCGGCATCGACAGCAATCGCCATAAAGCTGATTCCCTAGGCAAATATGAGGACTACTTTCAGCTTCTACAGCAAAAGATTGGCCAGTATCAGATCGAGACTCAGCATATATACAATATGGACGAAAAAGGCTGCCTGCTCGGCATCACCTCCCGCTCAAAGAGGATCTTTGATAGACCTCTGTACGAGAGCAAGGCAGTAAGGCAAGCTATTCAGGATGGTAGCCGTGAATGGATATCGATCATCGCTTGCATATGCGCCGACGGATCTGCCCTAGATCCAGCTCTAATCTATCAGGCCACCTCTACAGATATACAATCAAGTTGGATAGAGGACCTCAACCCTTAACATTATCAAGTCTTTATCACCGTATCAGAATCTGGCTAGACGAACCATTAGATAGGCCTTACATAGCTTTAACAGGTGTTTAATCGCCTTATAAAGTCAAAAGCTGGACGATCATATTGACTATTAATCCTCGATGGCCATAGATCTCACGTTACTATGGATTTTATCGACTTTTGCGATCGTAATAAGATCCTGTTAGCTATCTATCCACCACATTCGACCTATACGCTGCAGCCTCTAGATGTCTGCATATTTAAGCCTCTATTAACAGCATATTCAAACAAGCTATCAGCCTTCTTACAAGATAGCCTAGGAATAGCCTCTATTACTAAAAGGGACTTCTTTAGCTTATTCTAGAAGGCCTAGGTTAGTACTATAAGGCAGCTATTAATACTCCGGGCCTTTAAGGCTACTAGCCTATTACCTCTATATCTAGAAGTTATCCTTAAGCGGTTTAATAACGATCACGTACCTAAGCAAGAATTATAAGAAAGCTTAATCTTAGTACTTAGCGCATTAGATTAGAGGAAAATTAATAGGCTTCTAAAAGCTCATATTAATATAGGGGCTAGTAATGTGGCTAAAAAGCTAAGTCGAACTATACACTTAATCTCTGCACGAGCACAGCTTACAGAGCATAAAAATTAGGGCCTACAAAAGGCCCTAACTATCTAAAAGAAACGCTTAAAGCAAGGCAGGCCTTTGCCTTTTAATTAGCCTTATAAGGATTAAGGGGGATCTATTTTCGTGTCACCCTATCGCGTTCAGCGGGCACGTGATCGTCTACACGAAAAAGATACTAAAGCGTAGTAACTATAGCTTTAAAAACGTAAGTAAGTAAAGGCACGTTAGGCTAGCTAGTAGCTTAAAATAAGGCTACTCTAGGAGAGGCGTATTACTCGAGTAGCTGCTAGAGATGCACGCGCAAAGTAGAGGGCTAATAAAGCTATAGAGCGACGCCTTAAGTAATAGGCCCGCAAGGCATAAAGTTAACTTTAAAAACAGATTAAAATATCTAAATTAGTAAACAAGAAGGCTTTAAAGCCTCCTAGTAAGCCTACTAAGAAAAAACAGCCTCAGCGTGAGGCTATAGATGTTGATGAGGCCTCATCTGTTGCATCCGCCTCACAGTCGCGCAGAGGCCGAATCATCAGAACACCAAGTAGATATCGATAATCTAAGTAGCTAGCAATTATCTACAGGCCTCAGAGACCCCAAATCCAGAAAATCTCGTGATAATATTGATTGTGGGTGGCTCAGCAGCTTCATGTTGCACAGTAGTGGATGTAAGACGAAGGAACAGCCCATTTTAACTCATCCGAACAACAGAACAGTCTTACAAAACCTATGGCATGCCATACATTGGACAGCTATTCGAAGATGACATTTGAAAAAAACTAGATATACTGCCGGTATCAAGAGCCTCTCCCTCCATAGCTATGGGATACTCCATTTCCTCGCACGACCCACACACTGTCTAGCAACTGCGAAACAACCCGCCTAAAGACTGAGTTATTTCTTCGGAAATGCAGCAGCTAATAGCACAGCAAGCCGACGCTTGATTTAACGGTAGAGTAGTGATAAAGAGCTCGTGTAAATACAACAGGATCCCCTCAGCAACAGCTTCGACCCGCTCCCGAGCATGCTTGCCACCCAGCCCTGGCACCCAGGCGTCCACAGCGCTCGCCGGCTTCACCCCCTCTTTCCTCTCTCCTTCCCCCCACGCCCCTCGCTCTCCGCTCTGTAAAAACCTCACCACCTCCCTCCGCTCCGCCACCCACTGCCACCTAACCCCCCACTCCCTCAACTGATAACAAACACTGTAATAATTCTGCACTGTCGTCCCAAACACCCATGACTCCCTAGGATCATACTTCCTAATCCTCTCCAAACAATGCTCCGTATGACCCATCGGCCTCACCTCCATACTCACCATCCCCCCCATCCCCCCGAGCGCCGCCCAATGCACCATCTTCAAACTATACAAGCAATGCGCCCAATGGTACTTTTCCGTCGCGATGACCTCGTGTTCGTATTTTAGCTGGGAAGGGGGGATGTCAGCATTGAGGGAAGGGCCCGTAGAGGGAGAGGAAGAGGGTGGATTCCGTGGCGTTGTAGCACGAGGGGTGGATCCAGCCTCAGTACATGATGTCGAAGATGCAGCCGAGGGATTCGGCTTCGTGGGGGGAGGAGCCGCAGGAGGAGCCGTGGGCGGTGTCGGTGTGGTTGAAGGGGTGGACGTGCGTGCGGAGGGTTGAGATGATGGGGGGACGGCGAGCACCGCTGCGATGTATAAAGTGAGGGCTGTGAGGGCGGCTATCGTTAGGATGGCTTTCTTGCGCGTGGATCGCGCGTGAGCGTGGGTGTTGCTGGGGCCGAAAAGAGGAGAGTTGCTGGAGTGGGGTAGGGCGAATTCGTCTTCGTCTTCTGCTGACGCTCGGAGGTCGTGGTATCGGATCTTGGACGGCATGGCCTAGGTGGGTTGTTAGTCTCCCCGAGGCTGATCGAGATGCTGGCCATTGCTTACTTTTATTTCTGATCTTCTCAGACTGGTCTCTGCATTAGCGTGGGTTTTCAGTCTGTCGGAGTGAGTTGGAGTTGATGTTCAGGCCGTGGACAAAGAAGTCGCGGACCTTGCCTCAAGTCGCTTACACCCACACGCGATTACAAAAAAAAAGGACTTCAATAGCATTCAAGATGCGGGACCAAAAGCCTGTTGGGAAACAGCCTCGAACGCGCTCGTAGTGCGAGGAGGTCAATAGCATTCGAGAATCGGTGGAATACAGCGTTGCGCAGCATTGCGATGCATGGAGTTCGACTTCTTTGTGTATATACGGACGTTGTCTTATATCTTACTTTCCGACTTCGCGTTTCCCTTCCATCCCGTCAAATTCGCTCCGCCGTCGAGCTCGATAACGTTGCCCGTCATATGCGCACTCGCTGTCAAAGTTAGCAATCACCCACAAATCCTTTTCTCACAACTCCCCACGCCCCCTCTCGCGCCACCAAAAACCCCTCCCTTTCACAAGGAGGGAAAAAAAAGAGAACAACTCACCAAGACTACTCAAAAACAACACCACACCCCCAAAATCCCTCGGCCTCCCAATCCTCCCCGTAGGTTGCCCACTCACCAATCTCTCCCCAAACCTCTCCAACCCAAACGACGTCATCTTACTCGGAAAAACCCCGGGAGCTATAACATTAACGCACACCCCCCTCGGCGCCAACTTACTCGCCAGCATCTTACTCAAATGGATCGCCGCCGCCTTACTCGGCCCATAGCTAAAAGTCCCCTGGCCCGGCTGCGCAAGCCCGCCCTCGTCGCCCGTCGTTACGTCCAGCGTCTGGATACCCGCGATGCTGGCCACGTTGATGACTCTGGCAGGGTTATCTGGCGTGGACGCGGCGAGCAGGAGAGGTTCCAGCCCGACGGTGACGTAGAAGATGGATTTCACGTTGAGGGCCATTAGTTTGTCCCAGCCCGACTCGGGGAAGGAGTAGTAGTCTGCGCCCCAGGTGGCGCCGGAGTTGTTGAGCAGGATGTGAAGTCTATCGGTTCGCTTTTTGACTTCTTCGCAGAGTTTCACGCAGCCGGCTTTGTCTTTGAGGTCGGCGACGATGTATTCGCATTTTCCGGGCCCTGTAGGTTAGGGTGGGTTAGCGCATGGTGGAGTCGAGGGCGGTGGCGGCCAGCGGGCAGGTAGGCGGGAGGGCGATGGGAAGGAGGGTTAGGTAGAAGGGGGAAACATACCCATCCCATTCAACCGTTCACACGTCTTCCTCAACTCCCCCTCTTTTCTCGACGCAATAATAACCCTTGCCCCATTCTGCACAAAGGCCTGCGCCGCCATTTCACCTAATCCGCTCGCTCCGCCCGTCACAAGAACCACATACTGAGAAAACTCGAACAACTTCGGTACGCTTAGGTCGTCTGCCATCTTCTCGTCCTGGTCGATTCCGCAAATGCAAGGAGAACAAAGTCTATGCTAGAGAATAGATAGCACGTTCTCGCTGCAGAAAGGAACGGGATGGAAGATAATGTTTTGTGAAGGTCCAGGCCAGACGACGATGTGTTTCGCTCACTAGCGCGATGTTGGATAGGGAAAGATACCTCGGCACTTCCCAAGTGTGGGGTAGCGCGACGGCGATTACACGGACATACGATGCGCCTCGGCTCATCTATCGTCGTATGCATTGATCAGTGATCTCACACGCGCGCTAGATAACACCAGAAACCGCAATCAAAACAAGAAAATTTATCGGTGTGATGGATCCTTTGGAGTATGCGACTTCCATGCCAACATCAAGAGGTATATATGCACCCGCCCATCCCTTCCACAATGCTTAGATCCAGCGCTCAATGGCAACCTCCAAACACCAGAAACACTCCAGATCCAAAAAGTCTATACATATACAATCCCATGCAGATGGATATGGTGTTTGAGAAAGGCAAGAACAGTAGCAAATGTCGTCGTGTCGTGCAGAACCCCACCTGCGCCGTGCTATCGTGGAAGATAAACAGAAACGCCGTAAAGTTGCGGTAGTTGTCGGGTAGTATATAGGAGAGGGAGAGGTGACTAGTGAGCGTGGAGGCGGAGGAGTTAGACAAATGAGAAATGCAAAATCAAACGCTTTTGAGGACCAAAATGCATGAACATCACGCCTCAACAGCCTGACTCCGCGGTCCGGTGAGGTGAGCTCGGGACTCTTCTTCATCGGTGGAAGCACGCCGCCCTCGCTCCTCAATCCGATTTGGTGATGGTTTCTGCGGCTCCTCCACAATCTCACTCATCGGCGATCCTGGCTCGGCATCGCTCTCGTGCTCTTCCAAGGACTGCTTGTAACGGCTGGGTGTGATTGTTTGTGAGGAGACGTGGCGCTGTTTGAGAGTTACAGGGGACGGTAGCTCCATAACGTCGTCGCCTTCCCTGGCTGCTACCAAAGCAACCGCCACCGCGGTACCGTCACTGATCACACTTCCGTCCTTCTCATCAGCCGAGCTGGCCTCCTGCATGGCCTCTTGCGCTTGCTTCCGAATCTTACCCAAGCGCTCTTCCGCCGGCGTGTCGTGCCAATCAGGGCCAAACTGAATGACGGAAGCCTTCTTCCCATGAACTGTGAAGCTTCCGTGGGTGCGCGCCAACCCTTCGTTCTCCGAATCATTGCTCATGATCGTCGACGCGGAGTCTCTCGCTTTGTGACCACGGCGTTGGGAAGAGTTGCTATGAGGATCGCGGAGCGTGCGGTGAAGGCTTCGGCGGACCTTGGATCGCGACTCTGGAGATCCAGCCAGGGCGGCAGGAGACTCGTCGACCTCTGATTCGGAGTCGTGCCCCAGAGCCACACCATCCAAGGAGGGTATATCTGGTGTCCTGGGTTCCTGTTTCTCTCGGTCGGCTGTCAGAGGTGGCGTGGTGTAGCCGGCATCAGAAGCTTCATCTGAGCTGACTGCGATACTATCGGCAGTAGACACCGATGGGCGGTGATCATGAGGAGCAAGTTTAGGCGACTGAGCCATCGAACTGGCCAGCGAGGGCCTGTGTGCCAACATGCGCGGACTCAACGAAATTGGAGGGAGGGTGTAGGGAATAGGCGGTTGGTTGGGGCTAGAGCGGGTAGTCTCTGGTGGTGTTTTGAACAGCTCCTCCCCACCGAAATCAGTGTCCCGTGATGACTTCGTGCCTGGTCGAGCAGATGCTGGCGAAAGAGGAGGTTTGCTGGTGTTGGTAAGCGAGCTCGTCTTCGAACTGAGCCGTGCTAGACTGCCTATCTTCGCAGTTCTTGAAAGAGGTTGAGTCGATGCCTGTGAGGTGGATGTAGCGCGCTCGCTTTGTACTGGAGCCCCTAGCTGTGTGTGCTTCTCGTCTTCGAGCACCTGGGCCAAAATGTCTCGATGGCACTTCATGCGCCAAATCTCGATCCGAGACCACTTCAACTTTGCTGATAACCGACCTGCCGCATGTATGACAAGATCGCGCGTCTTGGGTTGCACAGGTGCAAGGATCTGCAGGTGCCGAGCGTCTCTCAAGCGAGCTTCTAGTTGCTTGATGGACTCTGTGAGTCGCTCCTCGGATTGGGAAATACGAGTTTGCATGAGGTCTCTGCGCGCTTGTCGCATTTGTTGCTGCAAGTCCTTGTCAATGGCTCCACTGCGATGTTCGACGTCTCCAGTCGGTGAAGAGAGGGTCTTCGCCGAAGCCGATGATTCACCTCGTCGTATTGCCCGATTCCGCTGGCCTTCGTAGAGATCGCCCTGCAAGCCGCGCGGCCTCACGCCTAGCGTCTCATGGGCAGCGGTATAGTTGAGCATGGCTAACCAATCGTTCAGATCCTTTTCACTATCCGCGAGAAAGGTTTCTTCGCCCACTCTCGAAAACATGACGAAAGAATTCTTGTGCCGCTTGTACGTGTTGTCGACAAGTGCCACGGCGCCATCCATCGGAATCATGTGGTCTTGCTTGAACTCCTGCAAAGGTGGTTGAAAACGGACCGGACTGACGTCGCCTTGCTTCTCGTGCTGCTCGTGCTGATGCATCAGGTTCTTCGCCCAGCTGGAATTTCGAAACAGGGACAGGCCTGAACGAGTCAAGATGGCACCCCACTCTTGCCAGGGAGACCGTGTCTTCTTGCGCTTATTATCCTTCCTCCACAACACACCAACCTTTGTGACGGGCATCTCAACGATCCCAACCGAACTCTCCTGCGGATTGTCCTGGCTATTTTGCGACATGAAGGCTTCGGGCCGGGAACGAGAGGAGACGATTTGGATGATTCCGAATCTCGAAAAAGATCTCCAGAGCATTTTTGTATCGAGGGTAGGTGCGGTTCCGAGGTAGTTATACGGGTCATCTAGATTCATCACGTCTTTGATATTGGGCCGAAGTACGTCCAATTTGCCTTCAAAGATTAGTGTATATGGATCGATGGGTTCGCGAGCGGCTTTCTTTGCTGGATCGTTTATAGAGTTCATAGGACCTTTCAAGACTGCGGTCCGTTTACTTCGCTTCGAAGAAATGGTTTTCAGATCAACGTCGTCGTCAATATGGATGAAGGGGGTATACACAATGTTGTCGTAAAAGCATCCAAGCACATCTTCAGATACACCCTCGGTAGCCGAATTTTTGATGTAGTCGTTCCTTTGCATTTTCCTCTTATTGTTTTTGTTGAAGAAGTCAGTATGTAAGATTACGATGGAGAAGGAAATGAAGTAGGCTTTGTCTACACGCAGTTAGTTATCGAGATTTAGAAATGGCAGCAAAGTACAAACCAGGGTTGATATATATCCCAGGGTTGCATTCATGGTATCGATCGGAAAAGCCTTGAAGAACGCGATCAATCTGTTGTGTCTCCTTGGGCAGTTCCACCTGCATTAGCAACTTCCGGATGGCCATGTCTATCGGGTCTCCAAAGAAGGCGAACTTGCGCATGTAGCTCCGTAGCACGGCAAGGAGAAAAGGATCTTCGGTTTTGGTCAAGTAGCTAGCGATGGCACTCTTCCCAATATTGTTTTCTTCCATGCGCTCCAAGTAGTGACCTGGCGTCTCACCTTCTTCTCGTTCCGGCATGGCCAAAGCTTCCCGACTGATGTTCATGGAGTTTCCGTGCGACGTGAGACCTGGAGTTCCTACGCCACCGTGAGCAGGCGAACCGTGACGAGGCGAATGCGGTTCGGAATTCTGACGGAATCTTGAACTGAGCCCAAACAGATTACTGATGCTGCTCCTCCCTGCCGTCGACATGGAATTTCGCCCATTGGTACCATACGGCGGTGTGGGCGGTGGATCGTCGTCAGACATGCCGCCGAGCGAGCCGAAAGTGGAAGCTCGACCACGCATACCTAGCCGATTTGGTCGGGGCGCATTCGGCGACGAGCGAACAGATTGTATGGATCTTTGGGAGTCGTTGCGAAACAGTGGACCTGGTTGGGGTGAGGCCAGATTCATGTTTGCAGCGGTGATGGCCACTTGCGATGGAGAAGGCATCGGCGATGTTCGCGATCCGTTTTCCAGGTCATGGCGGTGGTGAATGGCAGTCAACGGGGGGCTCTCGGCGCCGGGGGAGTGATGGGCGGAGGAGTTGCTGAGGCCGCTAGTCGAGGCGCGTGGGGTTGCGGGGGCGGTATCCGGGAACTCGGGAGGGGTGATTTTCATAGGGAGAGGGAATAAGGATGGGCGCTGCTTTTTCCGTCCGAATCCGAAGCGGGCGGCGTTGAGCTTCCTGTCGTGGCGCGGCTTGGGCGTGTTTTCAAACGAGACGTGGCCGGTCGAGCTGCCGTCGGATCGGGATGAGTCGGACTGGCGTGGAACAGGAAGGGACAGCGAAGACGTGCCTTCCGCGCCTCCCTCATGGGCGGATTCGGCAAGCGTGCCCGGGCGCTGACTGGTCGAAAACCGCCCCGGCTCCTCGAGCAAATCATCCCAACTCTTCATGAAACCAAACGCCGACCTCTTCACGTCTATGCTGCTCTTCTTGTCCACGGATCTGCGAAGGATGCCGGGCCGATCCACCGACGTCGGGTCGAACGAGCGCCTGCGCAAGCTGAACTGCTGCAGCCGCCCTCGCTTCTTGGGCGTCTGCTCCTCTTACTCCTCGGATATGACCATGGTAGGCGCGGTGGTGATGATAGCGGGCGCTGCAGCAACATTTTGTTAGTACTGGCCGCGAATGAGGGGCGCCAGGGGTCAACATACTTCCTTGGGCATTCACGAGCAATGCGGGCACGGGCGGCGCGTCGTCTGCAGCTTGGGCTTGTTCCTTTGCGCGGGCGGACAATTGGGAGTCGGAAGCGTGGCGGAAGCGCATCAGACTGAAGCGACGGGTCAAGGGCGTGTGTTCCTGCAGGGGCGGCGTAGGTGGGCGATTCTCCATGGCGTCGTCGTTGGCTGCCCATGATTCCCACTTGTCCTTGGCGTGGCTGCTCGACTGCGGGCGCGCGCCGCCATCCTCAGAGGCAGCATGACGAGTGTCGGCCAGGTACTCTGCCGACTTGTTCAGACGTTCCTTGTCGCCTCGCCTGAAGAGACCACCGGGATCGAGGGTGCTGCGGCGCTTGAGGTCCTTCTCGCTACGGCCGGGTCGGAGGGGCCGCAGAGGCATTGCTGGAGCAGCGCTAGCAGCTCATGTACGCAGGCGATGGCCGTGCAGTGCTGGACATGGCACGCAGTTTCTTGCGGTTTCTTGCAGTTTCTTGCAGCGGGAGTCGAGGGAGACGGAAGACGGTGGGGTGCGGTGCAGTCAGGCTGATGCCCGGGGATCAGTCCGCGATGGATTCAGCTCGCTCAGGGCAGACTAAGCGGCGCGGGCGGATCGCAGCCGGGCGCGATGAACGGGAATCACGGCCTAGATTGTGGTGCAATGGGCACGCAATTATGGGGGACTTGAGAGGCTCCTCACGGTGCGGAGAGCAAGCTGATGCGTCGCTGCGGGCCAGGTGAACAGCGCCGCGCTGTTCCAAGTGCCTGGGCTGCCAAGCTAGTGGATTAATTAGGTGCATATATCCTACATTCATACACACCACCATACACACCATACACACCACCATACACACCATACACACCATACACACCATACACACCATACACACCATACACCATACACACCATACACACCATACACACCATACATACCATACACACCATACACACCATACACCATACACACCATACACACCATACAGGCACGCGACTGCACTTCACGAGCGTCGTCAGCCGGGCGCATTGTCGTCTAATTGTTCATTGCGTGTATTGTTCTTGTAATAATTTACTCTTTCACCATGCGCCAGCCGGCATTCACCGTGCTGAGCCTGCTGCTCCTCTGCCCATCCCTCATCGCCGCCGCCCCGCACGAGTCGCTGCGGTACGACGGCAAACCAAGCACAGGCAGCTACACCCCGCGCTCATGGCGGAGGCTCTCAGACGCAATAATTAGGAGGATATGGCGTCTTCCGGAGATGCAAAAGAGCTTGAGTACCGAGGAACCGGCAGTGAAAGGCCCCGGTCGCGACCTGCTGGCGCGTTATGGCAACGACCTGGTTTTGCGCTTCACCATCACCACCGCTGAGGAAGCATCAGCCCTCGCCGAGGCAGCAGATATACTCTTCCTAGACGTATGGGAATTCAATTCAGAT
The DNA here is from genome assembly GCA_010015655.1 of Bimuria novae-zelandiae CBS 107.79. NCBI lineage: Eukaryota > Fungi > Ascomycota > Dothideomycetes > Pleosporales > Didymosphaeriaceae > Bimuria > Bimuria novae-zelandiae. The sequence goes on from ML976687.1 coordinate 192,498, forward strand.
TGGGTCGACATCAGGATAGCAAAGGACGTAGTATGTCTTCGTCCCTGCCCTAAATGGCTGCCTAGTTCACTCTCCAGGTCCCTTCCCTGCTCGGCCTCCTCCCACAATCGCTCCACACCGCACACGTGCCACTCATGCAAGATCTCGACCTTGCCCAAGCCGTCTTCTCTTCCTACCCCTCGCCCTCCGCTACCGAGTCCCACCATGACGACCATTCGTATACACCGAATCTCCGACCCGCACCGCCGCCGGGGGGCAAAGGCCACCCCTTCTTCCAAGACTACCAACCACTCTCCGTAATAAAGCCTTGGATGAGTCTCATGGCCTCCATGTTCACCACCCACGTGCGCCGCATCGATATCGGCGTCAGCTACCAAGGCCGAGACATCCCCGCTCTGCGCGTCGGCGTCCATCCCACCAACAGAGAAGCGACGCTTCTTCCTCGGAAGACGGTCTTGGTTGCCGGAGGCTCCCATGCCCGCGAATGGATATCCACTTCCACTGTAAATTACCTCGCCTGGACGCTCATCAATTCCTACGGGAAAGACCGCGAAATCACCCGCCTGCTCGAACAATTCGATTTTGTCTTCGTCCCTACTCTCAACCCGGATGGCTATGTCTACAGCTGGGAGGTCGACCGCTTGTGGCGCAAGAATCGGCAACCCACTTCTCTCCGTTTCTGCAAAGGCGTCGATCTCGACCGCACCTACGACTTCCACTGGGAAGGCGATGACAAGTCGACCAACCCGTGTTCCGAGTCTTTCCCCGGCGACACACCCTTCGGCGGCGTAGAGGCCAAACAGTTCACCGAATGGGCAAAAAATGAGACCGAGCATGGCGTCGAATTCGTCAGTTTCATCGATCTGCACAGCTACAGCCAGCAGATCCTGTACCCATACAGCTACACATGCGACGCGGAACCGCCCTCCATCGAAGACCTCGAAGAGCTCGCCATGGGTCTGGGCAAAGCGATCCGAACGTCCAGAAAGGGACACGCGTATAAAGTCACATCCGCCTGCGAGGGTAATGTCGCTCTTTCCAAGGACGGGAAGAAGGTCTTCCCGCGCATCGAATCCGCCGGTGGCAGTGCGTTGGATTGGTTCTACCACGAGCTGGGCGTGAAGTTTTCGTTTCAGATTAAGCTGCGCGACACTGGGTCTTATGGGTTTCTCCTGCCCAAGGATAATATTGTTCCTACCGGAGAGGAGATTCTGGATGCGGTGTTGTATTTGGGGAGGTTTATGTTGGGTGAGGTGGGGATGTTGGGGAAGGCGCCTAATAGGGAGGAGGTTGTGCTGAGGAAAGCGGATGAAGTGGAGGGGGAAGAGGGAGAGGACCAGGTTGAGCTTTGAGCGCTTTTATAATATGTGTTTGGAGGGCGGGAATGAGGACTTTCGTTTGTATTGATACCACGCCGATTTTGTTGCAATACAGGCATATAGCAATGGGTTTTTTCTCAAGACACGCGTGCTTGGTTTTTTTTTTTTTTTTCTGTTGCGTGGTGTGATGGCGCTGGTGGATTAGCTGGGAGAACGCTCACACATGTGCCCGTAAACAGCGCACCGGCCAGACGCCGGATCCGGATCCGATTCCTAGGGTCATCTCAAGAGCCTCCAGCACCACCGCCGTCTATATAACCCCCTCCGCTTCCCTCTCTGTCTTCCTCTCCTCACGCAACTCCCCGAGCTTTCGATGGCGGGGACTAAAAAGCGCATCACATGTGACCCATGTGCGGTCTATAAAAAGTTGACCCGCCCGTACATGGAGACGTGTGGGAGAGTGGTGGGACTAAAAAACACGTAGAGTCACAACATAGCGTGTGGACCTGGAGCGGGGACAAAAAAAAAAGAGCACCGCGAGGGTGAATGTGTGGTGCGGAGAGAAGAGCTGGGGGGACTTAAAAAGAAAAGAGAGATGTCTTTGATGGGGAGAGCAGTGGGAATAAAAACGCACGTTCATCCCTTTATGGGTCTGCTGCGCTGGCCTTGCCGCGGTCATGGAGTGCTTTTGATGGGGAGAAAGTTTGCGACATCCTGGTGCGGAGGGCCAGTGACGGGGGATAAAAAAAAAACCGAGTCGAGCAGTTCCATGGAGAGAGTACTAGGGATCGAAAGGACCTGCGTTGCTCGTGATGGGTGCTCCGCTTGAACCTTGTCGCAGTCATGGGGGGAAGGGGTGGGGGATTAAAAAATAAGGTCCAGCCCGTTCATGTAGAGAGACACTGGGAAGGAAAACACACGCTCATTCCCTGATGGGTGCTGCGCTGGCCTTGCCGCGGTCATGGAGCCCCTTTGGTGGGAAGGAAATCTGCGATATCACCGGCGCGGAGGGCTGGTGACGGGGGATTAACAACCAAGTCAAACGAATTATGGAGAGAGCACTGGGGAACAAAAACACACGTTGATCCCCTCATGGGTCGCTGCGCTCTTCCGCAGTCATGGAGTCCCTTTGATGGGGACAAAGTCCGTGATGTCCACCAACATCCAATGTTGCACATACGTGTGACATGTGCCTCGTCGAGCGGACGTGCGTAATCTCAACCCCTTGAGCACGGCGTGGTGTATAAAGCACACTCTTTTCTAGCTGTTAGATTCTTCCTTTACAACACTTCTAACCTAACGGGCTGACTAAAATTATGCAAGAAGCCAGCCATGTACTGTCTAAAACCGACGATGAAACGTTGGATAAGGTGGGTTGAAAGCAGTGTCACGGTGATCCATGTGCTGGCTCAAAACTAACGGCAAAAGGTTCATGGAGGCGGGAGAGTGGAAGACTAAAAAACGACGGGCAGGCTGCATGTGCTGTCTCAAAAGCATTGTCACAGTGGCCTATGTGCTATCTTAAAATCGGCGGTGTTGTCTTGCATGGAGCTGGGAGACTGGCGGACTAAAAAAAACCCGTCAGATTGGTGTCATGGGTGTGAGAGACTGGGGACTAGAAGTATTGCTGACCATGGTATATGTAAGACGTTCTTTCGGCGTGCTAGAACACATTGACTTCGAAGGCACGCGTTGAGGCAGTGCTGCGATGGCGGTGGCGTCCATCATCACCACGCAGTAATATTCCAGGCGCCCCCGCGCATATATAAACCCTCTGGAAGAGCGAGCTTGAAGTTTTCTTCTTCACACAACTCCTCGCTTTCGTAGGTGGGGACTAAAAAAGAGACGCGGAAGATCGAATGCGGTGTCCAACAAAATGCATTGGAACCATACCATGGGTTCGTGGAGGGCCTCGGGGCACTAAAAGAGAACCAGATTAATGTCATGTGTGCTATGGAGGCTGGAGTGTGCGAAAGAACAAAATCGCTCAAATTGCTCTCCATATGTGGTGCGGCGGCGGAGAGCGTAGGGCTAAAATTTCGACGCAGGAAGTGTTATGTGTGGAACTGAGGGATCGGCGCACAATCATGATTGACGGTCCTGTGGACGGCAGGAAACGTGGTAATTACGCTTCATCACTGGACTGTCATGTGACTATACGGCGTATAAATCTCCCTCACTTTGCGTGGGTGTTGTTGCTTCTCCACACAATCTCCTACACCAGCGGGAATTAAAAAGGGCGCGAATGATATGCATGTGCCGTCTAAAATCTAGACCAGATCTGGGCCATGTGGTGCGTTCGGCTGGACTGAGACCTAATTCATGTGGGCGTGGAATTATGTCTGTCGCGTTGGAAGAGTGACTAAAATAAACCGCCCCCGATTTCGATGTGCGAGGGGAGATGTGTGCGGTAGGGCTTAAAATCATAAAATGCAGCATGATTTCGGGATGGGCGCCCAGCGAGTTCAAGCCAGAACTTCATCATCGAATAGTGGTGAAGATGCGGAGAAAATGGTATATTAACAGCTTATTTCTCGCGTGGTTGAACTTCCTTCTTCACATGACAGACCTCGACGGAGGTGACTAAAAATGACAATGGAGTGCCATATGTGCCGTTTAAAAAGGACTGTACCAAGCGCCTATGGCGCTGCGGAGCGTGGGACTAAAAATAAACAAGCGAGTTTGATGTGCCTGTGTGGGATCTGGAACTAAAACACCAGGGCAGAATCAATGCGTGCAGCGGAGACGGATCTGGTCGTAGAGACACAAGATGATCACGGCAAGAAGGATGGATTAAAAGCAGTAGCTGTGAGATCAATAGGCGTGCTATCTGATAAAGGTACCTCCCATGACTCACGATCATTCCAAATTTTATCAGGTATCTGGTTCAGAAAGGACTATTAGGGATTGCAGAATTTGATGAAGTAGCGCTTCTCTTTATTCAAATGACGGTCTCCATCATCAATCAGTGATGGCAAGTTCGATCCAAGCTGCCGAATACGACCATTGTCTATACAAAACTCTCAGGAGAAAATGTAATAGCGGGGGATTCGAGCTGAAAACCGGCCATTATATCACCCATCTGGGGGCACCGGCTCTTGACTCTGTGTCTTGCGATTGACGTTCACCCTAACTCGGGTTCGGGTAGCGTCCCTTCCAAATCGTAGCGTCGGATTTCTAACGTGGGCGCGTTATTGTTGAGCTCCGCTGGGTGGGGTAGCGTACCGAAGAAGCAGTCGAAACGGTGTAGAGGGTGCAGACACGTTGCGTGAATCATGGTAGTTAAGGTCGATATGCCGAAGCTGACAGTTGGAAGGCCCTGGGGTGATGGACGGGTAAGCACACTGTTACTGATAGTGGCCCTTCCGGATTATGATGGCATTATGAGCAAGCGCGACAGGGCGCCTTCTCGACCCTGTCACACTTCCAGCTTCTATCTGAAACTTCTCCCGCTATTCTAAATATTAGAGACACAGTTTGCATACGCCACGCCCAAGGAAGCAATGATACGAAAGTACAATTGGTAGCTCATCACGTGATATGCCCTACGCTAGGAAAGGATTACATCAACAAAAGCGACTAAAACCCTTGAGTTTGGCTCACATGATTCAAATCTATACAAGTTCCTCTGTTTTAATAGCTTCTCCCTCCACAGACCAGCGGCCTCCGGAAACGGACTAAAAAAGACTGCTATGCACAGTTCATGGAGTGTCTAAAAAGAATTCTCGCCCTCACAAATGCGGAGAAGCGGACAGGGAACTTTAAAGTATGCATGAACACGTATGTTTTAGCGGAGATACCAAAAACCGAGTAGAGAGGGACAATGCGTTCACGTTACGCCCGTTGGACGTTCATATATCAGTCACCAACTGCTCGGCCAGAGTTAACTTACACTTCATCGCTCTGCGAGGCGGGACTAAAAACAACTGGACCGGAATTCCTATGGCGCGTGCACAAAGAAGTGAAACCATAACAAATGGAGAAGAAGAGCGGAGATCCAAAACGACAAAGAGATGAACTTATGCTCTGCGGAAGAAGCTTGCCCAAGTTCTTGAAAAATGTTCCATTTCAATCCCATGTTGACTCTTTGGAAGGACCAATAGAAAGCGAACATCAGAGAACGGTCCGCGGTCGAACTTCATCAAAGTCTACGGTATGGAACAACATGTCCACGAACTATCTCAAGACTCTCAAGCTTCGCAAGTGTTTGGCAAATGCGTCGAGCTAGATATTCGCTTGCAGTCTAAATCCTCGCCTGTCCTCGCTCTTCCTGCTTCTTCACAGCACTACCATTGAGAGGGTGACTAAAAAGAATCCAGGCTTGCTACATGAGGACCCTGCAAAAATGTTCCGCAATACAGACTTGTGGGAGGTCTAAAACGCAAGAGCGAGGCCTATCACGTGCTGTGTGAAGCCTGGAGTCTCAAATTCGTCACCCTCGGATACATGTCCCTTGCTTCCTCGAGCGGAAAATATAAAAAAAATAGTCACGCCAGTGGTATGCGGGGAAGGCTGGCGACTTTGCTATAAAGAATTCTTGAATGTTCTTATGTTCTCGTCTCGCGCTGCGCACCCGGGGAAGTAGACTAAAAATGTATTGGCGAAGCCTGCATGTTGTTTTCGAAACTACGTGTAACCAGTTACATGCCGAAAGACCTGAAAAAGTTGTGATTCCAAAAAATCAAACAATTATGCGCGTCATGCACTCCGGTCGGAGAACTAGAGAGGGTTAAAAATCTTCATTCGAAGCAGCAATATTTTCTGCTTGGGGGTGCTTCAAAACGCCCGTCGAGTGGAACGTAGCCCTCTATTGAAGAGACGCTGGTTCAGGTCGGAAACTACACAGTTCGCAAACATGTCTCTTTTTGTAGCCACGTGACTGACGTCAGAGGTGGTATACATGGAAGGTGCTACCTGGGTGCACGGACTACTGAGTCAACAGACTCTCCCCCGCTCTCTCTCTCTCTGCTCAACAGCAGACTCCTCACTCAACAGCAGACTCCTCACTCAACAGCAGACTCCTCACTCAACAGCAGACTCCTCACTCAACAGCAGACTCCTCACTCAACAGCAGACTCCTCACTCAACAGCAGACTCCTCACTCAACAGCAGATTCCTCACTCAACAGCAGATTCCTCACTCAACACACTCTTTTCTACAGATAGCAATACAGCTTGTTGTCCTCACCTGCCTGCCCGCCCACAGATGTTCCCGAGGGAGCGCACTGGGCCACGGCCATGAATCGCAAAATGTTCTTTTTTTGGGCCCCGCAACAGAGTTCATGCTGCTACTACTGCGCTGATTTTGGAGTCCCATTGCTTGTCTGGAAATGGACTGAGTTCTCCCTCGGAAAAGACACCCCTGACCCGTAGTATTGGTTGACGGAGCTTGGTAATACTCCCGGAGAGCGGTTTGGGTAGGTAGATTGGCGGGACACATGCGATTAAGCACGCTGCCAGACTCTTCCAAGCATGCTATTACTGTCCGTAAATTTTGGAAGCTCCAGGAAAAAGTGTAAGCAGGCAGGCAGGCAGATCAGGACAATAATAAGCTTTATTGCTATCTGCAGAAAAGAGTGTGTTGAGTGAGGAGTCTGCTGAGAGGAGAGAGAGCACGGGGAGAGCTTTTGTTGAGTCCCTAGTCCGTGCACCCAGGTAGCACCTTCCATGTATACCACCTCTGACGTCAGTCATGTGGCTACAACATCTCAACTTAATATGCAGCCGCCGTATGCCCGGCGTGACTGCTTCCCCGAGCGTATATAAATTCCCTCCCTCGTTCCACTCGCCTCTCTTCTTCACGACACAGCACTTCGGCGAGGGTGACTAAAAACTAGCGGCACCTGCAAACATGGGGTCTAAATCTTTTGCAGAAGTTCTTTATGCGTGCTTTTCGGTTCTGGCTCTTTGAAGAAAAATTGCTCTTTATTTTGTTTCATGGGCCTTCTGGAGTCGAGCGTGCGCCAAAAACCGCTGGAAAGCTCCGTGATACAGAGTAGCTGGGCGGTTTCAAAACTAGAAACTGTGAGATAAAGGAGAAATGGAGACGCGAGTGCGCCAGAAAATAACGTCTGGCCAGTTTACGAAAAGAGAGTGAAGAGGACTAAGAAGGTGTGCGCATTGTTGATTATGGGCGTTGGAGAGACGTGTCTGCATCAAAACCCTCGAAGAAGCAATGCCATGGAGACGGAGTGGGGTAGTCCAAAATCTACTAGAAGCATAGTATGTGTGGAGACGTGCTCTTAACAAAACTACCAAGTGTCGCCGCGAATGGGGACAGAGTGGGGGTGTGAAAGAAAAGCAAAGCACTATATGACATGGGCGTTGGGAGACGTGCCTGCCACAAAAAGTGGAACGATAAATACATGGAGTTGCCGTGTGTAGATGGAAAAACATTAAACAGCATCGGCATGTGCGTTGGGAGACGTTTCTGCAAAATACTATTGATTATGACGAACGCATGGAGACGCAGCAGGGAGGTCCAAGAACGTTGATCTACCGTATCATGCGCGCTGAGAGACACTTCTGCAACAAAAGTGTAAATAGCACGACGCATGAGAGCAAAGTGCGGAAGTCCAAAAACAACTGGGCTCAATCGGCATGAACTCTGCGTGAGCAAAGTGCTCCAATACTTCCGGCTGCCCTCGAATGACGCGCATCCTCTTGTCTTCCAAACCTTCATCTCTAAGAAAGTATGCAGGGAGCGCGCTGTTGGGCGTGCACTAAACCGATACCATCACTGTTCATGAAGTGAGGGATCGCGTGGTTCTAAAAACATGTCCCGATCGATGCTATGTGGCCAGGCCCAAAATCTGCAACGAGAATTACATGAAGGAGAGGGTGAGAAGTCCAAAACGAAGGAACGCCCAATCGATGTGTCGTGTGCGCGAGCAGAGTACTGAAATAACCCCGAGACCGCGTTATAGAAAGGGGAAGGCGGGGAGGGGTGACTAAAAGATCAGCTGTGTCAAGTCATGCGCTCGTTCTCGGGTCTCGAACAGTGTTGTTGATGAAATCTGTGAAGTCGAAAGAAGAGTGTTGAGGCAATCGTTGTTTTGATTGAGAAGCTACTCTATAGAGCTATATACTGTGGATCACGTGGATCACGTGCACGGGCCGCACGTACGCGGGTGGCCCAAGCTTCTATACTGAACCGTCACAAAATCAAAAGGACTCGCCATCCTGGGCATGTCGGGAAAGAGAGACCCGGCACGGAGGGGCAAGAACGGCAGAAAAACTAATGTCGGAGTAACAAAAAATAATGAGGAAGTTGCACAGAAGGGTGCTGCAGGTGAATCAAAGCCAATGTTGACCTGCTGATGTGCGGAGAGAGTTTGGAGTGAGGTGTCAAAACCGTTATCGACGAATATCATGTGTGAACGGGCCTCGAAGAGGATGAATAGTAAAGTGCGGGTGCGTGAGGGTGTCTCACCATGTGCCACTACACGGTGATGCTCTTCGTCACCAGTTCTCGGGGAGGTGTGTGAATACTTGTATCCTATACTCGCCTGTATTATCCACACCCTAGAGACGTGCTCATTTGTGCACGTTTTCTCACCTAAATCGCTCGTATTTCTCCTCTTCGGCCATCTTCTTCTCCACTGTCTCCGCAATCTTTGCACCCCACAAATCTTCAGGTGTTTTATCGCCCTTCAATACTTCCTTCTCATGCTTCATCACTTCCTCCTTCGTCATACAGACCAGCTCTTTCATCTTGAGGGAAGTGTTATTCTGCCCCGGTGTCCGCTTATCGATGAAGAAGCCCGTCTTGGGCTTCTCCCACCTGACCAGGGCCAACCGGGTCGATAGTCCACTGATGATACTGCGGCCGTTGTACACCTCTTCGACCAAATACCCTACATCATCTTTCGTGATGGGGATCTTCAGACCCTCTGCGTTGAAACCAAAGTCCTTGGCGATACGTGCTTCGGAACCTTGAAGCGAACCGAGAATGCCGTCGTACATACTGTCGCGGTTCTTGGAGGGGAGGTACTCCTGCGGATAACCTGAGATGGAGAGGATGACGTGGTTTGCGACTGCGAGACCAAAGATTGCGGGCATGGTGCCGAGCACTGGTAAGATTCTCACACGGAAATCGGGTAGGACGCCGAGTTCGCCGACGTCGCCTTTCTTGAACTCTTCCTCATTCAGTGGTAATAGTTGAGCTTTTCCGGGACCAGGCTTCTCGGTCGAAAATACCACGGGAATGCCCTCTTTCACGCCAAGGGCGCGGAGACGGCGGCGCGTGGATTTCGACAGAGGGTCGTCAGTGGATGCGGAGATGTCGCCGATGAAGATTCGCGTAGGATCTGATTTGCATCCCGCGCCCATGGAGGAGATTACTGGAATGTTGTTCTTGTGGCAGTAGTTCAGCAGCGCAACTTTGCTGTCGATGTTGTCGATGGCATCGATAACATATGTTGGCGCCTGCCCGTTGGCATCGGGCGCGAGTTGAGTCGCCGCACTAGACTCGCTGAACAGCTCATTACGGCAGTCGAAGTGCGTCCAGGGAGTGATTTGCTCGAGACGCCGGCGGAGGCAGTGCACTTTCGGAGTGCCTACATCTGCCAGCGTTGCTACCGCGTGCCGGTTCAGAGAAGAGAGAGTGACCTGGTCGAAGTCGATGAGGCGGAGATTGGAACATCCCGAGCGTGCCAAAGCAGCTGTTGCGTGAGAGCCCACACCACCACAGCCAACGACTATGATAAATGCTGAGCGGAGTTTAACCAGCCCTTCGTCAGTGAGGAAGGCGCGGTTCCGGGCCAGTTGTTCGAGGATCAAGTCATCGTCGTAGTCTCCTTTCCGTGCTCTTGCGGCAAGTTCCATGCTTTTCTTGTCTTCTTTACTTGGGGCGGAAATTTCGGATGCAGCGCCATATTCTGTCAATCTGGTCGCGTGGTGCTCCGAATCAACATCCGGTATTGATGCTTTCAGTTCTTCAACTCTGTACATTCGCCTCGCCTTCTGGAAGCCTAATATCGCGCTTCCCACCACCGCGCCTGACACCACGGCCGTCGTAATCAATTGCGCATTGCGATTCTCGGTAGCCCGAGATATCCACGAGGACATCTCAGCTCTTTATTCTTCAATTCAACGTAACGTGCAACTCCTATAACAATGCCATGTGCGTGCCGGAGAAGGATGTTAGGCCGAATCGTAGGATGCAATGGAATCAGATGGCGATGATAACTTCACACATCACGGCGATGAGCTTCAAAAGTTCAAAGTCGCCGTTTGGCGCTTTCCTGCTTTCGACATAGCGTGGCGCTAACCCATGAGATCTCCCCTGCGAACGACAGATGATCGCTGAGATAGGCGCCAGCGAATTGCACACAACGAACTCGACGCGTCTGAAACACTGTTCACGCGCCGTTCGAGCGGCTGATCCCCGTGATAGTTGTTCTAGTTCTTAAAGGGCTGCCCTCGCTCTCACCGCCTGTATCGAGCACCGAGCTGCCCCAGGGTCCACAACCAACACCATGTCAAAGGTCACGCTTGCGATAGTGGCTGCGGCTGGAGCCGCGACGGGAGCTGTAGCTACTGCGGCACTCTGGTCGACGAAGAAGGAAACGCCTGTGCCTGTGGTTACTACGACTACAACGACTACAACTGGTCTACAGAAAGCACCTCCACCACCACCCCTACCTGTGGGACGGCATCCTCATGCTCCCCCACATAAGGCATTAGTACGTACAAGTCCTCAAACTCCATAATGTCGGACTGATCCAGTCCTAGGTCGACCCCAACGGCCTCTTCCAATACGGCTTCCCCGGCCCCGTGAACGACCTCCGACCCGCTGCATCCCTAACCTCCTCCTTCGACCGCGAACGACGAAACCCGCACTGGGTCGCCGAACACATCACACCCGAATCCCTCTCGGAAAACAATGCGGACCGCAAGCACAGCGTGTTCGTAGAAGATGTCGCCATTCCGGAAATGTTCCGCGCAAAGCTCAAGGACTACTTCCGGTCAGGCTACGACAGAGGGCATCAGGTGCCGGCTGCAGACGCCAAGTGGAGCCAAGAGGCCATGGACGACACGTTTGCGCTCAGCAACATGTGTCCGCAAGTAGGCGACGGCTTCAACCGAGACTACTGGGCGCATTTCGAGGACTTCTGTCGACGGTTGACGAAGCACTATCCCTCTGTGCGAATCGTGACTGGGCCTCTATATCTACCAAAGAAGGAAGCAGATGGAAAGTGGAGGGTGTCATACGAGGTGATCGGGTCACCCCCGAACGTTGCTGTCCCGACGCACTTCTACAAAGTCATTTTCGCTGAGGATGGCCAGCAGGGTGGGAAAGTTGCACTGGGCGCCTTCGTGCTACCGAATGCGAAGATCCCGAACAACAAGCCGCTTACAGACTTTGAGGTTCCTCTGTCCATCGTCGAGAGGGCGAGTGGTCTGGAATTCGCGACGAAGCTGGAGCCCGCGAGACGGAGGAGTTTGTGCCAGGAGGTCAACTGCTCGCTGATTGTCAAGGAGTATGCGCAGAGGCAGAAGAGCTTTGGGAACAACCAATGATTGTGGGTTTACTCCGGCCGCCATGGTGATTTCCGAGTCAGGGGGATGATACAGAGAGGACAAGAGAGTGACATTTGCGTCTGGTGCAGAACCTGTATGGAAAGAGCGCTGGAGCTTTCCAAAGGCTCATCGTATATTCATATGTATTAGAACATGTCAGCGTAGCATCGGTGGAGTTCATCACTGCTGCCAATCAGCAACCGTCATCTATCATACAGTGCGCAATTCTCTGTTTTCTTTCATAGCACACTACCACGCCATGGTCACTACGGTCTAACAGTACAAGGCGGTCCTAGGCTAAACCGCACGTGTTTTCAGCATCCATGATCGCGAGAGGTGGGAAAACTGGACCAAGACACCAGGGTGAAGAAAACAACCGGCAAACCTGTAGCATATTCAGCTGCACGTCATCTGGCCCATCCCATTTGTCCATCGACGCCTGACCCACCCCTTTCCTAAGTACATAAACCGCTCTATCTCAACTTTCAAAGATCCACTAAATCCAATGAACCGAATCCATACAGTCACCTACGACCTCGGCCTCCTTCCCACCCCTCCTCTAGCCTACGCCTCCTAACTCGGCTACGTCCTCGTCCAAAAGTGCCTCCGTTTCCCAGGGCCAGCAGCGATGCTGTAGAAGTCATTTCTGTGCACCATACCGAGGCAGCGGCTAGGGCTGCGCTTGCGATGTATATACAGCAGCGGTGGCAGACGAATGATCCGCACAGGGACCCGTGCTACAATGTTACGTGGGTGGTGGATGGGCGGCTAGCCGTGGTGAGAAGGGTGTCTGTACCAGGGGCAAGGAGGGGCGAGAATGCCCGGTTGGATTTCGTTAGGGTTGCGATATATAATGCTGGGTTGGATGCGTGCGGGAGGGGGCAAGTGGAGAGGAGCGAAGGGGCTGATGGTGGGCTTGAGGAGGAGATGGAAGGGTTGAGTATTGGTGGTTCTAATGGTTGAGAGTGTTACAACACGCTGGCGAATTGCACGTGCACTTCTTTCCAGTCAAAAGGGAATGTGACACCTATTCACTCGTCTGTTTAGATGTATGTATGTAACAAGGAAACATCTGGTTGAGACGTTCGTGCTGATATCTTGAAGCTGGTTCCTCCAACTTTGTAATATAATGGAATTTTCTCCCAACTTGTACAAGCACACCCCCTCGTGCAGGCACAAGCGTGCCTGTCATTCAATGAATGACATATTATACATTGTCCAACATCCTAGTCTCTGTCTCACCACACTGAATAACGTCGTCCTTGAGATAGTCTTGAGCAAACTCACACAATTCCAGCGCCTAATGTCTCTGCAGATGTGAAGGCTCTCCCCTCGCCACCTAACCCATCCATCCCCTATAAAGCTCACCCTCTACAAACAACTCCACCCCATCACCCCCTCATCATCCCATTCCAACCTACCACTCCGAGGAGGCCGCCAAGCAAGCTTTCGACACGCACGTGCAGCAGTGTAAAGACGCGCTGCCGGTATGGAGTGCCTCGGAGCACGTTTCTGGGCAAGAGGTTACCATTTATGTGCCGGCGTATAGTGCGAAGAGAGGCGAGGCGGGGGTAAGACATACAGTGGTGAGGATGTACGCGGCGCGGCTGGATGGGTGTGAGAGGGAGGTGGAGAGGAGGGATGAGGATAATAGGGAGCTTGAGGGGGCTATGGAGGGGTTGAGTATGTGAACGGTGAGCAAGGCTTTGATAATTAAGGTTGTGTGAGTAAACTCGATGAGGCTGTGATAAAGGTATAGGTGAGGTTGTAAAGCTCAGAGCGAGTTTCCTTTATCACTATCTCGACTCCATGACGTTCTTTTCAATCCCGACAACCGCCTCCCGTATCGTCGGGCTGAAATGCTTGCGCAGTAATTCGCTCTCCCAGATCGTTCCCGCAAACGGATTGCTCCCTTCGATTTCAGGTTTCAGCGCATCGAACACGCCGTCTCCGCGGCGCTCTTCGGTGATCCACAGCGCGTTGACCTTGCGGCCGTGTGCTTTGGTAACTTGGTTGAGCAGTCCTAGCATCGCTGTGCAGGACTTTTCAGGCAATTGCAAAGAAATGATCATGAGCTGCTTACAGAAAGCTGCAATGCGGTTAGGCGGGACGGCGCGCAGTGCGGTGGCAGGAAGAAGGACCGAGGAGAGTGAGCGGATGAGGAGGACAATAGTGGTTTGGACATTGATTTTGTTTGTTGCATCGGCTTGAGGCTGCGCTTCCGACGTGTGGGGGTCGGTGAGGTGGAGGGACTTGGAGCTTAGTTCGATGTCTGGGTTGAGCGAGACAGCGTGCAGTGTGCGGTAGAGATGTGTGATGAAAAAACTGAGGTCGAGCTTCATGCCTGACGCAGACTTCGTGACGTCTTGGCCTTGGAGTAGAGCGAATGCCGTGATGACGCAAAGGAGCGACTCGCGTGTGAGATTTCTCTCCGGCAGCTCATCGTCCTCATCCTCTTCTTCTTCCTCGTCGTCGCTGCCTTGCGCGGCTTCAGAGACTTCCGCCGTGCTGATGATGTCACGTAGTGCCTCCAGGATGTCGCCGAAAAAGTCTTGGTTGATGAGATGCGCGTACTTTGCCAGTCCCTCTAACACCGCACCCATGAGCTTCCCTGAGCGCGCCTTCAGTATCCTGAAGTATGCGACGAACACCATCTTGAGGGTTTCGGCCTGCATTCGGTCGCGCTCTTCGTGACTCACTACCGCATCTGCTTCCTTAAACTCCTTTTCAATTTTCTTGTTTTCCTTCATCATCTTGCGGAGTTTCTTGGTGCGGAACTCTCGCTGCTGCTTGATCTTCTTGCCATTGATGCGCTCCGGTTCCGGCTTATCGACGGAGTTGTAGGAGGCTTTTTGAGCAAACTCGGACAGTAGGCGCAGATGAAGGAACATGTTGAGCACACTCTCGTCGAAGTGATAGTTTCTGCTCTTCATCATCTTGGTCAACATCGTGACAGCCTCGAGTGATGCGTTTCCCTCCTCGTCCTCTTCGAAGAGCTTCTCCAATGTCTCCCGACATTTGACGAAGTCTGCGTCAACGTGTCGCGTGCTCAACTTCCCGATTAGAATACCCAGAAGCTCACTCCGGAAGTTGAAGTGCGGTACTGCCAGCAACATGCTGCAAGCGCAGGTGTAGGCAACCGAGGCTACACCCGCAGTAGATGCATCGTTCCCGCTCTTCTTCGCCGCCTTCGCCAAGTCCTGCACATATGCCTGATATCCTGTAACAAGCTTCTGCTCGAATGCGCGGAGCTTTCGGACCTCCTTGGAAACTTTCTCGCCCATAGCTTCGTCAGAAAGCGGCCGTATGCGGTACCCGGGGATCAAGTCTTTGAAAATTGCAGATTGCGCTACAAGCGTCAACTTTCGTACCGTCGGATTTCTAGAAGCAGCAAGGGCAGTCAATGTCTTCAAAGCCCCAATGTGCTCTTCGGGATCCTCGTTGACCAAAGCTGCTATCCGCGCAACCTCTTCCTTCGCATCCAAAACTTGCTGTCGCGGCGACACCTTAGGCTCTTCTTCCACTACTTCCACTTCTTGCGCCTCTTCCTCCTCACCCTCACTACCGGATCCTAGAAAGCTGTCCGAATCTTCTCCCTCCTTGGCCCCATTCGTCACTGGCGGCGCTTGCCACCCCTCAGTTGTCCGCACCGGCAATTTCGCATTCTCTTTATCCTTCTTTTGTTTTCTCGGCCGCGTCTCGTAGTCCTGTTCGAGGTCCCATTTCGCCGCGTTCGCGAGGTAGCTCGCCTTGTGATCCTTGACGGCAGGTGCAGGTTTATTGTCGTCTTCGGGAGGCGACAGACGCCGCCTCTTCGCCGCGGGTATCGCGCGTGACATGTCTAGCTGAATTGGCAAGCGTTGATAATTTTGGGATGCGGAGGTGTTGCGGAGCTTTCGCACCAGTAATTTTTCTCTTGGCGTCGGCGGTTGCACCTGCACTTTTCGCCGACCTCGACATTTTTTTGGGCAGCACCTTCGCGCCTGCCGCAGTGCGACCAGTCTCTTCATATCCCACCATGAGGCCACTCACAGAGGTATGCACCCTGGATTTCATAGTCGCCTTACCATCTGCTGACTATATATAGCCAGAGACGAAGACACTCTTCGAAAAGCTCGCCGCCTACTGCGGAAAGGGCATCCAGGACCTCATCACTGCTGGCGGCGCCGACGACCGCCATGTTTTCCGTATCCAAGGCTCCCGTGTCTACTACGTTCGCGAATCACTAGCGAATCTTGCTACATCGGTCGCACGCGACAACCTCCTCTCCCTCGGCGTCTGCTTGGGAAAGTTCACCAAGACGGGCAAATTCCGGTTACATATTACGGCGCTATCTGTGATCGCACCGCATGCGAGATATAAAGTGTGGGTGAAGCCGAATGGCGAGATGCCGTTCTTGTATGGTGGGAATGTGCTGAAGGCGCATGTGGGGAGGTGGAGCGAGGATTGTCCAGAGCATCAGGGGGTCATTGTGCTCAGTATGAATGACACGCCGCTGGTTAGTGCGAAAAGGAACCGATTACTGCGTTCCATGGCTAACATGCGCGCAGGGCTTTGGTGTCAGCGCACGATCAACAGCAGAAGCCCGGAAACTAGACCCGACCGGCATCGTCACATTTAGACAAGCAGATATCGGCGAGTACCTCCGTGAAGAAGACACGCTTTTCCAGACTTGAGAACAAACCACTCGGAAATTCGGAGGAAGTCTAAGGAGGTAGTGCGAAGCACCGTGCCACCTCCTGCCTCAGGTTTGTGACGGATTATCTAGGAGCTCCAGAAAATTTTGCGTCGGAAAGCTTCCTGAATGCTCCAATCACACGGGCAGCACGGTCCACGAGCGTGTCTAAAAAAATGCAGCCACGCGTACATGAAAGCTTTAGATGAAGAAATGATACCCTCAAATAGATCCCACAAGATATATCGCGCGAGTCCCTTCCTTGCGTAATTACCCTTGAACGAAAATCCACACACCTCTATTCCTTGGTTGACATCAAGTCTACCATATCACAACTACCCTCTAACACACCCTATCTACCCTTACACTCCCTCCCTCCTTTACCCTTCACCCCACCCGATCCCAAACCCCTCACAACCTAACCTTCACATCACAACAGCGCTTCGCCGCAATCGTCACCTCCTCCATCCTGATCCACTCTACCTCCTCCCTCCACGCCTTGACCACGTACATACGTGTCTCCTCGCGGTGCCAGAAGACACGATGCCCCGCTTCAACGTACTGATCCACCTTTGCGTTAACGCACGTTCCCGCTGGTGCGCGCGCATCGAAGATACCCAACGCGTTGAGGTCGGAGCAGCTGCTTAGCTCCAGGTGGGTCCGGTGCGGGATGATGAAGATGATCCAGGCGGTGAGGTTGCCATTGAGAGAAGGCATGTTGGAATGCGGTGGGTTGGGGTGAGGGGTTGGTGGGATGGTGTGGGTCGCTGGCTGCTGTGCTGGTAGTAGTAGCATCGGATTGAGGCCTGGTTAAGTACAGGTGTGTATGAAGGGGGTGGGAGTTTGTTACTATCGCGTGGACGCTGAGCACGTGAGCATGTGGGCTTTGCTGACCGGGAGACAAAGCTGCATGATGGTCCGATTGAGGCTCAGAATCAGCTAACGTATGAGCTGCCACAAGCCGGGGCGGTCAGATACGAAGCTTACGGGACGCCGATTGCTGAGCTGCATCCCAAGAGCAACCCTGTCGAGTTGCTAGGAGTGGTTTCCTCTGCGCAAGGCCATAGACGGTGATGTGCAAGAGAGACTACGAAAAGGACGTGCTTGCAGGTTACATCACGCACGTAACTGTTCAAATGTGTATTTTAGCCTCTCGCAGAAACCGATTATACGGGACTCTTGGCGAATCAATGATCCCGGAAGTGACAAGTCCAACTTTGAGCAGAGATGAGCGTGGTCAGCAAAGACTGATCCATACTGTCTTGTCTTAGGTTATTATTCTACCTCACGATGGGTATGAGACACGATTTTCGCTCAAGCGCAAAGACACAGGAGTCTCAAATTATCTGACCCTGAGGTGAAATGGATCGATCCGAGACAATGGGTTCTCGTGAGGCGTCATCAAGAAGCTTTCACACGAACCACAGCATTGTGAGCTCATGAATCTACACTGGCGCTGGTCACAATGTAACAATTTTCACGAATTGAAAGCTCCTAGGATGTGCTCGGGCTTCCACGATGCTGAACTTTCAAGATGCCCCGCAGCTTTGTATACGACACCTGAGATATCTATATTCTTCTTACCCAACGTACAAGCACCTGGAACAACTAGCAACTCTTTCAATCTATACAACCAGCAATTTAGCCAGTCAACGAATTCAACAGAATGGCTCCCCAAATGCCAATCTCTGAGCGCTTCGAGCTCCGAGGAACATTAGACAATGCGGGCCGAGAAAATAACGCGGGAATCTACCTATTTTTCGACCGACTGACGAATAAAGCAGGGCGTCATGAAATGTCTGGATGGCGAAGATCCAGAAGCCAACGCTCGTGAGGCCAAAAAGTTGGCTCGCTGCGTAGGACACCCGAATATTGTAAGGAATTAGAAGGGTAGCATGTAGGAATAAGAGACTGAGTTGATTGTAACAGGCTAAACAGAGAAACCGCTTAAGTAGCAGAATCGTGATTTGTAACTAGTCTACATTAGGTTAGTTATATTATATAATATTATATTTTACTCTAATATATCTTTTATAGCATAAAGGTAGCGGAATGCTATTAAGTAGAATATAGTAAAATAAGTAGATAAAGGATCTTTAGGATATCTTTCTAAAAAGAACTGTATTATAATAAACGTAATAAACCTGTCCTCTAAACTAATAACTTATTAGCAAATATTAATTAATATTAATTACTTTAAAAATTGCTCGTGCTTATTACTATTAAAGAAAAATTTATTAATTTATTAATAAGTATATAAGTAGTTTTTATTTAGGTAATATTAATATTTCTAGCTTTAATTTGCTCGTAGATCTATATCTAATATACTTTAATATATTTAAATTTTATTTTTACCTTCTCTTTATTTTTATTAATAATAGAGACTATTTACTAGTTATTATAGTATAACGTAAATTAAACCTTTAGATTAAACCTAATAGCTTTAAAAAAATTTATTAAGATAAACTTTGTACTAGTAGTTAATAATATTAATAGTTTAGCTTTAATAGTTAATTTAATAATGGATCTTATAATTTTTACCTTTTAATTAATAACTATTATAGAGCTTAAATATATAGGTAAAGAAGATTTAAGTAATATTAAATTATTAGTAAACATAGTATTAGAAGTACTAAAGAATAATAGCTTCTTAGCTTTCTTATTATTAATTTAATATATATAATTAGTATTCTTAGTGTATACTATTATTACTCTAATTACCTAGAATTAGAAGTTAAATAGGTACTACTATATAGACTTAATAATAGTAAAATACTTTTAGCTAAAACTATTTAAATAGCAAGTAAGTATTGAGTGCGCCTTTATTATATTTAGCTAAGTAAAGTATAAGATAAAATCTAAATATTTAATTAAGATCTAATATAAATAGGTGCGCTCTATATTAGGTTTATCTATACTTAAAAGGAGTTTAAACTTACGTAAAGGGACCTTAAAGTATTAGTTTCTTGACAGGAGATTATAATTATAGTAGACTTTTATAATATAAAAGTTTTAAATTATTTAGATCTTGCTCTTTATATAGTTTCTAATAATACGTATTTTTAAGAACTAACCTAGTTCTCCTAAGCTTTATATTTTATATTATTTTATAAACTTATATTTAAACTATTAATAATATTACTAATCGCCTTTGCGGAAATAGATAACAATAGTTTACGTAGTAAAATAGTATTAGCTTACTATTAGTAAATAGGTAAGAGATACCCTTTACTTGCGTAAGGCCTATATTAATAAGTGTCTTCTTTAGGTGTTTGTGCCACAGCGCTAGAGCATCCTTGAGCCTATATAGTACTCGGCGTAGTCGCATCATATTGCCTAGCCTGTCTCGGAACCCATCTAGAGTCCAGACGTAACAAATTTGGGCTAGGTACGCGTTGAGAAAAGCATGCTTAATGTCGTACTAATAGGCAAGGATCCCGAAGGCGTACATGATAGCAATAAGGAAGTAGAGCGTTTAAGCCGCGAGGGTAGCTGCGTAGGTATTATTCTAAGTTATCTATAGATCTCCTCTTATAACTAGTTAAGCCTTGTAGCTAGTTAAGTAGCTATTAGTATTAAACTTATATATAAAAACTTATATTAGTAGTAGAGTCTTAATAATTAGGTAACCCTTTATATTATCTTTTAACGTGTTTTATAAGCGAGCGGCCCATACAAGCGAGCGGCCCACCCCACCAACTTTTTATACCTTTACAGCAACCTATCTTAACAACACAATAAGATAATAGTATATAATTGCTATACTAGATTAAATAGTATCTATAATATCGTTCTTGCATGTTTGTATGTTATGGCTAGTCTTCTTGCAGCGGCTGCAGCGTGTTAAAGCCTGCTAATTAGCACCTAATCGCGCCTTATCTTGACGTATTTCTACCTCTATCTGCTACTTAACATCTTTTTAAGCGATAATATTCTCTACTTCTGCCTTTATTAAGGCACCCTGCCTCTAGATCCGCTTCTTTTTGCGCTGTTTACACGTTGTAGTAGCCTTATTAGCCTTTTTAAGCCTCGCGATCTAATCGCGCATAAGCGTACTTTTATAAGCTATTACCTTAGCGCCCTTTTTAAGCTAATTAAGCGCTATAATAATAGAAGTAGGTAATAAGCTCTTATGCCTTTAAATCCTATCGCGAATTAATATTAATTAAGCCTCTACCTTGCGCGCGTTGCTTAGTGTTTTAGCTTTTTAAAGGGTAACCTTTAGCAGAGGCAGTGTCGGCGTACGAAGCTTAATATTAAGCTTTAATATTACTACCTCTAGGTCGTGTGGGACTAGGCTAGCGCCTCGAAAGCTTACGCAGATATTTTCCTTTATAATTAACTACTTATAGGCTGCGTAAAAGGCTAGTAGGAACTCTAGCTTTGTAATATAGTTAATGTGGTCGCGCATTAGACTCTTGATCTAGCGGCTATACGCGCGCTTTAATAGCGAAAAGTAGCTAATATTAAGTAGCTACAGAAGGTGCGACAAATACAGTAGTATATAAAGAGTATAGATATTGTTCTCCTTGCAGAGCTCTTAAAATTCGAGCGAGTTATAGCTTTTATAGCTATTAAGTATGAGTAGCTAGCGCGCGCCTACCCTATACTTTACTATATACTTAATAAAGTGCCTTAGCCACTCTACTCTAAGCTTATTAGTAGTCTAGCTATTATTACTAACAGCGAAAGCCTAGTCGCGCGGTATATTATTATCCTAGTACTAGGTAGAGAGGTAATACTAGCTAGCGAAGATAATAAAGGGCGGGATTGCCTAGCTAGCAGCGCTAATTCTATAGATTGCTATAGTCCACCTATAATTGCCTGGCTAGATAGCCTTTAGCCTGCCGCGTCTCTCTAAGCCTGTAATAACAAGCTAAGATAATATCTTGCCTATTATAAAACTAGTCTCGTCGAAGTTATAGGTATCCTTGTTATAGATACTATAGGTAGCCTTTATGCGCGCTACAAGCTTAAACTAAGCTCTAATAGTATCTAGATCTTTACATAGAGCTCTCTACCAATTGTATAGTTAATTAAATCGTGTAGTAAGATAATTTATTCGCTTAATAAAGTTGCGTGGCTACTACTTGCTAACCTGTCTAGCGCCTCGCTTAGCGAGCAGCTTATCCGCTATATCTTGTATAGCACTTAGCGTGGGCGGAAATCCTTGCGAATCTAGGTTAAGTATATGCCTAATAATTACCTCTTCTTCTATCTTAGTAAGCTTCTTTAATTTAGGCTAGTAATCGCGTCGTGTAGTAATTCTAGCGCGTTAATATTAGAGCGTTATTTAGGGGATAGTAAATATATATACTACACCTCTTATAGACTAAATTTAGTTTTAATTAATAGCTAAGATTGTAAGGTGTATATTAGCCTCAGCAGAGGCTAGTTGGGCCTGAATTGGGGGCGCCATAGTAGGTAGAAGTTTATGTGCTGCAAAAAGTTGGTGGGGTGGGCCGCTCGCTTGTATGGGCCGCTCGCTTATAAAACATGTTACCCTCTTAAATATACTTTTATAAAGCTATTTTTTAATTTCCTTATCTATATTAGTAAACTACTTATTAGTATTAGGATAGGATTTAACCTTAGCCTAGCTCTTTAGTAGTTATAGTAGATAATTATATTAAACCTTTTACTTTTTATTTAGGGATAGTTACATAATTACTATAATAAATATTTACTAGTATAGGAACGCGTACGTACTAAAGTAGTCTTTAGACGTATTATTTCCTTTACTACCTTCCTAATAATAGGACTATAGAACGATATTATTTATAGTAATATTAGGGTTTGTCCGTTTTAGGATATTATTCTAATGGCCGTTTGGCGCAGTATCTCCAGGAGCAATCTCTCTCTAGCCTTTTAGTTAAGAGCGATTGTAAGTGCTATGTACTAGTGTCTCTCTAGGTGTGAGTAATCTTTCATAGACCTCCTATTAAATCTGCTCTTCGGCATTATCTAGTCTAGTAGCCTCTTGTTCTCGATGCTTAACATTACCCTTAACTCTAGATTAACTAAGTATTATATTATAATAAATCTACATAATAATAGGATCTTCCTTTTTATTTAATAAGTTAATATTAAAAATAGTAACTACATGTCGTTCTTTCTTAGTTAAAAGCTAATATTCTAGCAGAGAGTATGTTAAGCCCTTTAGGGTAGCTAGTCCTAAAGGAGACTAGAGTTAGTTCTTAGGTAAAAGTAATATTAAAATAAGTAAAGGTTATTAATAGCTCGCACGTATTAATAGGGTTATTAGCGTTAAAAATAATATATAGTTATAAATAAATTAACTACAGCTAGAGTATAATCCAAATAATAGATTAATAAACTAAGTTAAATATAAGTATAAAAGGGCCATACTTAGCATTCCTATATACATGACTAATCCTATGATATCCCATGGTTCCATACTATCCCAAACGTGGTACATGTAGGATCCCATGGTACAGTCACGTGATCCCAATGTCTCATGATCCTGGCGTGTGGGACATCGTGGGACATTACATAATCCTTGATGGGGAAACAGCGCTACCTTTTATTATAAAGTGTCTAATGTCGTCCCATTGAATCTGGAATCCTAATAGAGTACTATTATTATTATAAAAAAAATTTATTTTAGGTTTAAATAATCCTATTACTGTTTAGGACCTAGATTTAAAAGATATTTATTCCTTTATATTTAATTAGCTATTTAGTAATTACTTATAATTTAAGCTTGTTACCTTCAGCCACCTTTATATCTTAAAATAGAGTCTTTACTTTAATAACGTCTACGTGTACTAGAAATAGCTTTACTTTACGTATAACTTTATAGAGTGTCTTCTAACTAGTAACTTCTAATAGTAATTAATTAAGTATATATATAATTATTAAGTATAGCTTATTTTTAGCATCCAAGGCAAATTCACTCTTATTTATAAAGTCTTAGCTATTATAATAATAAGATTATTAATTATTTTAATAAGGCTAGTTATCCCATTTACCCTAATAGCACGAGGCTTAACTGTAATACCTAGGTCTTTAAAATATCTTCTAGATTAGTAAAGCCTTTCTTATTATTATTATAATAAATATACATATTAATAATATTAAATTAAGTACATATTTATACTAGTATTTATTAAATAGCACGCGTAAGAGCCTCCTTCTTTATATTATAAAAAGTCTTCCCTAAATAGTATTTGCTACATTAATATAAAGCGTATAAGAGCTACTTATCCTTATTATAATAAGCTTTACTAGTCTTTTATAATTATATAAAATTAATACTAATTTATTTAAAGGGGCGTATTACAGGCTCGCGGTAAAATCGTTAACTAATAATTTTAAAAATCTTTAAGTTAATATAATTCTTATATTTATTTTATTAGAGGAACTAAAGGCTAGTAATACGCTTAATATTATTTATTATCTATTTTAGGTATTTAACCGCGCGTTATCCTGCATAAGCTAGTATCTAATAAGCTTTTATTAAGATAACTTATAATGGTTTACGCTCTAAATAGGGTACCTTAACTAACTTTAACTAAATTATAAATATATATAATTTTAATAGCTACCTTACTTAATAAGTATATAGAATATATCTATTAGAGCGCTCCTTAGATAGAGATAGCTATATTCTAAGTTAAACTTAATACTAACTAATTAATAGCGTAATAGTAATACTATTAACGTAAAAAACGTAGGAATAAATGCTACATATATTATAGTTACTTAATATTTACTAGGTGGAGTATTACTAAATAGCTAAATATTTTCTTATTTATGTATCTGCAGGGCCTGCGTGTCAGCTAGTAGTATATTATCTAAATATTTATCATAGATCTTCTCCTAAGTCTTTAGCTAGTAGTTTATCATATGTAGATGTCACGCGAGGCTACAGGTCACTAAATCAGGAACTCAGAGAGCTTGATTAACTAGGCTACTGTGTATATACTTATGTGTAATACAAGAGGATAGCTAAGGAGCAGGAATATATACAGACAAGGCTATATAAATAGAAGCTATAGATAGAATATATAGGGGTGTACGGACTAGCGCTAGTGCTTTAGTAATAGCGTAGCTAAGGTGTTGCGGATACTAGAGGTATCGTGACAGTAGATTAGAGCTAGGATCTAGTATCTATTTATTAATTAATATTAGTAGAGACTATTAAATAGTAACTATACTAAGTAAAGTAATAAGCTAAGCTACGTTTTAATTATTTTGCTAGTGTATAACTACTCCTATTAAGTTTTAAGCATTTAATAAAGGATAATTAGTATTTATAAAAAAGTTATTCTTATTTATATTATTAGTATTTATAGTATTTACCTTTTCGCCAGCTTCCATTTTAGCTCTAAATAGAGCTACGCCTAAAGGATTACTTTTACCTAGTTTTCTTACTCTACTAAGCTTGGCTAAAATAGCTAGGTTAGGCCTCTATCTAGCAGGTCGGAGAGAAGGCACTATATAGGAGTACTACTTAAATAGATACTATTCTCCGTAGATACAAGTAACTATACGTTTCTAGGTATTATTATTAGTGTTTGGACTAGGGCGTCCTAAAATAGCATACGTTTTAAGTACTAATACTGTAGGGTTTAAAGTGTATTAGAACTATTAGTAGTTCTTTACTAATTAAATAAAATTTATATATAAAATTTTATTTATTTTAGTTTACGTAATCTCTTAAATTTCGTGCGTAATATAGGATTTATTAATCTTCTTAATTACTTTAAAAAAATCCTACTATACATAATAGTCTTAGGCTTTAAATAGTTCTAGGTTAATTATATTGCGAAGAATGGTAATATAGCTTTTTTATTAAGTATTTATTTTTTATTATTATATAACCTTATTAATCTTAGTTGTATCGGCGCAGGTCACTCAAAGGATCGATGTTGGCGTATCTCCTAGCAGAGGCATGTGGGAGTGCGTGTATAAGAATGTAGCCTCGAATGAATTAAGTGCCTATAGGCCTGGTACGGAAGGATACGGAAAAGGTACTGAACTACAAAGGCCCCAAGCTCCTCTAAATACACCTCTTCCCAGATGGCTAGCTAGCACATATCTGCCATAGGTTGACCGTCGGTCTGATGGATCCGAAATAGGTCCGAATCGGATCCGTAGTTCCCCATCGGTCTGATAGATCCGAAATTGGTCCGATACGGATGAGTGTCGGTTTTCGGATGATCTCGAATCCTGTCTTGACTGGCCAAGGGTTCTCGTGTCGACGAGCGATTGTTCCTGTTACATTAGTATACTACCTAAGTAACATATACTTACGCTCTACTATTAATATATAATTTTTTTTTAAATTTATATAAGTTATTTATATAGTATTTTAGCCTTTTTAATAACTAAGATATACTTACTAGTAATTATCTTTATAATTTTTTATATTAAGTTATGAAGAGCGTTCTCCTTCTTCTACTAGGGTACTAGCGTTATTATATAAAACCTCTATGAAAATGCATTGTCCTCTTATTTAGCTCTTATAAAGTTATCTAGCTTAGTATTATTATTAATTTAAATAATACTTAAAACTTTATTAGGTGCGTTATTTTTTTTAAATAAGCGTAGTAGTCGCTTTATAGGTTTCTTATTATAGATTTTCTTAATGGTATCTACTATTAAATCTAAGTTATAATAGTCCTAGATCTTATATGCCTTAGCGATCCTATCTATAAAAAGATTTACTTTAACTAATTACTTAGCTTATTAAGGATAATTATCTCCTTTATAATTAGCTTATCCTGTGTATTATTTATTATAATAAACTAGAGCTTATTAAATAAATCTCCATTATAAAAAGCGCGTATATAGTAAGTAAGTAAAATAAACTATATATTGGAACAAGGTCCCTCTAGTAGTATGACTACTATGAATAACCGAGTAGGTGAGGGACAAGGCGGGGTGGCTGCAACGTATTATATTAACTATCGTGTATAGCGTCCCAGATTAAACAAGCTATCATGAGGTATAATCTATACAATCAAGCAGGGACTACCAGGCTTAGCACTCTTTTATATAGCAAGTACCACAAGCCTACCTTCCACTAATCTAGACTAAACCCATATATTCTTAACACTCCCCCTCAGGACAGGTCTAGTCTATAGATAACTCCTAGTTAGTTCTTAAATCTCTTAAATGCCACTCGCTGCAAAGGCTTTATTATTCTATTAGTAACTATGTCTGCAGTTAGCACGTAGGCCACATTAAGTCTATCTTATTCTGCCAGGTCCCTAATAAAGTGATAACAGACATCGATATGCTTTAATCTTTCGTGAAGGTGAGGGTTCTTTGTAAGTGCAATAGCGCCCTAATTATCGCCTAGTATCTAGACCTTGTTAGTGTCTTTTCTAATGTACTTTAGGAATCCAAGGTCTCTAAACACTTAAGTAATCCACTGGCCTTGCTTGCAGCATGTTAATAGTATAATATACTTAGATTTGCAACTTAATGTTGCAACTAATCGTTGCTTCTTACTAGACTATAATATTAAACCTCTATAGAATATTATAGTGCTTCCTAAGACGCTCTTTCGGTCCACAGTATTGCTTGCCTAGTTAGTATCTAAGTAGACGACAAATTGTGAGTGTGCTCCCCCTAGTCCGTAGCGTAGTTTTATTATGACTGTTGACCTAAGGTACTGTAATAGGTTCTTTAATGCATGGCTATGGTGTTTTGCTGGATCGCTTATGTATTGGCTTAGTTTTCTAAGGGTGAATGCAATATCTGGACGTGTAAGAACTATAGCGAATATTAGGCTTCTGATTCCCTGCTGGTACTTAGTTATGTTAATTTGGGTGTTATTATTAGTAGTTAGCCTAAATAAGGTGTAATTAGTAGATAGAATCTTCCTATCTTTATACTTTTTACTTAATATTCTAAACTTGTTAAGTACTGCGCGTAGGTATTACTCTTAGTTAAGGAAGATTGTATAGTGCTTTTTGTCTCTTATAACTCGCACTCTAAGGACTTTATGTACCTCCCCCAGGTTCTTAGCGTTGAATTATCCAGAAAGCTTCTTCCAGAACCACTTAGTCTAAGATTGTTCCTTTGCCGCTGCAAGGACGTCGTTAACATAGACTAGAATTCAAATCTTTCTCTCCTCATAAACAAACATACAAGGGTCTGCCAGGCTTTGTACAAATCCCTATGCAAGAAGCTCTTTCTTTATTAACAGGTTCTAGTCTTAAGTAGCTTACTTTAGTCTATATAGGCTTTAAAGGACTTTTAGGACATGTCCTTTCTTAATATAAACTCCTTTAGGTAGCTTAAGGAGGATCTATTCCTTAAGGTGAGACTTAGTAAACGCATTCTTAATATTATAATAAAAACATTCTAAGTCTTCTGCTGCGACAGTGGCTAGGAATAGATATAAAGTATCTATATAGATAGTTAGCGCAAAGGTCTTGTTGTAGTTAATTCCTTATACTTAGGTAAAACCCCTTGCCACAAGGCGTGCCTTAAATTATTTAACTATCCCGTCTAGCTTAGTCTTAATTATAAAAACCTACTTTAAGTTAACCATGTTCGCGTCTTTTGCTGGAAAGACTTCTTTCCAGGTTCTATTTTCTATTAGTAAAATTATCTCCTCCAGCACTACTGCTTTCCATTAATTTCTGTGCTTTAGGTCGTGGATAGCTTATTAATATGTCTGGGGAATCCAAATTCCTGTAATTTTAGTTACTAGAAAAGCTTTCTTAAAAATCTGTGCTTATTTATCCGTAAAGTCAACTTGTGCTAGCATAGCTTTGATAATTTTCTAAAATCTTTTATCTTCTATAGTGTCTTCGCTAGACCTCTTGCGTTTAGACTCTCTTATAAAGTATCGTAGAGCTTCTAGTAAGACTTCGACAGGTTTTCTAGGCTCTTCGTTTACTAAGTCAGGTACTCGCTTATCTTAAGGTAGGGCGATAGAAGGAATAGTAGTTAGCTTCCTTAGTCTTCCTCTTCTACGCTTTGTTAGCCTGGAATTTAGTTTTATAGAATTTGGTTCTATTAGTTCTACAGAAGTTGGTTCTATTAGTTTTATAGAAGTTAGTTCTATTATTTCTGCAGAAGTTAGTTCTATTAGTTCTATAGAAGCTAGTTTTATTAGCTCTGCAGAAGTTGTCTCTATTAGTTCCGCTAGTTAAATAAGAATAGGGCGTTAGTTTTCCTTAGTATTAGTCTTAGTATTAGTCCTTAGAACCTTCCTAGGTCTTCCTCTTAGTTTTTAGTCTGGCATTGTGTTCTGTGTCCCTTATAGTCTAGCTGGGATATTTTGCAGTCGTAGTTTAACTTTTCCTCTAGGGGTGTTTTCGTCTACTAACAATTAGCTTGTTCTTAATGTGTACCCTAGCTTTGGCGAATAGAACTTAAACTGCTTGTTTATTATCTTAGAATAGCCTATAAATACTCTAACTCTGCCGCAGTCTATAAGCTTGTCGTGTCGTTAATCTGCTAGAATTATCTTAGGGTAAATATAGGAGTAGCACTTACTCCCCTATACACAGATGTAGTTAATAGATAGCGTCTTTCCTGTAAAAGCCTCTTCAGGGCTGACTTGCTTTCTATTAATTATAGGTCCTATATTAGTGCAGTTTCGCATGTATGTGTCTGCCTCCATAGCTTTGTCCTAGAACTTAATTAGTAGACTAGCGTCCTTAAGCATTGCTCTTATATTAGCTTCTATAGTTTAGATATTTTGCTTAGCTAGTCTATTTTAATATAATAACGTAATTATAGTAGGCTATAGTTCTACTCCTTGTATAACTCTCTATTCCTTAACTTATTATAAGAGTTCTAGTGCGTTATTAGTCCTAGCAGCTTTAACCTTTTCGTTAGTTTAATATTTAATAAAGGTCTTCTAGACTTTAAGTTCCTTTTGTGCGTCTCCCTTATACTTTAATAGGATAACCTAGTTCTTTCGCGTGTAGCTATTAATAATAAGGAGGAACTATTAGTTTCCTCTTAGAGATATTAGAAAGGGTCCTGTAATATTAAACTATATTAAAGCTAGCTTTATAGCCTTGTGCTCTCTTAGCTACTTAAGGATGCTATTTCTTATCTTTATTAAGGCGCAGACTTCGCAGAGTTCTATCTTTTCTGGCACTTAAATCTTCTTCTGGAGGGTTATGACTTCGTGGAGCTTCGCGATCTTTGCAAGCCCCAGGTGTGCGAAGCGTCTATAATATAGCAAGTATCTCTCTTTTTCACTAGCCTTAAATTCTGTTTCGTTAAATTCTGCTAGTGTATGCTATTCTGTGCTTAGGAATACTGTCTCTTGGTATCTATTATCAATGTGTAACACTATATAGAGGCCGTTGTCTATAGTTGCTTTAATAATTGTCTTCTTTCCTAGTTTAAAACGCAGTGTATTTAAGTTAAATTAACTCTTTAGGCCTGCTACGCAAATTCGTCTCCCTAATAATAGATTAACTCTAAGATTAGGTATAAGTAGTACATCTAAAAGCTATGTTAAGGACCTATCTTTATACACTACTTAAGCTTCTCCCTTCTAGTCTGCATATAACTCTCCCCCTCTAACCTAAACAAGTCTTCGCTTAATCTTAATTATCTATCTAAACAATAAGGGTTAGTTAGACATGTGTAAGGAAGCGCCAGTGTCGCTAGCCTAGGTAGATAGAGAGGCCTTATTAACAATATCTTTTAAAAGACGGCATGTCTCAATTTCCTCGTCCTCTAAGTCTAAGGTATTAGTTAATGTCTCTAGCTCTAATTCTAACCTAGCTTCTTCTTTGGCTCTATATACTTTGCTAGTCTTTTTATTAGATTTCCTGGACTTAACAGGCAGCTTAGGTAGCTTTAGAGGGAATAGCTTCTTCTTCCTTCGCTTCTTTTTAGCTTTATATTCCCTTAGGAGCTTTCGAGCCTTTACAAGCTTTAAACAGTCTCGCATGTAGTGAAATTCGTCGCAAAAGTAGCACTAGATGCTAGACGTAGCGCTAGGTTCAGAGTCGGATAACAGCTCCCTGTTGCCTCGCTTGTGGGGCGGAACGTACTTGTGGGCTTTTCGGAATGCTGAAAGAGCTTATTTATTAGTATCTTGCTAGTCTCGGACCTCCTTCTCTTCCAGAAACTTAAGCTTTTATTTAATAGTGAGGTTAAGCTAAGCATTTAGGGTGTCAATTATAGTCTTAAAACTTAGAGGGAGTAATCTAATAAGAATAAGTAGTAATATAGCATCTTTATAGGCTCTATTAGTGTTAGCGTTTGCTAAGACAAGCTTACGCTAGTAATCTTTTAGCTTTTCTTATAATCTAATAATTATGCTCTTAGAATCGAATGTAAATGTCTAGATCCTAGTTATGTACATGTTGGCAGCAATAGCGTTAGCTTAGGTGTACTTCTTTCGCAGGTAAGCCTAGAACTAGAAGGCAGTGTTATACTTATTAACTAAGGCCTAGTTATTATTACTAAGAGATCTAAATAAAAGGTTAATTATAATTGCCTTGTCCTCTAGGTACTTGTCTCTCTTGTTAACATTAATGCGGGCCTTAACAGTCTTGTTATCTATAATATCTAGTCCTTTTACAGTATCTAATAGGTCTTTAGTAGTAGTAATTTGGCAGTGCTCCTCTAGGCTTCTCTTGTACACGTAAAAGACTCTTTTCCCTCTTAGCTTAACTTTGTTCCGGCGGAACTAACTATCATGATTCTCCGCTGTGAGTTTAAGAATCTCCCACTGTCCCTTCTCTTCGGCCATTATATGTGTTCGGACGTGAGGAGGCTCACATGTGTCGATTGCAGGCGATGCGGGCGATGCGGGCGATGCAGGCGGTGCAGGTGGTGCAGACGATGCAGGCGATGCAGGCGATGCAGGCGATGCAGGCGATGCAGGCGATGCAGGCGATGAGGTAATGCAGGCGATGCGTTATGCTGCAGGCGGTGCAGTCGTTGTCAATTCTCGAGCGTAGAGAAGGTGTGTATAGGTGAAGTTAATTCCTGCTTGAATCTAAGTCCTGCGCGACTCTAGTCAATAACTAATTCCTTTCGCGAATTATAGCTAAGTCCTGCGTAACTCTTAAGATTTAATTCCTTCTTAAATCTAAGTCCTGCGTAACTTTAGTAGTAACTAATTTTTTTCGTGAATCGTAGCTAAGTCCTGCGCGACTCTAGAGAAACAATAACGTTAATTAGTAACTAGGCTTATAACCTATTAGAACAAGATCCCTCTAGTAGTATAACTACTATAAATAACTAAGTAGGTAAGGGATAAGGCGGGGTGGCTACAACATATTATATTAACTATCGTGTATAGCGTCCTAGATTAAACAAGCTATCGTGAGGTACAATCTGTACAATTAAGCAGGGACCACTAGGCTTGGCACTCTTCTGTATAGCAAGTACCACAAGCCTACCTTCCACCAATCTGGACTGAACCCATATATTCTCAACACTATAGTTAAATTAAGCATAGGCTAAGCTTATAACTATAAGGGATTAGAAAGGTAGTATATAAGAATAAAAGACTAAGTTAATTATAATAAGCTGAACAAAGAAACCGCTTAAGTAGCAGAATCGTGATCAGCAACTAGTCTACATTAGGCTGGTTGTATCAGGTGATATCGTACTCCACTCTAACAAATATCGTCGAGATGCTCGCATTCCTACCCAAGACCAATTTTACATTTGAACAATCAAGCGCAGTTGGAGCCACCGCGGAAGAAACCTTGGCTGACACAGCCAACTGTGACCGTATCGTTATGAAAATCTGCGCGGCACAGATCGATGGAGGTACGCATACCGTCCACGTCCTCAACGATGTCTTGAATTTCTATGGCTTACAGACTCCGCAGGGCGCACGCACTTTGCCGGTGGAATTCCTCTGGGAGGTTTTAGAGGGAACGTTGAGGGCGCTGTGCTTTCTGCACTTCGGCGTCCAAGACATGATGCTAGATGAGCCAAACCCAAATTGGGAGCCCGTCATCCACGAGGACGTGCACTCCGAGAACGTTTTCCTCGACACAGGTGTCTCCAACTACCCCCGCATTCGGCTGGGTGACTTCGGCATCTCTCGAGCCCGAGCTGAGATCCGTGAGGAGTGGGAAATGCTTCCCGGGGAAGACTTTCCGGAGGGCTATGATTCCCTTGATGAATGGGAAGCAACATTCACGTCTGAGGCGGAAGACTTGGCCGGAATGATGTATCAACTATGCCACCAGCATCCCGTCGGCGATGAGTGGGAAAACGGAGAGAAGCTTGGAGGTGAGACGTGGAGGGAGGGACTGTCGGAAGATTTGCGGCGAGTGCTGCAGCCTCTGAATGAGTTGAAGAAGGATCTGGACCCGAGACTGCTGGAGTATACACGCCATGTTGTGAATACGAAGGCAGAACTTATCTTGGCGGGCAAGCTAACCTTCGAGGTTCTGTAGAAACAGGCACCACAGTCGGCTTTTCGTTCGCATCCCAGGTGTGTCGATTAATATCAGCCTCAATTTCAATAATAGGAAACCATTTTTTTTACACCCGTACCTAACCTGATTGCCTTCGTGACATGTGTTAAATAATTGTTATTATGCCGTGCAGAATTCTCCAGTCGCTCGATACCAAGACTGTCATTTTCCTAGTTTCTAATCAAGCAGTCGAAGAGCATGTGTACAGCGGACCTGCATGCTATTACTGAAGCGATGCAGGGTCATTGGAACTTGTTCGATGGCGGTTTGAATGACCTGTGGAAAATGACGTCATCCGAGCTAAGAATAGAAACAACAACTAGTCCACCAGTGGCAGTACCTCCCCACGCCACGCATCACGAACTATACATGTCGCATCGAATATCAACATTGATGCATCTTGTCTCAAATGAACTTGGTACCTTTTGGTGCTCCTCGCGCGGTGTGGTCGCACAACTTTATACCGGATTTTCGACCGCTCATGCAATTTCATCCCGAAACGATCTTGCATCGGCAGCGTAGGAACGCCGCGATATATTGCAACAACCTCGGTTTGGGTTCGGCATCTCAATGGAAGCCAGCCTCACCTATCCCTTTGACCGTAATGCGCACGACACACTTTTTCCGTCCCGTTCCTGCAGCAAAACGTTCTGGACGCACAAGAGATGTTTGCAATAAATCACAACCGAATCTAGGCGCTTCGGCCAGAGAACAGCGTGGGGACGTTATGCTCGTTGACAAGGGGTCACTCTGATCTGACTTCCCAAGTTAACTTGAGCTCGCGGGCTTGCCATTGCCCAGTTGTACTCACAGCGTAGAGCATCTATAGATTGCTCGCTACAAACATTCCAAGCCAAATTTTCTGGTCGTGTTCAGCGCTGCTGCTCTGGCGTCTTGCGTCGGCTGACAGGAGAAACAGGTAAGGTACTGCACTACCGGCAGACCACGCATCCTTGCAATACTACTATGTTTCGGTCAGGCGGATCGAAACGCTTCCACGATGCTCACAATTACATTTTTGTGAATCAACCGTTTCGCGTCGAATGCAACTAGAACATCGACGGCGTTATAGCCTCTCCAAAGGAAACGACAAATTTGAGGTGGTGTTCTCGGTTTCAATGATGCCAGCTCTATGTCCAGGACCACACCATGGCAATCCCAAAAAACCGACATGTGTAACCTTGAATTCGTTGTGTCGATCACAAAGACGCATTTCAAACACAACTTTCAGGCGCGCGTCTGAATATGATTGCCCTTCGCTCGCATGAAGAAAATGTATCGGCGGCATTCTTCCTATACCAGGCGGGCGGTGACACTCTGTAAAGCCGATCCAGTCCGTTTCCCTGCCGATATTAAGCCTCATCTTGGAACCATGAGATTGTGTACTAAGTCGCAACACCTGCCAAGCGACTTGGCCACCGCAGGATGTACAACACGCTGACCCTAACGTAGCCACTATCAGCGGCATTTCATTGGCTCTTTCCAACAAACTGACGGGATCAAAATGTAATTAGTATACAGCATTATGGACGATCTCTCAACCTAATCTTCTCACTCTATCTCTTCCGAGCTGACTGCATCAAATCATCAGATACATGCATGCTTTCGAACGA
The DNA here is from genome assembly GCA_010015655.1 of Bimuria novae-zelandiae CBS 107.79. Taxonomy (NCBI): domain Eukaryota; kingdom Fungi; phylum Ascomycota; class Dothideomycetes; order Pleosporales; family Didymosphaeriaceae; genus Bimuria; species Bimuria novae-zelandiae. Next base: position 227,028 of record ML976687.1, read on the forward strand.
TATTGCCAGATCCGCGTGCGGCCCTACCCTTCTCCCACTCCTTCCCTGCAGCCACCAGTTCTTTAGACCTTGCCTCGCAGCTGCTGGTCATTGGCATCCTTGTGCTCGGTTGGTCGGTTCCTTAGCCTGTGCATGCATCAACCCCTCTATCTCCAGCAGTCACTATCTCGTCCATCTGGCCGCTAATGTCGTACGTGCTGCTGTCACTTGGCAGGATGATGCCACGGCAGCTTCGCACTCAGGCGCCAGCGATTACTCAGGTCCTGCATCGTATAAGACCGAGGGCGCGTTCTCCAACATGAGAACATCTGCCAGTGATCGGACTGAGGTTTTCCATCATGTCTGGTTGTTCGACTATGCGAGGACTCCATGTTCTTTTGGCCGTGCTTAGCCTACTGAGTGCACTTTGCGCGGGGGACGCAGTGGGCGATTTGCAGACCAAGGGAATACCGGTTATCGATGCGGCAATAGCAAACTCAACGACTTGTACCAAGGACAAAGTCAAGGTCAGGAAGGAATGGTATATCTTATTCTGGATTCAGCGCTGCCAACGAATCGAACAGGATCCGAACAAGGTGCTTGTTCGTTCGTTCGGCCCACATACAAATGTTCGTTCGTTCGAGACGACTCGAACAGGAGCATCTTCGAACAGTCCAACGAACGTTCGGCCGAACGTTCGTATAAAACTTTCCTAATTAGGAAGCAGGTTGGTGTTGTGGTTAAGAAACTAGCTATTGTCCACTAGCTAGATGTTTTGGCCGGCATCCTTCTTGACGACGTGTTTTGACAACGCCGTGAGGTGACTCGATACGGCGTCTCTCGTGAGCCAGTTCTTCTGCAGTTGTAGAGCTTCGACGACGGCTGGCGATAATGAATTGCGATCGCACGTGATTGTTCTCCTAGCGGAC